>CM042138.1:142039442-142059442 GCA_023376005.1 Doryteuthis pealeii | reverse complement strand
ATAGTTTGTATCAATTGTATATATATTATATATATATATATATATATATATATATATATATATATATATATATGTGTGTGTGTGTGTGTGTGTGTGTGTGTGTGTGTGTATTACAAGGAGAGATTTAGTTGAAAAGAATTGTCAACTTTTACCTTTCTTTCCGTCGTTTATAAAGGAAATATTAATCTCTGTTTCTGATTGAATTAATTTTTAGTCTGTGTGCCTAAAAAGCAAAGAGTGTTTGTCCCAAAACGTTCTACACTACGCGTCATAGTCAAACAAGGGCAGATTTCGTTTGAAGACGATAGTTTTGTAATGTTTGATATCTCCTATCACTTTGCCGAACGTGATGGAACAGAGTCTCACCTCAGGGCGTTACTTGCTACATCTTTTAGAGATCACAAACCTTTCTTCTTCTTCTTTTTTAAGGAAAGAAAAGAAAAGTAAAAGCCGTGAGTAAAGGCCGCTTTGATATTTGGTTGCAAATTGAAAATAAAACATTTGTCTGAACCTTATTGACTTTTTCTTCCAACGTTAGACTTAACAAACAACTTCGAGAAATGAATCATTAAACCACAAAGACATCGTGATTTTACTAAAGAATGAACATCTTTTATTTTTTTTTTTTTTTTTGTGGTCAAAATTTAATTCTTCACGATTTAAACATAGTTTATATGATGATACTAGGTATACCGAATTTGTTGAAAAATCCGTGTTTTTACAAAACAAATTCAAACCTCCCCAGCCCGTTTGAAAAAAATTTACCAACAATCAGGGAATTATCTGATTTTAATTAAGTTTCAGTGTTGATTAATATAACTGATTCATTATAAAATTCATTCATTGATAAATCAATACTGAAAATTTTATAAAATCGGATAATTCCCTGATTTTTGGTAATTTTTTTTTTCAATTGGGTTAAAAGTGTTAAATTTATTTTGTAAGCACGGGTTATACGCCATCTTTATATAACGGTTACGGCCATATTTGATCAAAATTGACTGAAAAATCGTTTTAAATGTATTAAAAATAAATTACATATAAATTTTTATTTTATTATATAAATTATTATTTTGCTTTTTTTACTGATGCTCATTATGTTACTACTTTTTGACTGAGACAAAAATTTGACCATAAATAATCGATTTAATTAATTTTAATTTTAATACCGTTCCAAGTGCACCAACTACAATTGGTATCACTTTCACTCTCATATTCCACAGCTTTTTCAATTATCTGGCAAGATCCAGGTATTTATCCATCTTTTCATTTTCATTCAGCTTCATCCTGTGATCTGCTGGGACTGCAAAGTCGACCAGTTGACACGTTCTCTTTTTTTTCTTTTTTTTTTCTTTTTTTTCTTTTTTTTTTTTTTTTTTGTTTATCAACACTAGGTCTGGTCTCCTGGCTGCGATAGAGTGATCCGTCTTTATCTCGATGTCCCAGAGAATTTTATGCGTTTCATTCTTCAGAACAGATTCTGGTTTATGCATATACCATTTTGTTGTATGGTCAAAGTTTTAATTTTTTGCATAATTCCCAGTGGATCACCTTCCCAACCCAGTCGTGCCTAGCTTTGTATTCCCGTTGTGCTAGTTTGCTACATTCATTTAATACATGGTTTACAGTCTCATATCTGTCACCGCACAGAGTACATTTACAGTTTGTTGCGTCTTATCAATTTTTGCTTTGATATAATTTGTTCTTATGGCATTATTTTGTGCAGCAATTATTAATGATTCAGTTTCTCTCTTGAGGTTTCCTCTTCTTAACCATGTCCAGGTCTTTTTATGTGCAACCTCTCCGATTTGTTGTTTGAAGTGTCCATATAATTGTTTTTCTTCCCATCTTTGTTTTCTAGTTTGTTTGTTTGTTTTTATTTCTGTTGGTCCATACATTACATCTGCTGTTGTTGGCTGCTATAAGTAATCTCTCTTTGCTCTTTTTTGTGTACTCTTCGAGTCCTTGGCTTGTGGCCTCTACACAGTCCTTTATGTTAGCAAACCCTCTTCCACCTTCTTTTCTTGATACATATAACCTATCTCTATCATCTCTAGGGTGGAGAGCCTTGTGCATTAATTTCCTAGTCCTTTGATCTATCTGTCTGAGTTCTTCTTTTGTCCATTTTAAGAATGGCCCAGAATATCTTATAACGGGGACGGCCCAGGTATTTATTCCTTTGATTAGGTTTCTGCTGTTGAGCTTGGTTTCTAAGAGTTTCTTGTTCTTCTGAGGTATTCTTTTTTTTTTTAACTTTTTCTTTCATCTCTGTTTGCTTGATATTGTCTGCTTCTAAAATTCCTAAATATTTGTAAGTTTCTTTTTCTAGTGTCCTAATTTTGTACTGTATTCCGTTCATTACTTTTCTTTCCCCCTTTTTTTATTACGAGCATTTTTCGATTCCGAATTCCATCCCTATATCTTATTATTTACTCTTTTTGAGTTTTCACATCACCATTAACTGATGGTCTTTCACTAGAGTCTGAGTGACAGCAAGTCTCATCAGGTCTCCAGGACTCTTCTGAGTATTCTGGCAGATTGCAGCAGTGCAGTGTTCTGAATGGTTTCAATCCTTCCTCTGATATCCAAACTTTCCAAGCCCTTTTCTAATCCTTTTGGGACTGTTCCAAGTGCACCAACTACAATTGGTATCACTTTGATTTTCATATTCCATAACTTTTTCAGTTCTCTGGCAAGGTCCAGATATTTGTCCATTTTTTCATTTTCCTTTAACTTCACCCTGTGATCTGCTGGCACTGCAAAATCCACCAGTTGACAAGTTCTTTCTTTTTTGTTTATCAACACTAGTCTGGTCTTCTTGCTGGGATAAGGTGATCCGTTTTTTTTCAAGTCCCAGAGAATTTTGTGCGTTTCGTTCTCCAAGAACAGATTCTGGTTTATGCATATACCATTTTGTTGTGTGGTCAAAGTTTAATTTTTGCATAATTCCCAGTGGATCATCTTCCCAACCCAGTCGTGTCTAGTTTTGTATTCTCGTTGTGCTAGTTTGCTACATTCGCAGAGTATATGGTTAACAGTCTCATCTCTATTACCGCAAAGTCTACATTTACTATATTGTTGGGTCTTATCAATTTTCGCTTTGATGTAGTTTGTCCTTATGGCATTATTTTGTGCAGCAATTATAAGTGATTCTGTTTCTCTTTTGAGGTTTCCCTTTCTTAACCATGTCCAAGTCTTTTCATGTGCAACCTCTTCTATTTGTCGTTTGAAGCGTCCATATTATTATTATTATTATTATTATTATTATTATTATTATTATTCATTGCAAAATTTTCACACTAGAGTTACTTGTTTTTTTTTACTGGAACCTGGTCTCCAGGTCTCTTCCGAGTTGGGTAACCGATACCAACATTGCTGGGGTCTGGATGGTCTCGATTCTTCCTCTGATTTTCAATTCTTCGAGCCTTCTTTCAAAAGCTTTACGTACAATTAAAAGCACATCAACAACAAAAACTCCTTTTGTTCAAGTTTGCAGAGTGGATATCATATGATAGCAAATGGGGCTACCTGGTGACAGTTTGTGACATGCCTTAACATCCATCCAACCAACCGTTGACCATCAAAACAGACATTTTCACAATCTGTTACGTAAAAATCAGAAAAGCCAATATTGTATGACTCGTGACGTCTCTCTGAATTTCAAAGAAACAAAGTATTCTATTTTATTTCTTTAATTTATAAAACAGCTTCAGGTTTGTGTTCATTCCATTTGTTTACTTGATTCATTCACACTTGATAATTTGCACAGTTCTCAGGGTATCACTGTTCCTACCATTATATATATATATATATATATATATTATATAATATATTATATATATATATATTATTCGTGTTATTATTATTATTGTTTTTATTATCATTTTTAATATAATTTTAATTTTATAATTTGTTAATGTAATTATAGGCATTTTAGAACAATGGTGCTATTATCAAAGTTTTATTTTGTTTAGTTTTGGATTTTTGTGTCTAATATGCAGTGCTTCTAAGATTTATTAGACACAAAAATCCAAAACTAAGCAAAATAAAAACTTTGATAATAGCACCAATGTTCTAAAATGCCTATAATTACATTAACAATTTAATTAAATTATAATAATATTAAAAATGATAATAAAAACAATAATAATAATAACACTAATAATAATAATAACAACAATAATAAACACAAACTATATATATATATATTATATATATATATAGAGAGAGAGAGAGAGAGAGAGAGAGAGTGTGGTGTGTGTGTGTGTGTGTGTGTGTGTGTGTGTGTGTGTGTTTATTCAATTTTCTATTGGCTGGTTTATATATTCGTTTATTATGCGATATTCAGTTTCGTTACTTTCTCCACAGATGTGGCAGTTGCTGTGATTCTGGATTTAGGGAGTGTAATGCACAAAAGGAATCGGCCGAGGCTAGCCTTGTTCATGTTAACCTTCAGAAAGGCATGAATTCACTTTTCCCTGTGTTCCATCCAGCCGGAAAATATCTTGACAAAAGTCCCAACATGTCACAATGAGTTGAAAGAATGCAGAGCTTAGTCAAGTAAGAAATATTGAGATCTTCAATACTTGATATGTGAAAGTTGGAGAGGAGATGAACGCCGCCTTATTAATCTCTTTTGGTTTGGTTTGTTTTACGGCATATCAACATCAATAGGTCATTTAATGCCGATAAAGTTTTGAAATAAAGTCATTCTTAATGGATACTCAATTTTTTTTATAAACACATTTTTCTATTTGTTCCATAGATGAGAGCCTAACAAGTACTACCACTCCGGGTCAGAGTGAAACTGGGAGCAATGGTGATGAAGGGGTGCTCCACATTCCCCAAACCTCCAAAACTGGAACCTCACCATCAGATAGAGTTTAACGTCATTCCCAGGACGTCATTCCCACCGCCTTCTAGCACCCATATGATAAAAAGGGCTGGGGGTTGCCATAAGGGAAATAGTGTTGGGGCAATCATATAGGTGCTAGGGCTTGACGTGGCCAGCCGATTGATCGGAGGGGGCCTCTCCGACCACCCGTCTAGCCTAAGTAAGGACCAAAGTAGAGTATTGCAAGTCATGGACTACTCAACCACCTGGGTTCTATCCTTAAGCATCATAGGTCGCCACCCATGGCCAACAGGTGGCTCCATTGGGGGAGTCTTACCACTCCACAGAGGTGCATTCTAACGCTCCAGACAGGGCGGATTAATCTCTTTTACCATTTAAGATGTCATGAAGGGCACACATGGCACCCCAATGACTTCCGGAACCAACCAACCAACCAACTAGCTTTTGATTTCCTCGTTGTTTATCATCATCTACTTCTTCCTCTCTCATTCCCCTCCCCCTTCTACCATACTCCATTTATTTCTTCTTCTTTTTTTACCTTTTATTTCTCTTTCTATTCACACTTTCTTATTTGTTTCTTTTTGGTACGCTCACCTTAACACTTGCATAAACACACGCTCCCTCTCTTTCTATATCAATCCAGCGTTTTGAACCAACGCCTCAACAAAACAGCCCCTACTTCCCACCCACCCTCTGTCTGTCTGTCTGTCTGTCTGTCTGTCTGTCTCTCTCTCTCTCTCTCTCTTCTTTCTTTCTTTCACACCTCTTTCTAGTTGTCTTCTCTCTTTCTATTTCGAGATTCTCTTAACACTTTCTCTTTGTCTCTCTCTCTCTCTCTCTCTCTCTCTCTCTCTCTCTCTCTCTCTCTCTCTCTCTCTCTCTCTCCATTTATCTATCTCACCTCTTTCTCGTCTTTTCTCTTTCTAATCTTTCTCTTTTGCCCTTTCTCTCTTTTTCTCTCCTCTCTCTCTCTTTCTCTCTCTCTCTCTCATTTCCCACCCCCTCTCTCTCACACACACACACATATTTTCCCTTTCTCTCTCTCTCTCTCTCTCTCTTCTCTCTCTCTCTCTCACACACCTCTTTCTCGTTGTCTATTTCGAGATTCTCTTAAGACTTTCTCTTTGCCCCTCTCTCTCTCTCTCTCTCTCTTTCTCTCTCTCTCTCTATCTATCTATCTATCTATATCTATTTTTTCTTTCTTCTCTTTATATTTTATAAACTCTCTCTTATCTTTTTCCTATCCTCTCTTCTCTCTCTCTCTCTCTCTCTCTCTCTCACACACACCTCTTTCTCGTTGTCTATTTCGAGATTCTCTTAATGATTTCTCTTTGCCCCTCTCTCTCTTCTCTCTCTCTCTCTCTCTCTCTCTCTCTCTCTCTCCTCTCTCTATCTCTCTCTCTATCTCTATCTATCTATCTATCCATCTATCTATCTATCTATATCTATTTTCTTTCTCTCTCTTTAGATATATATATATATAATTTAAACTCTCTCTTATCTTATTTCCAATCCATTCTTCTCCTCTCTCTCTCTCTCTCTCTCTCTCTCTCTCTCTCTCTCTCCTCTCTCTCTCTCTATCTATCTATCTATCTATCTCTATTTTTCTTTCTCTCTCTTTAGATATATATATATATTTAAACTCTCTCTTATCTTATTTCCTATCCATTCTCTCTCTCTCTCTCTCTCTCTCTCTCTCTCTCTCTCTCTCTCTCTCTCTCTCTCTCTTTCTTTCTTCTTCTTCTTCTTCTTCTCCTCGTTTACACCATCCGCAAATACCTATTTCCTTCTTCTTCTTCCTCCTCCTTTCAATCGCGTCACCGGTCGGCTTCAGGATGTAAAGAAACGGCCAATGACCGGTGTTTACCCAAGTCTTATCGCCTAAGGTGACATCCAGACTTGTAGAGAGAAGCTCTGAAGTAAATTGGCTAAACGTGTACACCTGTTGCGGTCGACTCTAGGTATGCCCTCGACGCCAACTAGGGATTTCAGAACGATTCAAAATATCGTTCCTTTTTCTCTCTCTCTCTCTCTCTCTCTCTCTCTCTCTCTCTCTCTCTCTCTCTCTCTCTCTCTCTCTCTTTCTCTCTCTCTCTCTCTCGTGGGGATTATTTACTTTTGGAAGATGGCATTAAATGAAGCTGAGTGGGGAAGAGGTGGGTGAATTATCGTAGACGGTTTCATTTGCAACGGCATTGGAATTTCAATGTTTAAACTTGCTTGCCTGTGCTAAAAAAATAATGAATACAACTTCTGATTGATTTCCCTCCTTTATATATATGATAAGTTGTAAACAAGGTATGTTTGGAATGGGGGTTTTTTGCCGACAATTTTTTGGAGAATATGTGCTTAATTGGAGTCGTACCTAATTTTGAAAATTAATTAATTAATTCATTATTAATTAATTAATTTTCAAAATTTGGTACGACTCCAATTAAGCACATATTCTCCAAAATATATATATATGTATATATATATATATATATATATATATGTGTGTGTGTGTGTGTGTGTGTGTGTGTGTGTGTGTGCCAAAAAGTTAGTTTGGTTTTTGCTCAGAACCGAAGCTACAGCATCAGTTATAATTTGGCAAATCAGAAATCATTAATAACTTGAAATTGATTAACTTTAAGACCTTTTTATATCATTTTGGATTTCTTGGGCAAAAATGTTTTATAAACCAATTTTTAGGAGTAGGGAAGATCTAGAACTCATTTTACAGACAAAAATAGATTACAAAACATCACCATTTTTGGCGACCCCACCACCCAAATTTGAAGAGTTAAAATCTATATTACTCCGTTAATTTTTAGAAATGGAAGCTCAAATTTTGGGGATTGTCTAACTTTAACATAGTCCACACCTGGACAAAATTTCAGAAAAATTGAAGTGCAAAAGTTTAACAAATTTTTTGCAAAATATTGTAGCTTCAGTTCTGAGCAAAAACAAAACTATATTTTTGTACAAATAATGTTCAGTATATGTGAAATAATAAAAGAAAATTTTTTTGTCATCGATGCAGTACCACATCCAGATATTGATCTTGCTATGAAAAAATCAGAAAATCAATAACTTAAAATTGGTTGACTTTAAGATAGCATTTTTGGATTCCTTGGGCAAACATGCTTTTATAAACCCATTTTTAGAAGTAGGGAATCTCTAGAACTCATTTAATATATATATATATATATATATATATATATATATATATATATATATATATATTGAAGAAAAGGCTTAAATACTGATCATATTACAGTTATAAATGTATTACACCCATATGTATATTTACACACATTTTGCGCTTCTTCCAACTGTTCTGTATATTATTCTAGAATTATTGAACATTGAGTTCTCACTTGGACCAGACCAATTTAACATTCCGTTGTTTAAAACGGTCCAGCTTAGAATATTCCTAACACCAACTAACCTTATATATATTATATATTATATATAATTATATATATATATATATATATGAAGACTAGACACATATGTGAGACCAACAAGAATATATACAACACACAGCCAAACTTAGCAAGAAAAATTCCTAAATAGTGACTACCCCAAAATTAATAAAACAAGCTTCGACAAAGCATCATCTCTTAATAGACAAGAACTACTTGTATACAAACACACCAAACTAATGCGAATCCCTATGGTATTTTCACCACGTCAACATATGCACAAATTGACTAGCTACTCACTGAACAATATAAACCCTACAAACCGACCCACAACAAAGTCCATCTTCAAACCCGCCCATCAACGCAAAAAAAACAACACCACCTACGTAACATCCTCACTGCATCCAGAAAAATTTACGTAACACCGTACGGAAAGGTAATAAACAGCTAGATGCCAGTTTGCAGCCATACATACGAAACCGAAATAAAAATCCCTACACAAACATAACAATCCATCCGCCACACCTAACATGCGATAACGCTACATTATATACTATATATATGCACACAATGTAGAAATAGTGGATATGTGGGAGAAACATCAGCACCCTTTAGCTAATAACCACAAATTACTAATCCAAATCCCCGAGTACAATAGCACTTCATTTTAACACTCTATCACACAACCTTACACACCTCAAATGCATCTTATTAGAACACGCATTCCAACAACGCAATCTAGAAAAACAATCAGAATCTAAATGGATTCTAAAATTACAAACGCACGGAAGGGATTAAACGCAGATATCGGAATTCTCCGTATTACAAATATTTACAACGCTGCCACTGTCGATACAACAGAGACAAAGAAACGTTGAACAGTACATTTGACAAGGGTATCTAACCTGAAAATTTATGAGGAAAAAATAATAAAAATAAGTGAATCAATCTCCATAATATCAGTTCCATTTATTTATTTTTATGCTTCACTAACGCCAATTTAAAAAAACATTGTTTTTAATATATATATATATATATATATATATATATATATATATATATATATATGAGGAAAGAGGATTGGAATAAAATCCGACAGAATGTGGTAGAGATATGAGGAACACAAGGACAAAAATCAGACAAACGTATGTAGGATATATTTTCGCTAGAGCTTTGAGATCGCATCATCAGTCGCTTTATTGATTATCAAGTTTCATACAAGTGTTTTATAGAGGGGGAGTAGTGACGGGGGGGGGTGGATGGAGAAGAGGTCAAGTGGGTGGTTAGTGTTTGTGAGGAAAGATTTTGATTGGTCAGGCGGAATCACTTAGTGACCAACTCCACTTATACCCACCCCTACCTAACCTCTCCCCCTTTTATTACTCCCTTTACTGCTTCATTGGATCAAATTTATCTCCAAGTAGGCTAATCCACTTTCGCTACAAACTTGTCCTTCACATGTATTTTTCCACTATCACTCTGCATATCCTCTCTCTTCTCTTTCGATTTCCCTCCTTCCTTTCCATTGATTCCCGTCTGACCAATCAAAATCTTTCCTCACAAACACTAACCCACCCACTTGACCTCTTCTCCCATCCACCCCCTCCCATCCACTTCCCCCTCTTATAAAACACTTGTATGTACCTTGATAATCAATAAAGCGACTGATGATGCCAAGTTCAAAGCTCTAGCGAAATATATCCTACATACGTTTGTCTGAGTTTTTGTCCTTGGTTCCTATATTTCCTAACACACACACACACACACACACACACACACACACACACACATATATATATATATATATTTCTTATTTAAAAAAAAACAAGAAAAATTAAGCAATTTCGGGGTGGAATGCATTAATGGCATTTTAGTTTATTTCAATTCATAAAATTGATTTGATATACGAGGAAATTGAATACGAGCGAAACAAATTAAATTCGCGAGTCAAGTTCCACTGTATTCCTGAGTGCTTGCATAAAAACTTTTCGAGTTGATATATTGAAATTTCCAGATTGGTTGGTTGGTTGGTTCGATTTTATGGCATGTCAACCCTTCAGTTATTTTATGCCGAAGATGTTTTCTTTATTCATTCTTGTTGGGTATTCAATTTTTTTAATTTCAAAATCATTTTAAACACATTTTTCTTAAACTCATTTTTTTATCTATTTAACCCATATCTAACAGGTACTACCACTCCAGGTCAGAGTGAACTTGGGAGTAATGGCTATGAGGGTACTCCACACTCCCAGAGTTCAGACCGGAACCCACCACTAGATGAAGTTTTTGTTATACCCAGCACACAAAGACCCTCAGCCACCGCCTTCTAGCACATATATGATAAAAAGGGTCGAGGGTTTGCCATATGAGAAATACAGTTGGGACAATCAAATTGGTGCTCAGACTTGATGTGATCAGCTGATTGATCGCAGGGGCCTCTCCGACCGCCCATCTAACCTAACTAAGGACCAAAGTGGAGTGTTGCATGTCATGGACTGGGAGCGGAGTCTTACCCCTTTGCAGAGGTCAGTCGATGTATTCTACAGTCCCAGCCGGACAGGGGAGGAAACTTTTCAGAGTTATAAATGGTTTTGGTTGGAACTTGTTAATAATCTTTAAACTAAACAGATACTACACCCTGATATAATAAATAATTTCCACCAAAATATTTTTTATTTTGCCCCCAAAAACCTGCCGCTTTAGCTAACCTAGTCACAGATACAACACTCTGATCTTGAATAATATACAGTTCTACCCAAAACATGTTTCCAGGTATTTTGTTAAATAGTACCACTACTGTTCTTCTATTGGAATATCCTTGCATTAAATAGCCACAAAGTTGATATGCCATTAATAAAATAAAAACAAACAGACCAAAACATATTCTGTTCTCGACTAAAATATTTCCGGGAGCAACAAATATTTTCCTAAACTAACCTAAACACAGATACTACACCCTGATCTTAAGTAATACATTTCCCACAAAATACTTTTTTACACTCAAATCTTTTCACATTAGCTAACCTAAACACAGATACTACACCCTGATCTTAAGTATTATACGTCCCCAACAAAACACTTTTATTTTGCACCCCAAAACCTTTCACGATAGTAACCTTATACACAGATACTACACCCTGATCTTAAAGTAATATTCATTTCCAAAAAAGGACTTTATTTTGCACCCAAAAACCTTTCATGTTAACTAACGTAAACACAGATACTACACCCTGATCTTAAGTAATATTCATTTCCAACTAAAACTTTTTTATTTTGCACCCAAAAACCTTTCATGTAACTAACCTAGATATTATTAACATTTAAGGCGGCCATCTTTTCTAATCAAAATTAAAACCAACTAAGTAATTACTGGTTTCTTCCCGCTTTGTTACAATAACCATAAGTAAAACACTTGATTTGCTCGTCCAACCCTGATAATAAATAAGAACACCGGGATAGAGATGGGGGGGCGGTACCCCGGTGTCGAAAGGGGGGGGGAGGCTGAAGCCAGCTTGAGCGGTTGGGGAATTCTGTATGACTGGTTGCATGACGAGTAATTCGTTTCGCAAGAAAAACAACCCCCCCCCCGCCACCAAAAAAAAGAAGAAAAATTCGCTCAACAGAATGCGCATCTCATTCGCCGGTGTCCTGCTTCTACTCGAAAACTGGACGTACAAGGAAAAGATCCGCTTCTTGCTTGGCTATTTTAAGACACGGAACTAAGAAGCGACTGTCACCGACGTCTTAGGAAAACAACAAAATCCACAACAACAGCCTGATTATATTACACGCTTTACATATCACAGACTCTCACACTTTCTTTTTTTTATTTATCGTTACATCTCTCATTTTCACACACACACACACACACACACATACACACACACATACACACACACACACACACATACACGCACGCACACACATATATATATATCTATATATATAAAAGAAAGTTTGGTATGTACGTGTCGACATATAACTCAGAAAATAGAGATCACTCAGATTCGAAATCTTGCATATACCTTAATATCCCTATAACTAAGAAACACTAAATTTGGTTATTGATTTCTACTGATTAAGGGATATAATTAATTAATTAAACAAAAATCAAACGATTTGCGATAATCGTGGCATGTCTGCTGCTGCTAATAAAAAAAATCGCTGGCTGCTGGCTATATCAACAGTGATACAAAATGGCCGCTGATATTTTGAAATTCGTACCCTAATCGTTTCAGCTCGGAATTCTTCGCGTATTCCCGGTCCAAATATTATAATACACTAATTCTTAGCTTTGTTTATTGTCAAATTTTTAATAAAGTTTAGGAATGCATTTTTAAAAATAATATCTTAATGGAAAAAAAAATATTCTACAATACAAATTCCCCGCGATTTTTTTTAATTTGATAAATCATTTTCCTCTATTTTCTCTCTTCTCCACTCTCTGACGTTCCTATTTTTTTTTTTTTAAAGTCTGGTCATGAACCGGGTACTTTTGCTAGTATACATATATATATATATGTGTGTGTGTGTATGTGTACCACCATGTCGGCTGGGGCGTTAGAATGCACCGACTGCACCTCTGCAGAGGGGTAAGACTCCCCCAATGGGCCCACCTGTTGGCCATGGGTGGCGACCCGTGATGCTTAAGGATAGAGCCCAGGTGGATGAGCAGTTCATGACATGCAATACTCCACTTTGGTCCTTATCTTGGGCTAGACGGGTGGTCGGAGAGGCCTACTCCGATCAATCGGCTGGTCACGTCGAGCCCTAGCACCTATATGATTGCCCCAACCCTATTGCCCTTATGGCAAGCCCCAACCCTTTTTATCATATGGGTGCTAGAAGTCGGTGGCTGAGGGTCTATATGTCCTGTGAATGACGTTAAACTCTATCTGATGGTGAGGTTTCAGTTTTGGAGGTTTGGGGAATGTGGAGCACCCCTTCATCACCATTGCTCCCTGGTCCACTCTGACCCGGAGTGGTAGTACCTGTTAGGGTCCCATCTATGGGTTAAATAGAAAAACATGAGTTAATAAACAAAATTGTATTATCCATTAAGAATTGATTTATTTCAAAACTTTATCGGCATTAAATAACCCACCGAGGTTGATATGCCATAAAACAAACCAAACAAACCAAACCAATATATATATATATGTATGTGAGTGTGTCTACGTGTATGTCCTATAATCCTAATTATTCCCATTTATTTTTTCTTTGTGTTTTTATCAATCTATTCTACAAGTCCTGTAATCCGACATTCTTTTAATTCGAGCAATATTTACTATTTGTTTAAATATATATATAATATAATTATATATATATATATATATATATATATATATGTCTATTATAGACAAAACGTAACCCGTTGAGTCACCCATTGAGCTCTGGGTAGATAATTTGGATTAGGGAAAAGTGAGTTTGCATTGCGAATTTAAAAAATAAATAAATACGACTGGAAAATTTTTAAAAAAACATTAAAATCATTTTGTAAGATTTCTAAGAAAGCGAACATTTGACCTAACTGAAATTCTTTAAGACCCAAGATGTTGGCCCGGCTGGCTATTTTATCAGATATATTTACCAAAATTACATTAAGATATCTTGAAATGCTATAGATTAAATTCGTTCAAAGAAGTCGATATTGGCTTCAACCACGGCATCCAGAAAGACTTTGAAATCTCCTGCAAGTCTTTCCGATGGTCTCTTAGTTTAAATTGGTAAACATTGCAGTTATTCTTGCCTTCGGTTCATCTTTGTTGTTGCACGGAGTTTTGTCGGTCTCTCGCATAACCGCGCTACACATAATAATTAAGGGTATTGCAATCTGGGGAATTCTCCTACTTGTGTGGCATGGCGCAGAATCCTTTTGCAAGACATAAGGCCTTACAGCCGCCATACTCTCGATCCACGGCAGCACTATCTCCGTGTTTAGTCTGAGGCCAAGTGGGAAAATTAGGGTATAACGTCACCATCCCTAGTGACCACCCTAAACACCATGATATCGTAGGAAATGTCTCAATACATGTTTGTTCGGGTTGAAGTGAGTTAGTGTACTGTTGGTTTGAACAACAGCAACTAGCTAAGCACAACTGAACCAGTGCCAAGACAATTGGTACTTATGGGAATCAAGAATAGTCCACTTATGCATTTGGGTGATTCCATTCCTTGAGTCCTGATTGGCTGCATGGTTTCTATGATGTTATGAGGCTTCATAAATAACCTGGCATTTTTCAGTAGTGTATTGCAGCAAGATAGATTCGTATTCAGTTACGATTACTTATTGCCTTGTCTTGCCAATTCGACGTTAATTGGAAGTAGTATAGTTATTCTACAGTTCGAGGGTGCTTGAATTTGTTCAAAAGCTTTGCAGCGCGGTTCTCTTGTACTTCATGGCCTGTGATAAAAATTGGTCCTTCTCATCTTGTATAAGGAGGAGCAAAATGGTCTGATATATTTGTAGTGGGTAACGTGCTGGGCTCTGACATCGTCAGACGTGAGTTCAAACTTTACGTTCACTTTCGGACTTGGGAAAGTTATTAATCTCCTTATCTGCCCAGCTATTGGTTAAACCACTACTACCTAACCCCTCCACAGGAGCTGTTGATACAACAAAGATCATTTTGCCCCATCCTGTATAAGAAATAGCGAATGTCTTCATGCACTACCTGCCTGATAAGAAACTCACTCACAAGTCCCTGGCTATGGACCTGATTGACTTGCTGGATATGACCAACAAATTCGGGAGTTCTTTTCTTTTTAGAACAATCAGGGTAAGGCTTCCGATCTGCCGTACCTTTGATCTCATCAAACACTTTTCGAATCCTCTGCACTGTCTTCATATTGGTACCCAACCACTCTGAAATCTTCGTATTAGAGCTTCCACCGTGAATGCTAAGCTGTACAGCATACCGTATCCAAATTGCTGGAGGAGTGAATTGCATCATGGTGCTGCTTTTCTCACAGACAGTGACCAACTGGCTCTAGTTTGGTGCACAGTAGACACAACTTGAAATAAACAAAGCGTATGCGCAAAATTAATAATTTAAATTGGCAACAATTTACACCCATCGCACTCTATATATGTGTGCATGTGTTATCTCTCTCTCTCTCTCTCTCTCTCTCTCTCTCTCTCTCTCTCTCTCTCTCACACACACACACACACACACACACACACACACACACTCTCTCTCTCTCTCTACATCTGCCATTTTTAATTAGCCCCTCAATCTTTTTGTAAGTTCGTTTATCTTCTCTTTCTTTTTTTCTATCTATCTATCTATCTGTTTGTCTCTCGTCACTCTCTGTATATCCTTCGTATTTCGTATTTTGTCATTTTTTCTCCTTCCTCTACCTCCACTCTCCACCCCACCTCCATTTTAACACCAATCACAAATCGACACCCGTTGCCGGATGAACTAACGGGTGGGCAGAAGCCACTAAAAAACACGACGCATTTTGGCACGTAAGACGGTAAGTCAATATTTGGTTGGGATACAAACCAAATTCAAATGTAAGTTTTTCGTCATCTTAACCCAAAGAAACTTGATTTTTCTTCTTCTTTTTTTCATCAACCCCTTTTTTTTCTCTTCTTTATCACTTCTTTTTTTCTTTTTCTTTTTCTTTTACTGCATTTTGTATTTTGTTTTTATTTTTACATAATTCAAATGTCAAAATAAACACCAAAAGTTTTTTTTTTAAGCAGATAACTTTACAGCTTATATCTTTTGATCCCTTTAATAAGCTCATTTTATCTTCTCTTTCTTTCTTTCTTTCTTTCTTTCATTCATTCATTCATTCTTTCTTTCTTTCGTTCTTTCTTTCTTTTTCTTTCTTTCATTTATTCTTCCTTTCTTTCTTCATTCACTCATTCATCCTTTCTTTCTTTTCTCTTTCATTCATTCTTTCTTTCTCTTTCATTCATTCATTCTTCTTTCTTTTTTCTTTCATTCTTTCTTTCTTTCTTTCTTTCATTCATTCATTCTTTCTTTCTTTCTTCCCTTTCTTTCGTTCATTCATTCTTTCATTCATTCTTCTTTCTTCTTTCTTTCTTTCATTCATTCATTCATTCATTCTTTCATTCTTTCTTTCTTTCATCCATTCATTCTTTCTTTCTTTCTTCCTTTCTTCCTTTCATTCATTCATTCTTTCTTTCTTCCTTTCTTTCTTCCTTTCTTTCTTTCTTTCTTTCATTCATTCATTCTTTCTTTCTTCCTTTCTTTCTTCTTCCTTTCTTTCTTCATTCATTCATTCCTTTTTCTTCTCATTCATTCTTTCTCTTCTTTCATTCATTCATTCATTCTTTCTCATTCTTCCTCTTTCTTTCTTCCTTCCTTTCTTTCTTCTTTCATTCATTCTTTCTTTCACTTCTTTCTTTCTTTCATCTTTTCTTTCTCTTTTCATTCATTCATTCTCTTCTTTCTTTTTTTCCTTTTCTTTCCTTTCTTTCTTTCTTTCTTTCATTCTTTCCTTTCTACCTTTCTTTCTTCTTTCTGTCTGTCATTCAAATATTATATTGATTGATTTTAACGGTATGTCAACCGTTATTCATATGGCCTTGGAGGTTAGGAATCGCTTCATTCCATTTTTGAAGCTCATTTACTTTTCTTCTTCGTTCTTTCTTCTTTTTTCTTTCTGTCTGTTTCAAATATTTATGATTAATGATTGATATTAACGGTATCTAACTGATTGCCTACTTCTTATTAAAATTCCAACGCTCCACTTCTTTTCTTCTACTGTCGTTTATCTTTGCTGACCAGTCGGGTTTTCTTTGGGTCAGACCATCTTCCTTCATATCAGGATCTCTCTCTCTCCTCTCCTTCTCCCTCTCTCTCTCTCTCTCTCTCTCTCTCTTCTCTCTCTCTCTCTGTTGAGAATTTTGTAAGTATAAGGTGTTTGTGCTAGATTCTCGCCCACTACTTAACTAGACTACGGCGAGAGATCATATGAATATTATCCCTTGGCCAATCACTGGCAGTTACTCTGAGGTCTTGATACGAATGATTAACTTAACTTTCCCCTACCTCGTCATAATTACTACACGCTCATTGAGCGGTCAAGATTAATCACTGGACCTTGACCAATATGCAGATAGGACTTCACGATTACCCAAAGCATCACCAAAAGGATTCCATAACATAGACTTTCTTTTAGCCCTTATTCAACTGGCCAGGATGACCATTAAAAACCTCTCCCTCTCTCTCTCTTCTCCTCTCTCTCTCTCTCTCTCTCTATCTCTCTCTATCTATCTCTCTCTATCTATCTGTGTGGTGTGTGTGTGTGGTGTGTCCGGTGTGTGCGTTGACGAAATATAACTTCCTATACTCTCCCTGAACTATGTTTTAACCAAGCTAAACGAAAATATCAATTCATCAATTCTATCAATCTCTCTCTCTCTCTCTTCTCTCTCTTCTCTCTCTTCTCCTCTCTCTCTCTCCTCTCTCTCTCTCTCACACACACACCAATACACACCACACACACCCACTCTCTCTCTCTCTCTCTGCTCTCTCTCTCTCCTCTTCTCGCTCTCTCCCTTTCCATAAATTGGATACGTCAGCTCACCAGAATCGTGAGATTTGAGAAACTCAATAAAGAATGAAACTGAAAGTGGAAGATTATTTGCTTTAGTCACGAATAACCAGGAACTTACACAAACTTGATCAGCATATTCTGTACTGCTTTCAAATCCTTTTGATGCAAACTTGTTCATTTTAATTCATTATTATCTCACATATGAATTGTTCCTGAGGAATCTGGCGGACACTATGCGATAATAGCGGAGAGATTCCATCAGACGTGAAAAAAATATGGACCAGGGTATCTGGACGCCTGGAATTCATCAGATGACTGTTGGAAGAGATCCCACGTCCTGTAGCATTCTAAATGTTCGAAAAAAGGAAGTTCAAACCTAGAGTTTGACGTAAAGTTCAATTAAATTGCTACCAATGCTCACATATACGGTAATGTTTGAATATTTAATCCAATAATCTGTAGAAAACATTTCTCTTAAAAAACCACTTCAGATAGAAATATTGACAAAATTCAACCATGTCACAAAATGTAATCGATTAATAGAAAATCAGATTTTGAAAAAAACTGTCATTCTATTCACGCTATCAAAAAATTATCCTAGATCATTAACAAACTAAATAATTTACAAAAAATTGTTGCCCGTGCAATGTAGCAATTCAACTTGTTTTTAAACTATCAAATTGTCCATCTATGTGAAGGTTTTTATAGTATACGAATACTATAGCCAAAAATTAGATCTTTCTAGTACCATGTTCTTGAGGAAATAGCATAAAGATCGTCAAACTAAAATGTACTAAAAACCCTCGTTTCGGAAACATTTAGCCTAGAAGATTGTTAGAAAAAATTTACGTTTCAAATATTTAAAATCAGAAAGGTCTATTTACTTATTAAAAATGAAACGAATAATATTATAATAGAATCCAAATTGAAATGCCATCCTCTCCCAGTCACACCGATACCCTATATGCTGCTTTTTACCTCATCTTATTAACTAACCAGACAATCTTTAATCGTATTACCTCCAAAACCAATGGTACAAGTAAAAATATAATTATATCAGTATCTACATACAACTTTCGCATAGAATGACAATTGAATTTAAAAAGTGAGAAATCACTTATTTTTATTCCACAATTAACTACGCATGGAAAATATGACCAATACACATAAACGTGAGGAAACACAAAAACTGAAAACCAAACATCACAAACCCAGCAACAGCATCATTTCAAACACCAAAATGCAAGAGACAATAGATAAGTGAAACAAATCAAGACCGAAATAAAAGTTATATCCATCTCGAAGGATCAGACTTGAAAAAACTCAAGTTAAAAACCGAAAAGTAAATAAAAATTATTACATAATTCCCAACCAACAACCGAAATCAAAGACAAAACTTTGAATCAAACTATGAGACGAGGAAAGAACAGAAAGGACCGAATGATAATATACTTTTAAAAATGCAACTTAAGAATGTCAGAACTACACCAAGAACAACACTTAGAAATACCAAATTGGGAAAACACCAACATTCATGATTCACATCCATTCCCATAGAATCTCGGCAACTAAAAAATTCCACAAGAAGCAATGCATTCCCGAAGAGGATTAGGTAAAACTTCCTGATCAGAAAAACCGCCCACTAAGGAAACCATCCCCAGCAACTATAGACCAATAATACGCCTTCTACCAATGACTGGAAAAATCTTATCCAAAATAAGAGAAAAGGATGTTACTCGCTGCTACGCCGTGGGACTATTTCCAAGAAAACAGAAAAGTGCCAATCATATATAGCCCAGCACAAACAGAAAATTTTACCCATGCATGGAATTGACTATGGAAAGTCCCCAAAATCTTGGAATAACTGAATGTCTAAAATGTCCAAAATATCTGAAAGTCAAAATTTCATCATGAAATCATTGGAAAAACTGGAAAGTGAATTAACTGCAGTAAAAAAATCTGTGGAAAATCTAAGGTGTCCAAATATGGAGAAGAAATCTCTTAATCCACAGGATATCCTGGGACATAAGGATTCGTTAAAGAGAACAAAGCACAACATACTATTATACGAGGTGAGTCAAAAATCAATCCATTTTGTCAGACAGGTAGTTGATACTAACAGCGAGGAACATGTATGTCATACATTACAATGCAAGCTAGGTTCTCTATGGTATCACATCCCTACTTCTCCACATAGTCAT
>CM042138.1:142027621-142039342 GCA_023376005.1 Doryteuthis pealeii | reverse complement strand
AAACCCTACCAAAACGACCCACAACAAAGTCCATCTTCAAAACCCCGCCCATCAACGCAAAAAAAACAACCACCCAACCTACGTAACATCCTCACTGCATCCAGAAAAATTTACGTAACACCGTACGGAAAGGTATAAAACGATGCAATAAGCCTAGATGCCAAGTTTGCAGCCACATACATACGGAAACCGAAATAAAAAATACCCTACACAAACATAACAATCCATCCGCCACACCTAACATGCGATAACGCTAACATTATATACTATATATAATGCACACAATGTAGAAATAGTGGATATGTGGAGAAACATCAGCACCCTTTAGACTAAGACTAAATAACCACAAATCTACTAAATCTCAAAATCCCGCATAGTACAATAGCACTTCATTTTAACACCTTATCACACAACCTTACACACCTCAAATGCATCTTATTAGAACACGCATTTCCAAACAACGCAATCTAAGAAACAATCAGATCTAAAATGGATTCTAAAATTACAAACGCACGTGAAAGGATTAAACGCAGATATCGGAATTCTCCGTTATTACAAATATTTTACAAACGCTGCCACTGTCGATAACAACAGAGACAAAGAAACCGCTTGAACAGTAACATTTGACAAAGGGTATCTAACGAACCTGAAAATTTATGAGGAAAAAATAATTAAAAAATAAGTGAATCCAATACTCCATAATATCGAGTTCATTCATTTATTTATTTTTTAATGCTTCACAATAACGCCCAATTTAAAAAAAACATTGTTTTTAAATATATATATATATATATATATATATATATATATATATATATATATATATAAGGAAAGAGGATTGGAATAAATCCGACAGAATGTGGTAGAGATATGAGGAACACAAGGACAAAACTCAGACAAACGTATGTAGGATATATTTCGCTAGAGCTTTGAGATCGGCATCATCAGTCGCTTTATTGATTATCAAGTTATCATACAAGTGTTTTATAGAGGGGGGAGTAGACGGGAGGGGGTGGATGGGAGAAGAGGTCAAGTGGGTGGGTTAGTGTTTGTGAGGAAAGATTTTGATTGGTCAGGCGGGAATCACTTAGTGACCAACTCCACCTATACCCACCCCTACCTAACCTCTCCCCTTTTATTACTCCCTTTACTGCTTCATTGGATCAAATTTATCTCCAAGTAGGCTAATCCACTTTCGCTACAAACTTGTCTCTTTCACAATGTATTTTTCCACTATCACTCTGCATATCCTCTCTCTTCTTTCGATTTCCCTCCCTTCCTTTCCATTGATTCCCGTCTGACCAATCAAAATCTTTCCTCACAAACACTAACCCACCCACTTGACCTCTTCTCCCATCCATCCCCTCCCATCCACTTCCCCCTCTATAAAACACTTGTATGATACCTTGATAATCAATAAAGCGACTGATGATGCCAAGTTCAAAGCTCTAGCGAAATATATCCTACATATGTTTGTCTGAGTTTTGTCCTTGTGTTCCTCATATCTCTACCACACACACACACACACACACACACACACACACACACATATATATATATATATTTCTTATTTTTAAAAAAACGTAACAAGAAAAATTAAGCAATTTTCGGGGGTGGAATGCATTAATGGCATTTTAGTTTATTTCAATTCATAAAATTGATTTGATATACGAGGAAATTGAATTACGAGCGAAACAAATTAAATTCGCGAGTCAAGTTACCACTGTATTCCTGAGTGCTTGCATAAAAACTTTCGAGTTGATATATTGAAATTTCCAGATTTGTTGGTTGGTTGGTTGGTTGGATCGATTTTATGGCATGTCAACCCTTCAGTTATTTTATGCCGAAGATGTTTTTCTTTTATTCATTCTTGTTGGGTATTCAATTTTTTTAATTTCAAAATCATTTTAAACACATTTTTCTTAATTCGTTTTTTTATCTATTTAACCCATTATCTAACAGGTACTACCACTCCAGGTCAGAGTGAACTTGGGAGTAATGGCTATGAAGGGGTACTCCACACTCCCCAGAGTTTCAGAACCGGAACTCCACCACTAGATGAAGTTTAGCGTTATACCCAGCACACAAAGACCCTCAGCCACCGCCTTCTAGCACATATATGATAAAAGGGTCGAGGGTTTGCCATATGAGAAATACGGTTGGGACAATCAAATTGGTGCTCGGACTTGATGTGATCAGCCGATTGGTCGCAGTGGGCCTCTCCGACCGCCCATCTAGCCTAACTAAGGACCAAAGTGGAGTATTGCATGTCATGGACTGGGAGCAGAGTCTTACTCCTTTGCAGAGGTACAGTCGATGTATTCTACAGTCCCAGCCGACAGGGGAGGAAACTTTCAGAGTTATAAAATGGTTTGGTGGAACTTGTTAATAATCTTTAAACTAAACACAGATACTACACCCTGATATAATAATATAAATTCCCACCAAAATCCTTTTTATTTTGCCCCCAAAAACCTGCCGCTTTAGCTAACCTAGTCACAGATACAACACTCTGATCTTGAATAATATACGGTTCGTACCAAAACATGTTTCCAGGTATTTGTTAAATAGTACCACTACTGTTCTTCTATTGGAATATCCTTAGCATTAAATAACCCACGAAGTTTGATATGCCATTAAATAAAGAAACAAACAAACAGACCAAAACATATTCTGTTTCTCGACTAAAATATTTCCCGGTAGCTAACAAATATTTCCTTTAAACTAACCTAAACACAGATACTACACCCTGATCTTAAGTAATATACATTTCCCACCAAAATACTTTTTTACACTCAAACTCTTTTCACATTAGCTAACCTAAACACAGATACTACACCCTGATCTTAAGTATTATACGTTTCCCAACAAAACACTTTTATTTTGCACCCAAAATCCTTTCACGATAGCTAACCTATACACAGATACTACACCCTGATCTTAAGTAATATTCATTTCCCAAAAAAAGGACACTTTATTTTGCACCCAAAAACCTTTCATGTTAACTAACGTAAACACAGATACTACACCCTGATCTTAAGTAATATTCATTTCCAACTAAAACCTTTTTTTATTTTGCACCCAAAAACCTTTCATGTTAACTAACCTAGATATTATTAACATTTAAGGCGGCCATTTTTTCTAATCAAAATTAAAACCAACTAAGTAATTACTGGTTTCTTCCCGCCTTTGTTACAATAACCATAAGTAAAACACTTGATTTGCTCGTCCAACCCTGATAATAAATAAGAACACCGGGATAGAGATGGGGGGGGGGCGGTACCCGGTGTCGAAGGGGGGGGGGACTGAAGCCAGCTTGAGCGGTTGGGAATTCTGTTATGACTGGTTGCATGACGAGTAATTCGTTTCGCAAGAAAAACAACCCCCCCACCACCACCAAAAAAAAGAAAAATTCGCTCAACAGAATGGCGCATCTCATTCGCCGGTGTCCTGCTTCTACTCGAAAACTGGACGTACAAGGAAAAGATCCGCTTCTTGCTTGGCTATTTTAAGACACGGAACTAAGAAGCGACTGTCACCGACGTCTTAGGAAAACAACAAAATCCACAACAACAGCCTGATTATATTACACGCTTTACATATCACAGACTCTCACACTTTCTTTTTTTTATTTATCGTTACATCTCTCATTTTCACACACACACACACACACACACACACACATCACACACACACACAACAACACACCACACACGCGCACGCACGCACGCACATATATATATCTATATATATAAAAGAAAGTTTGGTATGTACGTGTCGACATATAACTCAGAAAATAGAGATCACTCAGATTCGAAATCTTGCATATACCTTAATATCCCTATAACTAAGAAACACTAAATTTGGTTATTGATTTCTACTGATTAAGGGATATAATTAATTAATTAAACAAAAATCAAACGATTTGCGATAATCGTTGCATGTCTGCTGCTGCTAATAAAAAAATCGCTGGCTGCTGGCTATATCAACAGTGAATACAAAATGGCCGCTGATAATTGAAATTCGTACCCTAATCGTTTCAGCTCGGAATTCTTCGCGCCGGTCCAAAATATTATAATACACTAATTCTTAGCTTTGTTATTGTCAAATTTTTAATAAAGTTTAGGAATGCATTTTTTTAAAAATAATATCTTAATGGAAAAAAAATATTCTACAATACAAATTCCCGGCGATTTTTTTTAAATTTTATAAATCATTTTCCATTTATTTTCTCTCTTCTCCACTCTCTGACGTTCCTTTTTTTAAGTCTGGTCATGGACCGGGTACTTTTGCTAGTATATATATATATATATATGTGTGTGTGTACCGCCCTGTCGGCTGGGGCGTTAGAATGCACCGACTGCACCTCTGCAGAGGGGTAAGACTCCCCCCAATGGGGCCACCTGTTGGCCATGGGTGGCGACCATTGATGCTTAAGGATAGAGCCCAGGTGGATGAGCAGTTCATGACATGCAATACTCAACTTTGGCCCTATCTTGGGCTAGACGGGCGGTCGGAGAAGCACCCTCCGATCAATCGGCTGGTCACGTCGAGCCCTAGCACCTATATGATTTCCCCAACCCTATTGCCTTTATGGCAAGCCTCAACCCTTTTTATCATATGGGTGCTAGAAATCGGTGGCTGAGGGTCTACATGTCCTGGGAATGACGTTAAACTCTATCTGATGGTGAGGCTTCAGTTTTGGAGGTTTGGGGAATGTGGAGCACCCCTTCATCACCATTGCTCCCTGGTCCACTATGACCCGGAGTGGTAGTACCTGTTAGGGTCCCATCTATGGGTTAAATAGAAAAACATGAGTTGATAAACAAAATTGTATTATCCATTAAGAATTGATTTATTTCAAAATTTTTATCGGCATTAAATAACCCACCGAGGTTGATATGCCGTAAAACAAAACAAACCAAACAAACCAAACCAATATATATATATATATATATATATATATAATATTATATATATATGTGTGTGTGTTGTGTGTGTCCTATAATCCTAATTATTCCCATTTATTATTTCTTTGTGTTTTTATGAATCTATTCTACAAGTCCTGTAATCCGACATTCTTTTAATTCGAGTAATATTTACTATTTGTTTAAATATATATATCTATATGTCTACTATAGACAAAACGTGACCCGTTGGGTCACCCATTGAGCTCTGGGTAGATAATTGGGATTAGGGAAAAATTAGTTTGCATTGCGAATTAAAATAAATAAATAAATAAATACGACTGTAAAATTTAAAAAAAACAACATTAAAATCATTTTGTAAGATTTCTAAGAAAGCGAACATTTGACCTAACAGAAATTCTTTAAGACCCAAGATGTTGTCCCTGCTGGCTATTTATGAGATGTAACATATAAATTCGTTTCATAACTTTCCATTATTTCCCTCTCTACGCTTACTGAGAGACTATGGACCCGATTGACTTGCTGGATATGACCAACAAATTCGGGAGTTCTTTTCTTTTCAGAACAATCAGTGTAAGGCTTCCGATCTGCCGTACCTTCGTAATCACCATTGATCTCATCAAACACTTTTCAAATCCTCTGCACTGTCTTCATATTGGTACCCAACCACTCTGAAATATTCGTATTAGAGCTTCCACCGTGAATGCTAAGCTGTACAGCATACCGTATCCAAATTGCTGAAGGAGTGAATTGCATCATGGTGCTGCTTTTCTCACAGACAGTGACCAACTGACTCTAGTTTGGTGCACAGTAGACGCAACTTGAAACAAACAAAGCGTATGCGCAAAATTAATCATTTAAATTGGCAACAATTTACCCATCGCGCTCTATATTGTGTGTATGTGCTCTCTCTCTCTCTCTCTCTCTCTCTCTCTCTCTCTCTCTCTCTCTCTCTCTCTCTCTCACACACACACACACACACTCTCTCTCTCTCTACATCTGCCATTTTTAATTAGCCCCTCAATCTTTTTGTAAGTTCGTTTATCTTCTCTTTCTTTTTTTCTATCTATCTATCTATCTGTTTGTCTCTCGTCACTCTCTGTATATCCTTCGTATTCGTATTTTGTCATTTTTTCTCCTTCCTCTACCTCCACTCTCCATCCCACCCCCATTTAACACCAATCACAAATCGACACCCGTTGCCGGATGAACTAACGGGTGGGCAGAAGCCACTAAAAAACACGACGCATTTTGGCACGTAAGACGGTAAGTCAATATTTGGTTGGGATACAAACCAAATTCAAATGTAAGTTTTTCGTCATCTTAACCCAAAGAAACTTGATTTTTCTTCTTCTTTTTTCATCAACCCTTTTTTTTTTTCTCTTCTTTATCTCTTCTTTTTTTCTTTTTCTTTTTCTTTTACTGCATTTTGTATTTTGTTTTTATTTTTACATAATTCAAATGTCAAAATAAACACCAAAAGTTTTTTTTAAGCGGATAACTTTACAGCTTATATCTTTTGATCCCTTTAATAAGCTCATTTTATCTTCTCTTTCTTTCTTTCTTTCTTTCTTTCATTCATTCTTTCTTTCTTTCATTCGTTCTACCTTTCTTTCTTTCGTTCTTCCTTTCTTTCTTTCATTCATTCATTCATTCTTCCTTTCTTCCTTTCTTTCTTTCATTCATTCATTCTTTCTTTCTTTCTTTCTTTCTTCCTTTCTTTCATCCATTCATTCTTTCTTTCTTCCTTCCTTTCTTCCTTTCATTCATTCATTCTTTCTTTCTTCCTTTCTTTCTTCCTTTCTTTCTTTCTTTCTTTCGTTCATTCTTTCTTTCATTCTTTCTTCCTTTCTTTCTTTCTTTCTTTCATTCACTCATTCTTTCTTTCTTCTTTTCATTCATTCATTCTTTCTTTCTTTCTTTCATTCATTCTTTCTTTCTTTCTTTCATTCATTCATTTTTTCTTTCTTTCTTTCTTTCTTTCATTCATTTTTTCTTTCTTTCTTTCTTTCTTTCTTTCATTCATTAATTCTTTCTTTATTTCTTCCTTTCTTTCATTCATTCATTCTTTCATTCATTCATTCTTTCTTTCTTTCTTTATTTATTTATTTATTTATTTATTTCTTCTTCCTTTCTTTCTTCCTTCCTTTCTTTCTTTCTTTCTTTCAGTCATTCTTTTTTTCTTTCTTTCATTCATTCATTCTTTATCTATTTATTTCTTCTTTCTTTCTTTCATTCATTCTTTCTTTCTTTCTTTCTGTACGTCTGTCGATTTAAATATCAATGATTGATTGATTTTAACGGCATATCTTATTGGCATTTCAGTCTCGGAAGACTATAATAAAGTTTTTGTGTCCCTGAAGTTACAGCGCTTCCTGTGACTGTGAAGTCCGATGTTTGAAAAGTATTCTCGACCACAGATGTCGCATTTGAAGGCTGTCCCTGAAGATGTTGATGTGCCGGTGCTTTATTGCCGTTGCTTTCTTCTGGACCTCAATGGTGTTGCGTCAGGGTGACTTCTGACATGAGCAATCCTCTACGGAGAGTCTGCCACCACCGAGGGCGGTCCTGAACCAAATTTTCCCAGCTGAAAGGGGCAATGCCAAAGCATCTGTGATCCTTCCTGCAGACATTCTGGAATCTTCAGCCTGACCATTAGTATAAAGAAAACCAAGACGATGGGACAGGGAACTGAAAATCCTCCCTCCATCACTATTAACAAATAAATACCTTCACAAACCTTGGGTCCACCATCACCGACAACCTGTTACTTGATACTGAACTCAGTTGCCGGATCGGAAAAGCTGCCTCAGCTTTTGGCAAGCTCACAACAAGAGTGTGGGACAACAGCAAACTCACTATCCGTACAAAGGTACAAGTGTATAGGGCATGTGTTATCAGCACCCTCATGTATGGAAGTGAAACATGGAACGGCATATCTACCCGTTATTTTATGCCTTGAGGTTAGGGAATCATGTTCAATCTATATTTATCAACTCTCTCATTCTTTTTAGTAAAGTCATTTATCTTTTCTTTCTTTCTTTCTTTCTTTCTTTCTTTCTTTCTATCTCTCAGTTTGTCGATTCAAATATTTATGATTGATTTTAACGGTATGTCAACCCGTTATTCTATGCCTTGAGGTTAGGGAATCGCGTTCATTCCATATTTATCAATCCTCTAAGTCTTTTTTGTAAGCTCATTTATCTTTTCTTTCTTTTTTTCTTTCTTTCTTTCTTTCTTTCTGTCTGTTCAAATATTTATGATTAATTGATTGATTTTAACGGTATCTTAACTGATTGCCTACTTCTTATTAAAATTCAAACGTCCTCTTCTTTTCCTCTAATATCGTTTATCTTCTGCTGGACCATGTCGGGTTTTCTTTTGGGTCAGACATCTCTCTCTCTCTCTCTCTCTCTCTCTCTCTCTCTCTCTCTCTCTCTCTCTCTCTCTCTCTCTCTCTCTCTGTTGAGAATTTTGGTAATATAAGGTATGTGCTAGATTCTCGCCCATACTTATAGACTAAGCGAGATCATATGATATATTCCTTGGCCGATCACTGGCAGTACTCTGAGGCTGATACAATACTTAACTTCCTCCCCTACTCGTCATAATTACTACAACGCTCATAGAGGTCTGTCAGAGGATTAAATCACTGGACCTTTATCAATATGCAGGATAGGACTTCTACGATTACCAAAGGATCACCAAAGGATTCCATAACATAGGGCTTTCTTTAAGCCCTTTTCAACTGGCCAGGGATGACACTTAAAAACTCTCTCTCTCTCTCTCTCTCTCTCTCTCTCTCTCTCTCTCTCTCTCTCTCTCTCTCTATCTATCTATCTATCTGTGTGTGTGTGTGTTGTGTGTGTGTGTGTGTGTGTGTGTGTGTCCGTGTGTGTGCGTGTACGAAATATAATCTCTATACTCTCCCTGATACTATTGTTTTAACCAAGTAAACTAAAATATCAATCATCAATTCTAAGTCAATCTCTCTCTCTCTCTCTCTCTCTCTCTCTCTCTCTCTCTCTCTCTCTCTCTCTCTCTCTCTCTCTCCATAGATTGGATACGCCAGCTCACCAGAGATTGAAAACTCAATGAAAGAATTGAAACTGGAAACGTGGAAGATTTTTGCTTTAGTCACGAATAACCAGGAACTACACAAAACTTATCACCAATATTCTGACTGCTTTCAAATTCCTTGGATGCAACTTGATCATTATAATTCATTACTTATTCTCACATATGAAATTGTTTCCTGGGAATCTGGGATCACTATGCGATAAGTAGGGGGAGATATTCCATCAGGACGTGAAAAAGATGGGGACCAGGTACCTGGGACGCTGGAATGCAGTCATGATGACTGTTGGAAGAGAATCCCCGTCGCTGAGCATTCTAAATGTTCGAAAAAATGGAAGTTCAAACCTAGAGTTTGACGTAAAGTTCAATTTAAATGTGCTTACCAATGCTCACTATTACAGTAATGTTTGTAATATTTAATCAATATATTCTGTTAGAAAACATTTTTCTCTTAAAAACCTACTTCAGATTAGAAATATTGACAAAAATCAATCGATGTCACAGAAATGTAATCGATTTAATAGAAAGATCAGATTTTTGAAAAATCAACTTAGCAAAGAAATCTGGTCTGACCAAGAGAAATAGATGTTATTTTCTGATTCAGTGCTACAAAACTATCCTAAATCATTGGAAAAAAATTAAACAATTTACAAAAAAACTATTGCCCTGTGCAATAGGGTAGGTCGATATTTTACTTGTTTTAAATATCAATTTGTCCATCTATGCGAAAGTTGTGTGTTAGTATACTGAATACTGATACCAAAAATTAGACGTTTTACTTGCACCATTGTTTGAGGAAATAGCATCAAAGATCGTCTACTAAAATGCACTAAAAATCCTCGTTTTCGAAAAATTTAACCTAGAAATTGGTTAGAAAATTTACCGTTTTCAATATTTAAATCAGAAATGTTATTTTATTTTATTAAAATGAAACGAATTGAATATTATAAATAGAATTCAAATTGAAAATGCGTCCTCCACCACCACCACCAATACCTCTGATATGCTGCTTTTTACCTCATTTATTAAGCTGTAACAGACAATCTTTAATGCTATTTACTCAAACAATGGTACAAGTAAAAGATATAATTTTTGGTATCAGTATTCTAACATACAACTTTCGCATAGATGGACAATTTGATATTTTAAAGAAGTGAGAAATCGACCTACTCTACTGAGTTTTGTATTGCCACAATATACTACGCATGAAAAATATGACAAATACACATAAACGTGATGAAACACAAAATACTGAAAACCAAAACATCACAGAACCCAGCACAGCATCAATTTCAACACAAGATGAAGGAGACAATGAAGAGTAAGTGAAACAAATCAAGACCGAAATAAAAGGTTACATTTCCATCTCGAAGGGATCAGGACTTGAAAAAACTCAAGGTAAAAACCGAAAAGGTAAATAAAATATTACATAATATCCCAACCAACAACCGAATGCAAAGGGGACAAAACCTTTTGAATCAAGATATGAGGGGACGAGGAAAGAACAGAAAGACCGAATGGATAAATAAAATTTTAAAAATTGCAATAACTTGAAGAATGTCAGAACTCACCAAGAACAACACTTAAGAAAATACCAAATTGGGAAACACCAAGCTATTCATGGATTCACATCCATTCCCGATAGATTGTCTCGGAAACTGAATAAATTCCTACAAGAAGCATGCATTCCCGAATGGAGGATGTAGGGGAAAACTTTCCTGATCCAGAAAGACCCCCACTAAGGAACCATCCCCAGCAACTATAGACCAATAATATGTCTACCAATGACGTGGAAAAATCTTATCGCAAAGATAAGAGAAAAGAATGTTACTCGCTGCTACGCCGTGGACTATTTCCGGAAGAACAGAAAATTTGCCTACATATATAGCCCAACACAAGACAGAAAATTTTAGCCATGGCATGGATTGACTATGGAAAGGTCCCAAAATCTTGGATAACTGAATGTCTAAAAATGTACAAAATATCTGATAAAGTCATAAATTTCATCATGAAAGTCATGGAAAATTGGAAAGTGGAATTAACTGCTGGAGTAAAATAATCTGTGGAAAATTCTAAGTGTCCAAATATGAGAAGAAATCTCGTTTGAAATCCACAGGATATTTCCTGAAAGACAGAAAGGATGTCGTAAAGGAACCAAAGGCATAAATGACCTATTATACGAGGGTGAGTCAAAAATCGATGCCATTTTGTTCAGGACAGGTATTATTACCAACACAGGAACATGTATCATACATCAAAATGAAGCTAGTTCTCTGTGGATCACATCCCTACTTCTCCACATAGTCACTGTTTCTCTTAATAGCAATGTTCCGCATTCGAATGAGAACATGTATCCCTACCCCGTAAAATTCTTTTGACTGTTGTTTGAGCTATGTTGAGCCAGTATGATACATGTTCCTCTGTTGGTAATTATACCTGTCCTAAACAAAATAACATTACTTTTTTACTCACTCAGTAATTAGTAACATATGTGAATGCAGCACACAGAAAGGAAATACAGTCGTATGAAATGAACACGGCTACACGAATTCAAATCCAGGAGGAGGCTAGTAACATAGCACTAATACCTTTGGGAAAGGTATGAATCCAACGATTCTTCTTTCAGCTAAGGGTAAATAATTGGGCAGACTGGGTCTTTAACCTTGGTATGGCAACCAATCTAGGAGAAAAAAATTCTGAATTTAAACTCTATATT
>CM042138.1:141985121-142020121 GCA_023376005.1 Doryteuthis pealeii | reverse complement strand
CATGATAGGAGATACAAGGAGGAACATATACAAAGTTATATGAATCCAATTATTCTCCCTCCCACTATGGGTAAATAGTAGGGAAGACTGGGTTCTTTAAACTTGATATGGCAACTAGTCTAGAAGAAGAAAAACTCTGAATTCAAAAACTGACCTTGTGTCACACCCTACTCGTGTAGAAAACGGTTAGGTTAAAAACGATTCATTTTACAACAAAAAAAGTAATATGAATCATTAACAAAACAATAATATAGTTGATAAATCGTCTAAGACAAATTTGAACGAAATGGAAAGCGGGAAATTTAAATATTTTGATGAAAATGGAACCATTCATAATTTGTCGAGATAGATGCTTTTCGTTGGTTGGTTGGTTTTGTTTTATGGCACATCAACCCTTTCCGGGTCATTTAATGTCGAATCAAGTCATTTTAGATAAACAAAGGACTCAGGTTGCTTACAGTACCTGTTGTTGCTTTAAGTGGTCACCCAATTAAGTATTAAACAGGCTCATAGCTTCTTAACTTCAGTATCTAGCGGGAACCGGTGATTTTGGCGTGACTTGACTATAATCTGGTGCTTTATCTCCACACTCAACGGCAAGCCTCTTAAGCCAGTAGAACAATTCACGTACATGGGTGGTAATATCTCCTCCACAGAGAGCGATGTTAATACACGGATAGCAAAGGCATGGTCGGCCACAAATAGTTTATCAGTCATATGGAGGTCCGATCTCCCTGACAAGCTGAAGCGACAGTTCTTCCAGGCTGTGGCTGTGTCGGTGCTGCTATATGGCTGCACCACCTGGACCCTAACAAAGCGTCTTGAGAATAAGCTAGATGGAAGCTGCACAAGAATGCTGCGTGCAGTCTTGAATAAGTCGTGGAAACAGCACCCGACAAGGAAACAGCTGTACGGTCACTTGCCCCCCCCCCATCTCAGAAACTATCCGAGTGAGACGGACAAGGCATGCAGGACACTGCTGGAGAAGCAAGGATGAACTCATAAACGATGTTCTCCTCTGGAAGCCAACGCATGAACATGCAAGTGTGGGGCGCCCAGCAAGGACCTACATTGACCAGTTATGTGAAGATGCTGGCTGCTCCGCAGAGGAGCTTCCAGGTGTAATGAATGATAGGGAAGGTTGGCGAGAGATTGTCATGGATACCCGTGCTGCATGCGCGACATGATGATGATGATGATGATGATGATGATGATGATGACTATAATGGCGCGGGGGTAGTTGGTTGTGTAAGGTTCAAGGTTTATATATATATTATAACTGGTTGAAACAAACAACTCCGAGTGTTGAAGATAAAACAATGGTCTTTAATAAAAGCACATGGAGAGACATTTATGACATGAAGTACATTTACAGGAAACAAGATACATAGTGGATAATATACGTACATAGATACATAAGAAGAGTTACATAGAGGATATGTTTAGTTATGGAGAATCAATAGACTAAGGTCACTTACCAGTGTCTGTAATGGGGGCCGAAGCCCCCACACAAGGAGGTGTAGACATAAATGTCTAACCCATTGTAGGCACATCCCGAGAAGCAAGAGAGTGAGAGAATTTGAAACAGGCGCTTAAATACAACAGACCCCTGGTGGTCAAATCTGGAACCCAGAGGGAAGATAACTCTTCCAGATCCAAGGGAAGACAATCTAACAGTTGTTTCGTTGTTTTGTTTTATGACATGTCAACCCTTTTCGGGTTATTTAATACAGTATCAAGTGATTTTAATAAACAAAGAACTCGGATTGCTTACAGTACCCGCAGTTGATTAAGTAGTGTGATAAACAAAAAATAAGGAATTGTAATACGGACAATTGTAAATATTTAATTCTTAGAATTTTATTGTTACATTTTAATACGGTAAAAAGAAAACAAATTAAACGAATACATTTCCTACCATTTTGTCTATTTACCTTATAGATGTCCTTCGCTGGTAACTGTTCTGTGATAAGTAAAGTCTAGGGATCGCTTATTTTTGCGACTTCCCTCGGTGACTGCTCTGTGATGAGTGAAGAAATTTGGTTTTGGCGCCAACCTTCTGTTGGCGATTCGCCCCCTAGCGGCAGGGGAAGATAATTCTCTGTTGAATTTCCAATAAAAGAGAACAAATTAAACGAATACATTTTCTACCATTTTGTCTATTTACCACGTAAATGGGACTCTAAAAGGTACTACCACTCCGAGTCAGAGTATACCTGGGAGTAATGACAATCCAGGGGTAATGCACACTTCCAAAAGCTCCAGAATGGGAACCTCGTCACTAGAGGCAGTTTAACGTCATACCCAATGCACTAAGACCCTCAGCAATCGTCTTTTAGCACATCCATGATAAAAATGTGTGGTAGTTTGCCAGAAGAGCAATACGGTTGGGATAATCTAGGATCTGCCAATTTTTAAATGTAAACAAAAAGAAATTTCTCTCTCTCTCTCTCTCTCTCTCTCTCTCTCTCTCTCTCTCTCTCTCTCTCTCTCTCTCTCTCTCTCTCTCTCTCTCTCTTACTCCCGTTTTTCTCTTATCACTCACTCATTGGTGTTCCTGATTTTTTTTTTAGTCCGGTCATAGACCAGTTACGTTTGCTAGTAGACATATATAGGAAAGTGATGACGACTTGATGATGATATTAATGATTTTTCACTAAAAACGACATCGCCGTACGTGACTAACTGCATTAGTCCTTATTGAAAACTTATCTGAATAATGTTCCAGTCAAAGAAAAAAAAGTGTCTGATTTTTTGTACAACTTTAATTTCCTGTTTATCTTTATCATTCAGACATCATTTCAACCCAGACGGAAAAGCAATTGCTATTGATACTCAAAAAATTGATTGATTGATTTTAACCGAACATTAACCCGTCTGGAGAAATTTTATGTCTAGATGTTTGGAAATCACGAACATCTGACTTTATGTTTACATTTACATATTTCGTGTCTTTATTTCGTTTCAATGATATGTCAATTGGATTAATTTTCTAATCTTATTATAATGAAGATTCGATGTCTGTCTGTCTATAACCAAAACTATGCCACTACTTACGTCACAGTACCATCGGGAATTGCATAAGTTTATCAATGTGTATTTAATTTATAATTAAAATCATTAATATATAGAATAAATCTTATTTATCTGAGTTAGGTTTGCTTCAAAACAGCCCATGTTATTTGTACGTTTAAAATCCTGCAATGTGTCTTATATGTCAGTAAGAAATAATGTTTTACATTATATATGGTGTGGTTAATTTGCATACTGGTTTTAACAAAACTGGGTTTAATAAATAATTTCTTGGTGTTATTGATCTCTAACATTATTGTTTTATTCTCCAGCGTATTAAAATCAACCCTATTAATGATTTTATATAAAAAGCAATTCAAATATAATTAAAATAAACTAGTACAAAATAAAAAAACACACTCCGGGCGATGTAAAAATAGATTTTTGAAACATATAGCCTGAGAGGTGGGAGTAAAAAATCCAATGTCAGCGAGTTTGTACCCTAAGTAAGTAAAATCATCAAATTCATTAAAAATAAAACAATTTGAAATGTAAACTTTAAATATGTATTAAAATAAAACAAACTATATATAGATATAAAATACCAGTCATGTATTTATTAAAACTTGTTTTAAAAAACAATGAGGACTGTCTAATGTTTCATGTTCAAATTTTGAGTGTATTTATTCTATGTTATGACGATTTTGGGTAATGTGACGTAAGCAGTGACGTAATTTTTGTTACAGACAAAAGCCGGAAGCGAATCTCTATTATTAATAGATATAAATAGATCTAATCTTTATATATGCGTTCTTATTTAATTTTGTTAGTTTTCCTAATTTTATATATTTCATTACATTAAAACTTAAATACTTACGCTCGGAGGGCGAATTTTTTTGCTAGTACTGATAATTTGCACAGTTATATTGTTTCGAATACTACTAGCAATTATATTGTTTCAAGCTTGTATTTACCCAAATCCTCTGCACGAGCAGGATGTGGCACAATGTCAATTTCTAAGCGGAGTTTAAGAGTTTTGAATTCAGCGTTTTCCTTCCCCTTGGTCGGTTGCCATACCAAGGTTAAAGAGCTCTACCTTTAGCTACATAGAATTGTTGGATTCATACCTTTTCCAGTACTGGCGACCCGTGATGTTTAAAGATAGAGCCCAGGTGGATGAGCAGTTCATGACTTGCAATACTCCACTTTGGCCCTGTCTTGGGCTAGACGGGCGGTCGGAGAGGCCTCCTCCGATCAATCGGCTAGTCACGTCAAGCCCTAGCATCTATATGATTGCCCCAACCCTATTGCCCTTATGGCAAGCCCCAACCCTTTTTATCATATGGGTGCTAGAAGGCGGTGACTGCGGGTCTACAATGTCATTCCCAGGACATGTAGACTCTACATGTCCTGGGAATGACGTTAAACTCTATCTGATGGTGAGGTTCCAGTTTTGGAGGTTTGGGGAATGTGAAGCACCCCTTCATCACCATTGCTCCCTGGTCCACTCTGACCCGGAGTGGTAGTACCTGTTAGGGTCCCATCTATGGGTTAAATAGAAAAATGTATTTATAAAAAAATCGTATTATCCATTAAGAATTGATTTATTTCAAAACTTTATCTGCATTAAATGACCCACTGAGGTTGATATGCCGTAAAACAAAACCAAACCAAATCAAGATGAAATATAGCAAAACATCAGTGAAAAAGACACGTCCTAAAAGAAGACGAACTTTCATCATTTGTAAAACTGTTTGATACAAATTAAATCTATATCTAAATATCTATATGAAAGCGCGTGGTGTACTGGTTATCGTCGAAGGAAATGGACCCGGTGACACGAGTTCAAATACGGGACGCGGCTGTTTGCATTTCATATTGCACTAATACCCTTTGGGAAAGGTATGAATCCAACTATTCTTTCTCTAGCTATGAGTAAATAGTAGACTTGACTGGGTATGCCAGCCAGTCTAGGACACAAAAAACTTTGAATTCAAACCTGTTTAATGCCACTTTAAAAAAAACGACCTTGTATCACACCCTGTTTATGCCGAGGTGTCAGGTAAACACACACACACACACACACACACACACACACACATATATATATATATATATATATTATTTTGGAAAAGGTGACCGAATCTCCATTAACCGAAACTACGTCACTGCTTACGTCACATTACCCAAAATCGTCAATACATCTATTAATAATGGAGATTCGGTTTCTATTTGTCTGTAACCGAAACTACGTCACTGCCTACGTTACTTACCGGTGATTATGGTCACAATGGTTAGTTGATGCAAAATTCAGAAAGGTAAGGCAGCGATATAACAAATAAAAAGTGCTCAATAAGTGCTTATGGTGAAATTCGAGTAGGTTATTACTTGTACCTGTATTACAATATATATATATATATATATATATATATATATATATATATATATATATATATATAGTGAGAGAGAGAGAGAGTGAGAGAGAGAGTGAGAGAGAGAGAGAGATTGTGTATTTAAAAGATTATTATGGAATTATTATTTCTTTATAATGTGATTACCCTGCTAAGAATTGATTAGGATCCTCATTGCTTAACTTCAAAAAACGTGACTTGTTATGCTGAGCTAGAGACGGAGAGGTGGGTCGTGGCCAAAATAAAAAGGTACGGACCCACTGGAGTCATAATGACGAGATTTGATTAAATATTTAATTGTATTCATTTATCTCTATTAATAATGGAGATTCGGTTTCTATTTGTCTGTAACCGAAACTACGTCACTGCTTACGTCACATTACCCAAAATCGTCAATACATCTATTAATAATGGAGATTCGGTCTCTATTTGTCTGTAAGCAAAACAACGTCACTGCTTACGTCACATTACCCAAAATCGTCAATACATCTATTAATAATGGAGATTCGGTGTCTATTTGTCTGTAAGCAAAACAACGTCACTGCTTACGTCACATTACCCAAAATCGTCAATACATCTATTAATAATGGAGATTCGGTGTCTATTTGTCTGTAACCGAAACTGCGTCACTCCTTACGTCACATTACCCAAAATCGTCAATACATCTATTAATAATGGAGATTCGGTTTCTATTTGTGTGTAACCGAAACTACGTCACTGCTTACGTCATATTACCCAAAATCGTCAATGCATCTATTAATAATGGAGATTCGGTTTCTATTTGTGTGTAACCGAAACTACGTCACTGCTTACGTCACATTACCCAAAATCGTCAATACATCTATTAATAATGGAGATTCGGTTTCTATTTGTCTGTAACCGAAACTACGTCACTACTTACGTCACATTGCCCAAAATCGTCAATACATCTATTAATAATGGAGATTCGGTCTCTATTTGTCTGTAACCGAAACTACGTCACTGCTTACGTCACATTACCCAAAATCGTCAATGCATCTATTAATAATGGAGATTCGGTTTCTATTTGTCTGTAACCGAAACTACGTCACTGCTTACGTCACATTACGCAAAATCGTCAATACATAGGATAAATAATAATCCTGTAATAAGTTTTTAAAATTATTTTTCACACTCGCCATTTTTTTCGTAACAAGAGGTTAACTAAAAAGTTTACGAATAAATAAATACTTACGATGTTGTGTAAGATTTATGTATAAAATATTCAAAATAATTATTTAATTAATAATTAATAATTAGTAATTAATAGATTCATGCAACATTTTATTTGAGGGAGACAGGACTAATTTTCCATTTCAAATCGTTTCTTTTCTTTTTTTTTAATAAATGTGATGGATACAAACCCTCTAGCATTGAATTTTTAATTCCCACCACATCAGGCAATATCTTTCAAAATCAATTTTTACACCGCCTTGAGGGTGTTTTTGAGGGGGTTGCTAGTATTTTCAATGTTCAATTTCATTCTTTAAATTCCACTTTCTTTGTTTATAATTATTTGTTAGCATACAGTTATACGATATTAAGTATTTCTATCAAAATTAAACAAAACTGGTTACTTCCCTTGGGAAAGACGCTGATCCACCTCTCCATGCGTATATATATATATGTGAAAAATATATGGAAATTAATCCGACAGTATGAAATATAACATTTTGAAAAAACATATGATGTTTGTTATGTGATTGCTGACAGGCCTGTTTCGACCAAAACGATAAGTTGGTCTTCATCAAAGAGCGACATAGACGAGAAGAAAATATCCGTTAAAAAGACTGTTTACAAAACGAACGCTGATATCAACCGCTGAAAATTTTTTGAAAATGCATGTTCTGTTTTAAAAAATAAAAATAAAATAAATTTTATTTTTAATTAAAAATCAGAAGCATTATAGTTCATGGTAATTTTTACAATTTTTACAATAAACTCTTTTGAGTTTTACCATGAACTATAATGCTTCTGATTTTTAATTAAAAATAAAATTTATTTATATTATATATATATATGTGTTTGTGTGTGTGTGTGTGTGTGTGTGTGGTAGCGTGGATATGAAGTCAACAGCGCTTAGTAACTGGCAGTTCTTCGCTTATGCGATTTTCAAACCAAGTGGCTGTATTTGTTTTTTGTTTTCCATTATATACTACAGTGTGGTTCTTTCAGGGAGATTAGACTCGTTTTATCGTTCATTGCATGCTGGGCATATTGGGTTTCTTTGTGTGAGATTTTATGGCTGAGGGAGTTTATGTTCTACTCTTTACTGTTTGTATTGTTGTTGTTTTGTTTTTTGGGGGTTTTTTTTGTTTTTTATTGGGGGACTTCGTCGTCTGCTGTTTTCAGTTTACGCTGTTACTCTTATTTGTTTTGTTCTTTTTTGTTGTTTTTTTCTTTTTCTTTTACTTTTATGTATTATTTGTTATTATTGTCATATTATTCTATTGTTCTTTTTATTTTGTTTTTATTGTTTTTATTCTACGTATTTATTTATCTATTTCTGTGATGTTATTTGATTTATTTGTTTTGTTTTTTATATATTTATGTATATATATATTTGTATGTATATGGAATCAGAGATTAATTGAACAAGCTTGAAGAAGATACTAAAATCTGAAACACGTGTCACGAAAATAAAATAAAAAATGCTTTCTGTAAAGCATTGGGACCTTCTTTCTTATAAAATATTTAACCCATAATAGCACTTTATATATATACACACACACACACACACATATATATATATATATATATATATATTATATATATATATATATATATATGCGCGCGTGTGTGTGTGTCTGTATATATATATATATATATATATATATATATATATATATATTAGTTAATCATTGGTTGACTTCGATCACCTGTCGGGAACCAGGATTTGAAACATGATTTGACCACAAGAGACTTGCTAAACTTTCGTCACCAGATAAGACATTACATAAATCAGTTAGTTGAAAGGGTCGTCTCTAGTAAGACAGAAGATGTCAAGCAAGTAAATTGCTAGCAAAACACGAACGCCCACAATGCAAGCAACGTGATCTTTGCGCACATAGAGGGCCACGTGTACGCACACCAGCTGGATGCGGACTGAAAATGGTGCAGCTGCAATAATATTAACAGACGGTTTATTTATAGATGTTTGGTATTTTGCATCGCGAAATTGGTCTACTTATACTTAGCAATTATGTCTCTTAACAAGAACAAAGACGTTTAGAGAAGAAGAGACAGAAGAAGAGAAAAAAAGATGTACGAAAACATTGAGATTGGCGGGGTTGAACCGAGTGTGGTCCTATAAGTGCGTGTTGTGCTGCGGGTCACTTATAGGTTGATGAACCTGCTGGTTCAGACCTCCTGTGACCATGTTGTTTTGCTTGACCCACATGAAAGTTGAAGAAGAGCTGGTTCGGACTTTCTCGGTTCGGACTGGGTCTGAAGATGACCAAATTTACCAATGCTGTCAAAGGGTCAACAATCGCAATAACTACGAAACGCTTATTAACAATTGTATACAACAATACATTTATTAATCCTACAGTGACCAAAATGCCATGTACTATAAAATGTAATACTAATAACATGGGCTCTTCGGGGCCTGTGTCTATTAATGAAATTAACAGTGTCGATCCCAGGGGGACCATCGCCCCAGGCAATACCTGCCCCCTTGATTTAAAGGGGAAGGGCTGGGTTTATTGCCCAGCGCCTGAGGCGCCCCCCTTGAGGGGGAATGCCGACGGGATCGACGCAATTTTTATGCGCCCACGTAAAAACGAGCCCTTGTGTCCAGCCCATACAGTGATCAAAATCATGTACAACAACAAAGGGGTGTCGATGTCAAAGTCGAAATCGGAGTTTGTGAGTTGACTGGCGATATTCAGCGAATTAGTCCTGGTTTAAATGATCAAGTTTGAGTGGCAAGGTAGCGGGAAGCAGCTTCAAAGTGGCAACAAGGGCTCTGAGTCTCGTAGCTATGGAACCAGCTTTCGATCTGATCTGTTCCCTTTTCGGGGTCTTCTTTTATGGGGTCCAGACCCCTGAACATACGGCTCTAATTGACCAGCCAAAAGAAATGCCAGACCAATGGCCTTATAGAGTAAATATCGGAGAGGAGTAGAAAGACCCCCCCCCCTCCAAGGTCGCGTTTGATTGGACGGCCAATCAAAATCGTAGTCCTAGGTTGTACATCTCGGGGAGGGCAAAAGAACTCCACCCCACTTTTCTTTAATTGATGAGCCACTTGATAATATTTTTATTATTGTGTAAATGACCTTGTGTCTGTTTTAGTTGTAATTTTCCTTCGTACTCTTCCGTAAGAGTAGCACTGACTTGACCTTACAATCCAAACTAAGTTATTGTTTTATTTATCTAAATCAAAATTTAAAACTGACCTTTTCAAATTTCGTTGTTTTAGTAATTTCCTCCTTCGTTGATGCTAACTTTGACCTTTGAAGGAACCCAGTAAAACGATTGTGGGTCATTAGGTGGGATTTTTAATACTATTATTATTATTTGTTTTGTTTTTTTGTTTTTTGTTTTTATTTTACACTTCCTTACAAAGGATTATAACTTTAACTTTTAATAAATCATCCTAATTATTCTTAAGTATTTAATTTAATATCGCAAGTCAACTTTATAACATTATTATAGTGTTATACCGAGTACTGGAACTCACGCACCTTAACTGAGAATCATCAACTTAGACAAAGAACTAAAAGGCATTATCTTTGTTATATCCAGAGATGTAGAATATACAGAATTGATAATAAAAACAGGGAATATGTTAACAATAACAATATTTGTTTTATTTATTCTCACTGACAGGGAATACAGTGGGATGGTTTTGGATTCAGTTCGGCTTGATGTAGGATATGCGTGTGTCACGTACCTTGCTCGGTTCTTGTCTCTGGCTGTCAGTATTTTGTCCTCCTCCTTTTTGGAGAGTATCAGGTTCGAATCGTTAGAGGGAGATAACTCTCCCTAACAATCTTTTAATTCGTTTATTTTTAATTCAGAACAGCAGTCAATTTATTAAGTTCATAAGACTAAAATATCCACTGTCATAAGAAACAAGGGTCTATAACAACTAAAACGAAAATCAGAAGTTGTGACAAAGCTTTATTATGTATTATTTAGATTTTCAGACTGTTACTTCATCTTTATTGTTATATGCACAAGGTTTCGGTCGATATGCCCTCCGTCCTTCTTCAGGTAATTCTTGTCGTGTTGCATAGTACATAGAGTATACCTGTATACTCATATACCGGTGGACGTATACTTATATACTTAGTGTAATAAACAGAGTTAGTATGAAGCGTGTGGTGACGAGGAAAAACAAACACAGATTTTAAGTTTCAACAATTGTATTGGAAAAAAGGAACATGAAAAGCGAGGAAAAGATACAAGTGAATTTAAAGGAGATTTTGGTGATAGTTGTAACGTAAACAATAAAGTCAGTGAAATGTCCAGTGGCCGAATCAGTTGTAGTGTAGGTGGTGGCGTGGGCAGATGAACCAGTGGTAGTAGTTAGATGTTGATTAGGTGGGCAGAGTTTTGTGTTTTTAGTAGCCGATAGCGGGTTGATATCGTGTATCAGTTGGCGTAGTCTTGTTGTAGGATGTTTGCCCCTTTAACTTGCCGGTCGGTCAGAGAAGGGGTTAGGGGATAGAAGAAAGTCCGCCGCCTTGTGATGTATGTTTCGTGAATCGAGGTCGGCCCCCATTGATGAGCTCGCCACTGACGCCAGGATATCTCTGTCTTGTCGGCTTTTCAAAGCCGATTTATATAGGTTGTCGGGACCCAAAATCGGATCAACTGAGATCTTTTTCATTTCACCCGGGAATCGTTTGGATTGGATGAAAATGCGAATTTTATTTACAAAATTATTTTTTTTATTGTTTAGGAATCCTTGTTTTCCAGCCGGAAGTTCTGCTGGAGCCTATGCTTAAAACCATGTTATTTTGGTCACTTCGTTTTAGGCTACCGTTGAGTTAACTTCCGTTTGGCGTCAGCAACTTATATGTTATTTTGTTGGCAAGTGTCTCTCTTTATTGCGGTGTGTGCGCGAATTGAATTGCTGAATTAGTGAATCGGGAGATATCTATATTTGTGTATATAACATTAGCTTCTGTTTCTTTTACTTAGTTGGTTCTGGTATTAATCTGCCGGCTCCAATATTCAGTATCTTCTATCTGTTATCTGGATCTGGGCTTGGTAGCTGGTATCTTGTTGACTTCTTTGGGTTTTTCATCTTGTCTTGGGATTTCTTGTCCTATGTCCGTTGCCTGTTATTTTATTAACGAACACAAGATTTTCTTTTGTTTGTTAGTGCTCTTTTATTTGATAAACCCAATCAGACAAACACACGTGTGAGAATTTGGCTTTGAAAGGGTGATCGCCATCTTGCTTCCTGCCCGTTCAGCACCCAGCCAAAAACTGATTTCCTAAACTAACTTTCTCACGCTGGCCTGTCCAATGAGAGAAGAGGTCAAAATACAGGTCAAAATCTATCAATCAAATTCCATGTATTTTTCCACAAAACCGTTAGTTTGATTCAAGCTACACTATTGTACGTAATTGATAGGCTACCCATCAATTATGCAATAGTCAAAACGTTGTGTATATAATGATAAATCTTTATTAGTTTTGTTTGGTTTCTCTGTTTAATGGTACATCAACCTCTCGTGAATTCTTTATCTCTTCCACCACTGCGATCCTACTGTAAACCGCTGGCTGCGACTCTTACTTGTTTACACTGAAAGATCACAACGTGAACACTCCTGTCGTCTTTTTGTTTTGTCTGTGAACCAACTCTGAGACTGGTACTTGATCTTTTTGCAATTTGGGAACCAGTTGAATGGAATGATACCAAGAAAATTTGGTACCGTCGTGAGGAAAATTTGTCAGGCAAAGAGTTAACACTAAAGCCATCCTTGTAGAAGAACAGTAGTGGTACTATTCAACACATATATATTTACCAACCCCTCCGCACGAGCAGGATGCGACACAACGTCAATTTCTTAAGCGGAGTTCAACAGGTTTGAATTCAGAGTTTTCCTTCTCCTAGACCGGTTGTCTAACCAAGGTTAAAGAGCCCAGTCTGCCTTACTATTTACCCATAGCTAGTGGGAGAGTAGGATTCATACCTTTCCCAAGGGTATTAGCGTTAAGGGAAATGAAATTAGCACGTCTAGGATTTGAACTCGGGGCGACGAGTCCATTTCCATGACTTTAACCATTACACCACGAGCTTCCTACTATTCAACACATAGTCGGGGAGATGAAGGGGTTCATACCTTTCCCAAGGGTATTAGTTCGAAAACGTATGTAATTGTGCGACTGGAACTCTTAGACGCTTACTACGATGTAACAATCCAACATGTTAGTCGCTGTGCAACGAGGACTTCCCCTCCCCAGCCCTATTAACTTACTAGAAACGACAGACCGGCATTGATTGGGTAGTGGGGGCGTAAAAAGTCAGTCTCGTAGATCCAATATTGTTGAATCGCCAGTTGGATCCTCACAGGATGCCCTATTAAAATCCCTATGTATAAAAAAAACCTTATGTTGACATTCTGAAAAGAAAAATTAATTTCTCCTATTTAAAATACTAAATACAAAACAAAAACAAATTCCATGCTGTTATCATCTAAATTTTATTTTTTAATTATCCTCCTGAATGCAAGATCTGGTGGTAGTGAATGTGTGTATATAATATATATATATATATATATATATATATATATATATATATATACTTTGTCATTAATTGTTTTATTTTGATAGTATACTCCGGGCATACGCACATATACATAATGATAATGGCTGTCAAGTCGTGTTCGAGTAAGACTATTTCCTGTTTTTTTTATGTTTTGTTTTTTTGTTTTTTGTTTTTGTTAATCATCATAGTTAGGTTCCAGTAGCATTTGATACTCTATCCTTGTGTTTTCTCAAATGACTCACCAGGCCAGCCCTGGAGAAACATACTCTTCCACATAAACTACATGTTGGAACTTCTCCACTTTGAATGTTGCTGGGCTGAAAATTACCCTTTCTAATAGCCAGCTTCAATTTTGGTGTTTGATTCAGTTGGATTCAAATTCTTCCACAGACAGGTAGATGGTGGCTCTCCAGCTAGGTCTATTACAAGCTAGCTTCTCCCAGTCCTCCACAGCAATAGCAGTGTCAGTGTTCTTCAGAGTCTCCTTGAGGCAGTCCTTAAACCTCAATTTGGGTTTGCACTGACGACGTTTGCCAGTTGAGATTTCCCCGTAAAATAGTTGTTTTGGGATTTGGCAATCATTCATGCGAACTAGATGACCAGACCAGCAAAGACGTTATCTAAGGATTAAACTCTCAATACTAGGCAGCTGATATCTTTAAAGTGTTGTAGTGTGTGGTGTAAAGGACAACCATTCTATCCCTAAAATCCTGCGAAGGCAATTCTGATGGAATCTCTCGTGTGTCATGAGATGTCGTTTGTATATAACCCAGGTCTCACAGGCGTACAATATGGCAATGAGCACACAGACTCTGTATACACCCAGCTTGGTGGAGATCTTAAGGCCACGTTGGCTTCAAACCCACTTCTCAAGCAAACCAAAGGATCTCGTTGATTTCTGCAACCTAAGGGAAATTTCTCTATCTAAAGAGTTGTCATGTGATAATGTGCTCCCAGGATAGACAAAATGATGAGCAACTTTGAGGCGTTCACCATATTTCAAGATAGTGGGATCCACAAAGCATTTGGGGGGGGGGGCAGGCTGATACATGACAACCGTCTTTTTTACATTTATGGTTAATCCAAATGCGGTACATGCTTTGGAGAAACAATCCATAAGGTTCTGCATCTCATCCTGCGTGTGTGTTACCAGGTCACAGGGATCAGCATGATCACACACACACACACACACACACACACATATATATATATATATATATATATATATATATATATATATATACATACACACATATATGCACACACACAAACTGCCTTTATATATGTATAGATTAACATTGATGAATAGTAGGTTTTTATTTAGTCCAGGTTTTGTTTTATTTCTTTTTTAATGGCATATAAACCCTCGTGGGTTATTTAATGCTAAATCCATCCCTGTAAAAGAACAGTATTGGTATTATTTAACCATAGCTGGAGGGATGAGGGGGTTGATACCTTTTCTCTGGGTATTTGTTCGAAAGTGAACGTAAATATGGAATTTCTCGCTTACAAAGAGAGGATTGCACCGTTAGACCAACTAACCAGATGTTCGGAAGGGTTTATTAGTTATTTTATGTTTATTCTATTACAACTGAAAAACGAGTTCCATCCTCGCTAGATGCCTCATACTTGTGACCTTGTGTCAAATCCTACCCGTGGTGGACGGGTTGGATAAATATTTTTTCTTAGTTAATTCATGTTTATCAACAGTGGTCTTCGTCAGAAATGCAAGAATTTTATTTGTTCGTTATATTCATTAAGAAACTTTTATCGAAAATTCTTATAGTTTACGGGGTCGATGGGATTTGAACCCAAAGCAAGATATTTTCCTGGTTTAAGAAATGTGTCTTCTAGTTGCAGTAACTTCACGCTCAGAGTCTTTCTTCGTGCTTAGATTGCTGCCGCTCTGGAAAATAAATGAGCTCCTTTTATTCCGTCGGCATAATTTGCATGGGCGACGCTATACTCACGCCACGAACGAGACAGAACGAGACATAACGAGACCACACCTTATAAATCTGTTCGTCAATGGCGACTATGCTTCTTTAGCTTAATTCAGGCAGAACCTGACAAGCTAAGCAGATGCGTTTCGCCGGAGGTAAGTAAGCTTGTTCATCACACTCCCCCCTGATCTCATGATCACACAGATGGCAGTGAGGGGGCGACCGCCTTCGACGAGTACTTTTTCAGAGAGGAGGGGGCTCCTCAGGTGGCAACATTTCCGCGTCTATATCGTGCGGATCAGAGTCATTCCCGGTGTCATCACCAGTGTCATCACCGCTGTCGTCCGGGTCTGTCCCTGCATCTTCTGATGCAGAAAGCGAGTCTTCCGACCGCCTCACGTACAGCATCGGTGTCTCCGATTCACTACGAGGGTAAGTAAGCTTGTTCATCACAAGAAAAATACTATTTTACTAATAAGTTTTGGCACCAGCCGAAATATTTCCATACTGTCAAAACGACAGTTACTTCAAGAACAAAGAACCATATTCTTACATACATTCATTTTCTAATTTATATATTTTCATAAGTCTTTATCTAAAATATGTATTAGTTACGGTCTTATCCGATACGTCATCTACGTGAAATGATTGAATAAACGGTGATCGGAATATAAAATATTGGTAGTTACTGCCTACTGGTCTCAAAGTAAGGGATGGTGCGACTCTTCTTTTCTAATATCATTAAGTTTATTTAATAAACACCGTGAAACTGTACAAGGAAAAACAAATAACATTTAATAACAGATAACAACGAATACTTTTTAAAAGAAATAGGAAATCCTCAAAGAAATAGAAAATCCTCAAAGAAATATGAAAGCGCTTACCGTGGTCGCCTATCAAGACCAGTGGCGTAAAAACTCTAAAGGCTTTTCCTTGGTTTCCCCTTACCCTTTTCCGGTTAGGGTTCATAGACTGCAGAAACCAGTGGTCGACACCAAATGGTATTAAACTACTCTAAATTGAATACTGTGGTTGTAGTTAATTTTTATAAACAAAAATAACTATATAAAAATAAGATATAATTAACTGGTCGGTTTAGCGGCAGTTACAGGTAGGTTATGGGTAGTGACGGAACAAAGGGTGGTCATGGAGGGACAGCTGCCTCGATGCACAGCTTAAAGACTGCGTAAAGTCGTCATAACCCAAAAGCCTTTATGTAGCTACAACATTGAAATATATTGCCTAGATTTTGTCACTATACTCCTGAACCATAAATGCGTAGGATTTGAAAGCGGGTAAGTTGAACTTTGAAAAATCTAAATCAATATTTATTAGTGTTAAGTTTTTAATGGCCATAATTGGCCAGTTGATTCTAGGTAGAGTGTCCTCCGATTTGGTTCCTTTGGTAATCCTCTCAGGTAGAGAATCCTAGGTTCCCTCGTGGAAGGTCGCTAGTAGACTGAGAAAGAATCAGCGCTTAAGTGGCCAGCGATTGGCTAAGGAATAGACAACATGATCTCGCCTAGTCTATACGTATAGGCGGGGAACTGGCACATACCTTATATCAATAAAATCCAACAATTAGTCACTGGAGGGTGGACTGGGTCGAACTCTTGTCCCTCCTCCTAGATCATGATGTATTTAATTGTTAATCTATATTTATTGACAGCGGCACTATTTTAAAATTCACATAGGCTTATCCAGGAACTCTGGCACTCGAAGCGTGAATCCTACCCTTAACCAACGAGCCAGATACATTCGTACAGTTATGTTCCTGTACCAGCCCACTCTCGATCTAATATTCGACTGACCATGATCCAGCCCGCTCTCGACCCGGCCTTCCTGCCTGCCAGTCCGATCTCCTGCTGACCACAATCCGACCTGCCGACGACCCAGTCTTCTGCTGACCACGATCCGTCGGAAAATTAAAACGGAAAGTTTTTTGGCGGTACCCAATGACAGTTTAACTACAGTCTATGAATTAACATTTTGCTAATTGGGTTACGGTTTTAGGGGATTAAGGTTGTTTTTAATTTTTTTTTAAATTGCTTAAAAAAATAAACAAAAAAACAAATTACTATACATTTAATGTTGAAAAATATTTTTTTTAATTAAGTTTAATTGAAATTATACATTGCAATGCTAACACAAACAACTGTCTCAATAATAGATTCAATAATTAATTTCAATGGTTAATTAAATGTATAGTAATTTTTTTTATTGTTTATTTTTTTAAGCAATACGTAATTAAAAACAACCTTAATCCCCTAAAACCGTAACCCAATTCGCAAAATGTTAATTCATAGACTGTAGTTAAACTGTCATTGGGTACCACCAAAAAACTTTCCGTTTTAATTTTCCGACCTAAATCAGAAGTCAGCCGATTTTTGGTAATGTTTTTTTTTTAATCAAAAAATTTGAACAATACCTCCCTTTTGTAAAATTGGACATACCTGTCATTATGATACTCGGGCTTTTGACCTCATCGTGGTGTAATGGTTAGCAAGCTAGTCTCGCAGATCCTTTATTACTGAATAGCAAGTTCGATCCTCGCCGGATGCCCCATAAAAAATCCCCACGTAAAAATATCTTTAATTTATTCATTTATTCACTGACCTGTAGGTACAATCAAATTCACGTCACGTGATCAGTTTAGGCAATATTAAAGGAAGAATGTAAATATTTTTTAACTTTTTTTTCAAATCTTGCAAAAAAAAATAACGAAGATAAAGAGTTGTTGCAAAGAAAAACAGTTAATTCAAAGATCAAATTATCCAATTGGGAAAAAATTACTCACAGTTATTTTGAAAAATAAATAAAACAGTCCATTTTTTTTCCAACCGGGTCAGCTTCTTTATTGATATTTCTTAGCAGAATTCTGTATTCATGGTTGTTTTACTAAAAAATTTCCCGTATATAAACTTATAAAAATCTTCTGATATAATTATTCAGACTCCATCTTTATAGAAAAAAGGGAAAAAATTGTTTTTTGTCGGTTTATTTTTTCATATTTCATAAAATAAAATAGTGGTGGGTAGACTTTGTAAAAATATTTCCCCTAGTATATTTTAGGAAAAACCTATTTCAAACATATTTTCATCAAAAGGTAAGTAATTATGGAAATTTTCGTGAAAATCGGACCATGAATTGATTTTTCATAGATTTTTTTTTAAAAAGCCTCTAGTCGTAACTTGTGTTTGGCTACGTTAAATTTCAATTGGTTTAACGGTGTGAAAATGTAAACATTGGGTAATATTCGCGGAGTTCCATCCCGGTCCCCTGCCTCAGAAACTGCTGGCCGGTGGCTGCTGAAAAAAACACCAACTATGATTGAAGTCCGTAGCTGAAGCGGTGCCACTTGAAAAAAAAACCAACATAGGGCGTTTTTCCCGAAAACCCAACCCCAACCCTAACCCTTACCCTAACTCTAAACCCTAACACTAACCCTAAACCCCCTAGTTAAAATTAACAGTTTTATTACAAAATGTGTAGGTTCTGTTTTTTTCTGGGTCATCCTGTATACAAGGTGACCCAGAAAAAACAGAGCCCAAATTATTTATTTATTTTCCCATTAAACTAACCCTAAACCCCAAACCCAACCCCAACCCTAACCCTAACCCTAGTTTGTTTTTGTTTTCAAGTGACACCGCTTCGGCTACGGACTTCAATCGTAGCTGGGGGGGGGGTCAGCAGCCACTGGCTAGCGGTTTTTGAGGCAGGAGACCGAGACGGAACATTGCGAATATACACTTGTTTTGTTTTGGGGTTTTTTTTTTGGGGGGGGGGTAAATGTTTCTTCTTTTGGATGGACGACAAATTTTCAAGATAATATTAACCTTTATGCAAGTTTCATTGTATTAAATATAGGAGGGGGTAAATTTCACAGGGCAAATTGGAGGTGCCTACTGACCTGAGAGCCTTTGAGGGTGAATGATAGCTTAGTTCAAGGGTGCCCTTCCCCAGGTAGCACCTGCCCCTCGTCTAAAAGAGGTAAAGGCTTGATTTATTGCCCGGTGCCTGAGACACCTCTGAAGGGTAATCCTCACTGAAAATAAATAGTTTTTGAATTCGCCGCGCGGAAGGCATGCTTACTGCGTATAAAAAAAACTTGTTTCTATTTTTTTTAGTTTGGTGGGAAACTAACAATAATAAAATAAAATAAAATCACAATTATTTGTAAACTTCACGTTTTTCAGCCAGTATTTTTTGTTTTTTTGGGTTTTTTGTATGATTCATCAAAGTTAAGATCTTTAAATTAAGTAATGCTTTTATTATTTACTAGTGCGTAAAGAAAATCTTTAAAAAATGTAAAAAGCATTTTTTAATAACGACCTAAGGGACGTCACCTTTTCACGGAGAGTTCTCTACCCTTGTGTTTTCATCATGGCTGCCAGTCGAAGAGAGAAAATTGGTTGTATCTTCAGCAGGTAAAATTTTGACGTTTTAGTTCTCGTCGATCCGCCCAATCATAATTTTTTCTCATTTTAACTTGATTCATAGGATAGCAATGTATTATCGGTAATATTTACGGGATTTTAGGTTTTTAAAAACACGTGGTAATTGTAGTCTTTTAATGGTTAGAGTTACCTCCCTTGCTTGTGTAGGTTTGTTATTTTCAAGGTGAAAACTTCTGCTTTAAAAAGTGATGTGAAACTTTGAAATCAATTTTTTTTTTATTATTGAGATACATTTTGTTCAAAATATATTTCTTTCCACAGAAATAAACGCAGCATGTTGTTTAAATTAGAAATAACGTGTGTATATTTTTGTTAATAACATGTTGCTACTCCTAATTCTTTAAACAGAGACATTCGATCGTGATTTCTTTATTAAAAATAAAAACTTTGCTCCTTAAAAAAATAAATGATAAACAATCAACTTTTTACAAATGGTTCTCGTGAATTAATTCGCATTTTTCTTTAGGGACAAATTTTGTTCAAGGTTTCATTGATTGTTTTAAAAAAGAAAATCCTAAATGACACCACCCGGTAAACAAAATCCGGTTTTAATTTTCTATTTATTTTGTTTTGATCAATTCATTCTCTGACCATCCTCAGTTGTATCACATATCAGTTGTTCTTTAAAAAAGAACATTTTAACGGTATTTCAGATCTCTTTTTTTTTTAATATTTGTTCCTGTTTTTATTTTATTTTTTATTTAACCTCTCATTCTTTCCTCCTCTTCGAGTGCTTCTGAGAAAGGAAGAAGCGATTTATCTCGTCCTGGTTTCATCTCTCTTCACTCTATCCTTGACAAACCGTAAAACGGCACTGTTTTATTCACAAGAAAATGAGAAATATAGGACCATATGACCTTTAGGCACCCCTTCCGCGATCTCGACTCGCAAGGACACTTTTGTCATTTACACCGTCAAAATCCGGTTGTTTGTTAGTGGTTAGGGTTAGGGGTTAGTTTTATAAAAAAAATTTAAATCTAAAAATCGTCTGTTAATAATTAACCGGATTTTGACGGTGTAAATGGAAAAAATGTCCCCACGAATCGAGATCGCAAAAGGGGTGCCTAAAGGTCCAAAATCTGAGTACAAGGCTTGAGATTTTATTAGGGGAAAAGGGGCACACATATTGGTATAATATTGGTGTAGTTGGTCTTTGGTTCTTCCTTAGCTAGTTTCATTCGCCGACTAATTGAAACAAGCTAAGGAAGAACCCAAAGACCAACATTGTACCAATATTTAAACGACTTTACTGACGTAATTAAAGTATTCTTACAGACTATTTAGCTACAAGTTTTTCATTTACTATTTAATCGTTACAGAGTCCTTGCATTATATCGGCTTTTTTCATGTTCTTTTTTTTTTTCTAACTAACATATGACTGCCTTTTTTTTTTCTTTTTTGAAAGGTGAAATGATTACATAATACAATCCGAAATTCTTGAAAATACTTTAATTATTAAGAATTTTTTAGAGACAAAATAATTATATATTATTTAAAAAATGATGAAACAATATATAGTGATGAAAAGACTTTCAGCCCATTACATATACTTTGAGGTAAAATAGTTACATAACATTTTTAAAACAAAAAATAATGAAAGAATATTATGCAGGAGTGACAAGACTTTCAGACCACACTCTAAAAATATATAGGGTAGTCTAGTCTGAAAGTTTTATCACCCCTTCATATTTTTTTTTTTTAGGTAAAATCCTTACATATATCAATAAAATCTAATGAAAGTTAAAACATGTAGGTGTTATACAACTTTCGTTCAACCCTGTATATATGTAGAGGGTGGAACGAAAGTCTTGTCATCCCTACATAATTTTTTTTCTAGGTAAAATGATTACATAACTTATATATTACAGTGTTGCTGATAGCTTTTTTGATTTAGTGCATCCTGGGATGCACATATTTGCTTTGAATGAGTCCCCAGGAAAATTGTAGGGTTTTTATTTATGATCTGGAGAAACAACTAAAGCTGTCTAACTCCTACCTTGTAACCTATCCTGTGTTATTCATTTCTAAGAAACTACCAAAATGTATCTAGTTACCTTGAAATGATGAGGGAAGAAAAAAGAAAAACACTGGGACACATGGATACAATTTTACTGCGTCCTTTTAGATTTTTGTGTGTCAGGGACACTGGACGTGTAACTGTCAGGATCTCTGTATTATTAAAACAAAAAATAATGAAAGTTAAAACAATATGTAGGGTTGACAAGACTTTTGGACCTGAATATTTATTTATCTGTTTAGGACAATTATTCATAAAATAAGATAAAATTTGCAACAATTTGTCCAATAAAGAGTTCAACTCTTAAATAAAAGTGTTGTCCACAACAAAGTATTGACTTGTTTCACTGCTATATATCACATGACTTCTAAACTAAATACAACATACATGGAGGATAATCCCAAAAATAAGGTCTCCAAAGAACTGGGGATGCAGGGAAACTGTTCGTGCAGCTATTGGCAACACTGTTGTGTTTGTGGTGAACAAGTTGACTTACCTCTGGCGAATAACACCTGCTTGGCTTGTCAGGTTCTGCCTGAATTAAACTAAAGAAACATCGCCACCATTAATGGATGGATTTATTGGGGTGTGGTGTGAGTGTGGCGGCATCTATGCAAATTATGCCCACAGAGAACCATAGTATAAAAGGAGCTTGCTGTGTCATTTGGGCAGTGGCAATTTTGGTACGAAGAAAGACTGCAAGTGTGACATGCACAACAGGCAAAGCAAATCGGTATTATCACAAATGTTTTCAGTGTTTATTGTGCTTGCACCCGCACATGCTCAGTCTTGGTTTGGCTGTTGTTTCTGATGGATCTCCCAATTAACACTACCACCAAGTGTGAAGTTTACACAGTTATTCGCTTTTAGAGCACAAAATGCATTAAACTGATTGAAATTCATTGCTAATTAATGGAAGTGTATGGTGAGTCATGTATGGATGTCAAAAATATCTGCAAGTGGTGTAGGGAGTTTGCAACAACAACAAGGTTCAACGCTTCCTTGACGATATGACATGGGCATACAAAAACTGCCACAGTGCTACAAAAATCCATCAACATAATCAAGCGATTATGTAGAAAAATAGATACATGTTCAAAATTTAAAATGATGCAAACATGATTAACAAAAAACAAACGTTTCTGTGATTTCTAAATATTTTGGAGACTTTACCTTTGGAATTGCCCTTATACTTTACAAAAGGCAAAGATAGTATTGGACAATAAAGTAAGTAAAGTTGGCAGAGTTGCCAATTGAGGGAGTCTATCCCCTTTTCACTAGACCAGGGAGTGTGACACCTACCATCAGCTCCCTACTTTACTATATAGATCAAATTACCCAAGCTGTGCTACTTATGCATTGAGTGGGCACCCGTAACAAACCTGGAACCTTGCAATTTCTAGGGTGTATGCTTTTAGGGGTGCATATTCTTGCTAGTATTTGTAAAATACATGAATAATTTAAATATCACAAATTAAAAAGTGTATATCAATGATTTAAAACTTTATGTTAATTAATCAACTGATAATGTCATTATGATTACTCGTCTATTGTATCCACATTACATACGGAGTTCTTAAAATGATCACTGGATATTCATAAATTGGATATTTTCCTTTGTACTCCAGGTGTACGGGTCAGGCACAAGGCCCTATTAATGTGGGACCACCCACAAGCTGAGACTCATGAGTGGCGGGTGGAAAAATTGCGTTGATCCGTTGGTATTTCCCCTCAAGGGGGGGGGGGGGGTTCGTCTCAGCACTGGGCAATAAACTTCATCTTAAGAAATCAAGGGAAGTAACTCTTCAAATATTGTATACAGTATTTATAAGATTTACGAAGCTTAACTTAAAACGTAGAGGAATTGGGATGGAATATTGGTTGGAATTTTATGCATGTCAACCCTTGTTGGTTATTTTTATGACGAAGACGCTTTTATATCATTTTTTGTTGGGTATTTAAATTTTTTAACTAATTTTTTTTCAAAACACTTTTTAAAATTTGATCTATTTAACTGATAGATGGGGGACCTAACAGTAGCACCACTCCGGTCAGATGGACCTGGAAGTAATGCAATGAAAGGGCACTCGACAATCTCCAAATGGGAACTTCAACCACTAGATAGCTTGTAGGACCTACATATGGAACACCAGTGAAAACCTACATTGATCGGCTTTGCGTAAATACTAATGTTGTGTAGAGACCTTCCAGGAGCGATGGCCAATAGGGACAGATGGTGAGGAAGAGTCATGGAGGATCTATATTGTTGGCACTATCTGATGATGAATAAGCCAATTTTCAGGGTATAAGATGCACTGTTGCTCGCACAAAGTAACAAGCCTTGGGGAAATAAGGTGAGAGAGACTATGTCTAAGATTTGTAACATTTATGACTTTGAATATATATATTTACCACCCCTCCGCCAAGCTGGATGCGACACAAGGTCAATTCTTAAGCAGAGTTTAACAGGTTGAAATCAGAGTTTTCCTTCTCCTAGACAGGTTACCCAGCCATGGTTAAAGAGCCTAGTCTGCCCTGCTATTTACCCATAGCTGGAGGGAGAGTAAATTCATACCTTTCCCAAGGGTATTAGTGCTAAGTGAAATGCAAGTACCACATCCAGGATTTGAACTCGGGCGACGAATTCTATTTCCCATGATTTTAACCATTACACCACGCACTTCCTTGTTATGACTGTAATAACAAAGTATGAGAGAATTTTTCAGTCCTTTTTTTCAGGAGGAATATGTTAAGTGAGTGTTTGGAATTAGGGTTTTTTTAAAGCCTCATATACTCCACCAGTTCTTCGAATTGACCATTGATTAATTAACAAAGTTTAAATCATTGATATACTTTTTAAGGTTATTCCTATAAGTCTAACATGATCAAAGGGGAACCACTCGACTGATAAATTATTTTATTTCCCCATTAAACTAACCTAAACCCTAACTCTAACCCCGTCTTCTTTTTCCTAGTAGATCAATAAATAAATTATTTATCAGTCAAGAGTGTTCCCCTTTGATCATGTTAGACTTATAGGAAATAACACTTTTTAATTGTGATATTTAAATTATTCATGTATTTTACAAAATACTAGCAAGAATATGCACCTTCTGATATTATATTTAGTTTGTATATAATGAAACTATATTCAATTAGCAAGACTAACGAAATTAAAAAAGAATGCATATAAAAAAGATTACACTTAATTTATTTTGATTGGTCTTCTATATAAATCATTTATAGGATTGATTTTGATACATTGAGAGTAAAACAATAATTAGTTTATTAAACCGTTTTAATAACCAATATGCAAATTAACCACAGCCATATATTTGTAAAAACTTTATTTTCTTAGTGAAGACACTATAGCAGAATTTTAAATGTACTCATAACATGCGCGTGTTTGGGACAAATTCAGATTTTCATAGAGACCTCATGAATAAATAAGATTTATTATTCTATATATTAATGATTTGACTATAAATTAACTTTGGCAATTTCTGAGGGTATTGTGATGTAAGCTCTGACATAGTTTACAGACAGACGACAGTTACCAAATCTCCTTATAATAAGAGATTCATTTATTTACAATCTACCAGAAACGACAATAAAATCAGCATCTTAAATTTGCACAAAAATATGTCCTTTACAAGACACTAAATCCAAGGTGTTTTTAAAACCGCAGAATCTCCACCAGATTATTGAATTGACTACTTCTTTGGTGCAGAGACTAGTATAGATAAAAAGAAGACAAATCTTTGACATTCTTTTGGAGAATACTTTTCGTCTAGGTCCTTAATCGCAATCCTTTCATTTTGAGACTCCTCAATGGCAGCATTGAAGGTTTCTTCGTCAGAAAGTTCACCTTTTTCTGAGAGCTCAAAGATTCTCCACAATCTGAAATTAAAAACAAGAACATTCATTAACGACTGGCTGTTGTCAATCACAGAAGAGTGTCGACCATAACAGTCCTCTTCATCTTTAAAGCTTTTACATCTATTTCTCTGAATTTTTGAGATGAGGCTTGATAATTTGGATTATTTAGATTATTCAGACTATTGTCCTCATCTTTATTGTTATTTGCACAACGTTTCGGCTGATGGCCTTCCGGACTTTTTTCAGGTATTTCTTGTCAGACTCGAGGAACCTTCTTGTTGTAATCTGGAGCCTCCAATCGGACACATGGATAGTGGATATAGGCGTTGATTTAATACAGTTTTAAGTGACTGTTATCTCTAGGCATCAGCGTTCAATCCTGGTTCAAGGGACACAGTGACATAAAAATCAACACAGCTTAAACTTGTACCCAGTCAAGGTTAATGGATTGAGAACAATATGTTCCGTGGATGTGAATAAAAAGGGTTGGATTCAAAGTCTGTGAAGGCTCCCAAATATGACAAGAAAGTTCCCGAGTTTGAAGACAAAGGTTTCCAAGTTTGAAAAGGTTCCAAAGTCCGACAAGAAATACCTGAAGTAAGGCGGAGGGCATATAGGCTGAAACATTATGCAGATAATAATAAAAATGAGGACATAGTCTGAATCATCCAAATTAAAACTATTATCCTGTTAAAAAACTTTTGGAATTAATTAGAGGTTACATTAATTGATGGTTTCAATTCAAATGTTTGGTTGATATTGCAAAGAACAAGGATTGAACTTGCAAATTCAGTAGTAATGAATCTGTGTGATAAGCTAACTAACCATTACACCACGATCGGATGCCCATTTAAAAAAATACAATTCACACATAAGAGAGACAGAGGGAGTGTAGTATTGACCTAACCCGTTTGCCAGGGTTGCAACTATGAGGCATCCAGTGAGATCAAACTTGTTATTCAGTAATAATGGATCTGTGAGACTAGCTTACTAAGCCATTACACTATTGATGGGATGCCTGTAACACTGAAGTGAAATAATAGAAATAGATGATTACTGATTGGTTTATGTTTGTTTGTTTGTTTTGTTAATGGCATATCAACCACGGTGGGTCATTTAATGCTGCAAAGTTTTGAAAGATTCATAGCGATAGTTTAGAGAAAAATTTTTAAACCATTTTTTTTGTAAACAAATTTTGTATTTAACCCATAGATGGAATCCTAACAGTACTACACTCCCGGTCAGAGTGGACCTGAGAGCAATGGTAATAAAAGGTGCTCCACATTCCCCAAACCTCCAGAATTGGAACTTCACCATTAGATAGAGTTTAACGTCATTCCAGGACATGTAGACCCTCAGTCACTGCCATCTAGCACCCATATGATAAAAGGGTGGGGGCTTGCCATAAGGGCATGTGGACCCAATATATAGGTGCTAGGCTTGACGTGGCAAGCCAATTGATCGGAGGGGCCTCTCCGACCGTCCTCTAGCCAAGATTGGGCCAAAGTGGGATTGCAAGTCATGAAACTGCTCAGCCACCTGGGTTCTATCCTTAAGCATCACAGGTCGCCACCCACGGCCAACAGGTGGCCCCATTGGGGAGTCTCACCCCTCTGCAGAGGTGCAGTCAGTGCATTCTAAGGCCCCAGCAGATAGAGTTTAACGTCATATCCCAGGACATGAGACACTCAGCCACGCCTTCTAGTACCCATATGATAAAGAGGGTTGGGATTGCCATAAGGGACAATCATATAGGTGCTAGGGCTTGATGTAACCACACCGATTGATGGAGTTGGCTCCTCCAATGCTCGTTAGCCTAAGTAAAGGCCAAATGGAGTGTTGATGTCATGGATAACTCATCAACCAATGGTTTATGTGTTCCTTGATGTAACCAGCCGATTGATGGAGTTGGCGCCTCCTGCCAATGCCCGTCTAGCCTAAGTAAAGGCCAAAGTGGAGTGTTGCATGTCATGGATAACTCATCAACATTGGTTTATGTGTCCTTGATGTAAACACCCGATTGATGGGAGTTGGGCCTCCTCCAACTTGCCCGTCTAGCCTAAGTAAAGGCCAAAGTGGAGTGTTGCATGTCATGGATAACTCATCAAACCAATTGGTTTATGTGTTCCTTGATGTAACCACCCGATTGATGGGAGTTGGCCTCCTCCAACTGCCCGTTCAGCCTAATAAAGGCCAAAGTGGAGTGTTGCATGTCATGGATAACTCATCAACCAATGGTTTATGTTCCTATAATAATTACAACAGATTTTGATGTAGTTGTAATTTTGTTTTACATTGTTGATTCAATTAGTTGGGTTGACGTACAAGTTTTTAATGTTCTTTCCAGGTCCATTGTGGAATTTGGAATTTGGTTAATGCAAAAGGCAGACACACAACTAGTCAAAAGGTAAACAGCATGTAACTAAAAAAAAAGGTTACTTAAGGCGGAGATAATTTAGCTGACTGAACACATTGCTTAATCCTTAAAACAATAAGTAAATCTGGAATTAAATTGAATTTAAATTTCTCAAAAAAAAAAAAAAAAGTTTTATTTAAAAAGTACTTTTAAATAAATACAACAAAAAAATACAAAAGACAGGTGAGATTTTTAAAAAATTCAACAAGATATAAGAAAAGAAGGTAAAAAAGAGAAAAACAAAGTGACGTTTAAGACAGGTGAGAGGGGAAAATGACTTATCCCTCACTAAATAGGAAACAGATTAATAAGTTGAAGACTTTTAGTTTCTTTGTTAATGGTATATCAACCTTTATGGGTTATTTAATGCTAAACCATCCCTGTAGAACAACAGTAATGGTACTATTTAACCCATAGATGGGGGAAGGGGATGAGGTATTCATACCTTTCCCAAAGGTATTAGTTGTGCTATTATGCTTACTTTCAGACTAATCTCTTCATCCCCCAGCTATGGGTTAAATAGTATCACTACTATTCAAATGTTACATAATATAGTGGTAGCTAAGAATTATGTATGTAAGTTAGCCATATTTTGAATTGAAGTTCATGAAGATTCAACAATCAGAGGGGGGTAAATGGAAAGTTACCATTAGCCGTTATAGTTATGATTTGCAAATAATAACCTTTACTTGACCCCACCCCAACTTCTGTCAAGAAAAGCATGTGAAAAAAATTGGTTAGTTAAGCATATTTTGGCCGTTAGTCAGAAGGAATGGATGCAGAGGTCCCTTGCTCCTAAGATACCGGACTTCTCACTACGCAGTTAGAAACCCTTTTGGGCTGTGGGTTCTAATAAAGAATAAAAACAACAAAGTCTTGCTTGCTTTAATTATTCAACAAGGAATAAGCACAGACTGCTCAGCTCAAAAGAAAGAATAAGCCAACCAGAGAAGAAATCAGCCCAGAGGAAATAGTCACAAAGAAGAACAAGTAGAAAGGTAAGGACCCTTCTCCATCTTCTCTCCTCTCGCCATCTATATACCGATGTGAAGAGTATATGACACAAAGGATGCTTTAGCATTAAATAACCCATGAAGGTTGATATGTCATTAAACAAAGAAACTAAACCTAAACAAGGCCTGAAGAACCCAGTCTGCTTGACTATTTCACAGGGTGGAGGAGAAATTCAAGTAATCTGAACATTAGCTACATAAACGAGAGAATCTCCCCTTGTTTGTTCACTTTGAGGAAGTCATTATGTTTTGGTCGGCATTTTCATTCAACATAAATCTACACTGAAAATACGAATTTGTTGAATCAAGTACAACTGCATGTTTTAACAAAATATCATAAAATGTGTTTTAATTGTGCTTGTGCATTATTGGAAATGAACTTAATTGTTATTAAGAACACATTTTATGTATTTTTGTGTTAAACATACAGTTGTATTGATTTAGAACAAATTAATGTGAAGTGAATCGCTAAGAGCCTCATCAAGGATTTGAATTCAGGTTGCCGTGTCCGTTTCCTAAGATGATAACCATTACCCAATATACCTCTAAAAATGTAACGTTAGTTTTTAAATCTTAAAGTGGAGAAGCTAATTTTTGTAGCAAAAGAGCAGACACCCCCAAAAAAGAATATATTTACATACATATAATAATATATATATATATATATATATAATATATCTTATTATAATGGAGATGTGTGTTTTTCTGTCTGTAACCGAAACTATATTACCATTCAAGTCACAATTCCCTTCGTTATTTACATCACATTCTCATGATTTTAGTTTTTATCAAACCTCAATTATTAATAAAATTGCTTCACCTTTTATTAGTGTTGTCCATATCTACATACAAATAACATGCAATTGTATTTATATATAAAAAAATAGCGGTTTACAGTGTTAATGGGAAGGCTACTTTGCATATTGATATTAAAAAATGTGATTTTATTAAATATGTGCTTAGTATTATTGATTTCTAATTGTTTGTTTTATTTTAATGAATATAAGCAAAAATCTCTTCAATGATCTTAAATTAAATCCATTAAAAAGAAAAAATAACTGTCATTTTTTCTTTATTTCCTAATTTAACTAAATAGTTAAATAAGTAAATTCAGCAATGAAAGACGGGAGGATGGAAGAGTAAGTTTCATTTCTATTTTTCTATTATACCCCCACTCGTTACATATCTTTTTATCTGCCTTCTTATTAGACTTTTAATTTAATACGATATTTCATTACCTTAAAACTTAAATACTTGCACCTGGAGGGTGCATATATTTGCTAGTATTATAATGGAGATTCAGTATCTCTGAACCAAAACTACATTACTGCTTATGTCACAATAACCTCTGGAATTGCATAAGTTTATCAATGAGTATTTAATTTTATTTATTTAATCTATAGTCGAAATCATTAATACATAGAAAAAATCTTATTCATTAATAATGTCTCTATTAAAATCGGAGTTAGATTTGCTTCAAGAGAGCCCATGTTATTAGTGTGTTTAAAATCCTGTGTCTTATTGTTACATATAATTGGATCCCTATTACTTTTTAAGGTAGTATAGAAATCCTTATGGCGATCAGTACAGCTGATGGCCTTGAGAGTGAGTAACAATGCTTGACCTCACTCTCACCTTGCTTTCTGGGGATAGAATCGTGAGAACGGAACCCGATAGAAAGCCCCTTCCGGTTTAAGGTGGGCAACGCAGTTAGACAGTTGGAGTAGTCAGTTAGAGTTAGGACAGAAGCTAGCAAGATGTGACTCTCCGCGTGCATTTTGTCTGGTCTGGGTTCTGGAATAAAATAACATCAAAAGTAAATCGAAGTCTTGTTGTTATTACTAAAAGCTAACAAGACACAAGGCTTCTGATAAGGAATGCTCCCCAGCAGAACCAGACTCGGAATCCCCATCTAAGAAAGACCAAGATAGAAGACTAGACGATCAGAAGACGGCCGGAAGAATAGAAGACGACAGAGTAAGACGTAAGAAGTATACAACGTTATAGATATTTAGTGCCGTCAAAGAAAGGCACTACGTTACATTATATATCAGTAAGATATAACTGTTTACATAATATATGGTGTGGTTAATTTGCATACTGGTTTTAACAAAACCGGGTTTAATAAATAATTACTATGTGTTATTGATCTCTAATATTATTGTTTTATTCTCCACTGTATTAAAATCAATCCTATAAATGATTTTATATATAAAAAAAAAAAACAATTAAAATATAATTAAAATAAGTGTGATCTTTTTAATTTCTATTGAAATTTTACAATATATTTTTACAAAACACAAACTGAAAATGCCCTTCTCTTTTGATATGCTTTTATCAGGAAAATAATTCACCTATTTTTTATTTTACCATATTTACAATGACCCATACCACGGATAAAATATAAATAAGAACTCAGACAATTTTTTCAATTCTTATTTGTATTTCATAGAGGTGGTGGTTGTGGTGGGGCTTGTGATATATTTAAATTAATTTGCCCGATAAAAAGTGAGAAATAGCACTCTGTAATATCTAAGCTTGTCTTGCACAATAAAGTGTTAAACCTTTTATTGTAAATTAAAAAAACAGTGTAAACAAGTGAAGGAATCTGGATGACAAAATGTTAATAGATCCCTTGAACCCCCTCAAGACGATCCCCAATCAGATGTTATTATGGCTATAGATTTTCCGTCCCATTAAAAGAAAAAAAAATCACAGAAGAAAGATTACACACTTACTTTTGACAAGTGGTTTTACATTTTCATTTGTCAAATCCACAACATCAGGATTGCCATAAGTAGCGTAAAATTCCTGTAAAACGAAAAAAAAATTAATTATTTTATGAATGAAATTTGCGAACGTGATCTGGATATACTGTCAGCAATGATTACGTTGGACAAAACACATCTCCAAAATTGCCAAAAAGGCCGAGGGCGTCCTGGCGTCACTCAGCAAGACCTTTGTCACCGCTCACCGGCTATCTATTTGAAGCTGTACAAAGCTATGGTACGGCACACTTGGAGTTTGCATCACCAGTCTGGAACCCCTACCTTTCTCAGAATATTAACCTCCTAGAAACTGTACAGAGACGTGCAACCAGGCGAGTACCTTCCACCAGGAATCTGCCATACTCTGAACATCTCGCAGCCCTGGAATAGATTCGTTGAAACTTCGGCGTCTGGCAACTGACCTGGTAAATGCTCATAAGGTCATTAATCATCTGAACAACAGCAAACTGGAGCACCTTTTTGATCTCCATCTCTCCAATACACGTGGGCATGCCTACAAAGTCAGAAAACAGCACTGTTCACGTGACTTTCGGAAACATTTTTTCACGCTCAGAATTGCGGAGACATGGAATAAACTGCTGCATCTGTTGTAGGCTGCCGGAGCACTGAGGCTTTCAAAGCCTCCATGCTTCCTGTAGTCCGCCAACACTATACCTGATGCCACTCTCCACATACACATGCACACACATACATCCATATTACTACTATGAACTGTTCATTTCCTGGCACAACATTATTCTGTGTACTGACATGAGACTTTGATGATGTGGTGCACCTGAGCACTTTATTTTTCCGATACATGTATAAGAATTAGCAGTGTGTTAACTCATAGCCAACACCTGTATCTTATAATGAATTAGGTTATCCAAAAGAGGGCAACCTAACACTGAATATTCAGTAGGAAAAAAAGACAAGTCAATTAATACAACAATATAACATTAATCATACAACATACCAAGAGTGAACCAAGTTCCGGTCCAAACCACAAAAGAATCACAAGTATTCGAGGAATATGAAGAAAAGTTTAAACAACAAAGGAGTGGAAACCACTTACTATTTTTCAGGAGGTCTGGGAACAAAGACAGGTACCATGTGCATAGCACTGCTGAGTACGCAAAAAATTGCTTTTGCTTCCAACCTTGTGTTGTAAAGAATGATTTTAGGGTTTGCCTTGTCACATGACCAAAATGGACACGTAACGAGAGAGAGTCCTTCCTTCAATGTAAAAAGGGAAACCATTCCTTTTTGTCTCCCAACACATGTATCATTGGTGAGCAAGCCAAAGCCTGGCCTATTTATCACAAATTTTTTCATTCTTAATGATACCTGCATCGGGAAATAAGGTCTTAAAAAGTTCAGCTTTGGTTACTCTTACTGTGCATTTTTTTATTATTCTCATTTCACACTGACAGCACAGATTTCCATGACTTCTCTCTCACGAAGAAAAAAAGAAAGAAAAAGAGTAGAGATAGATAAGGAAGAAGGTGAGAGACAGAAGAATAACTAATCTATTTCAACGAAATTTAGAAAAGAATGAAGAAGAAAGATATAAGAAAGAAGAAAGAAAAAGAAATGAATTAAATCAAGAATTATTATACTTTTACATATTGAACTATTTAGCAATAGCTCTTAATAACATATCAAATGTGTAATGATTAAATTATCATACTGTGGTATATCCACAGTCCTGCTAGCAATATTATTAAAAGAAAAAATAATGAAAGTATGTAAAGGTGACAATACTTTCGGACCACCCTTTAAAAGAGTAGGAGTGAAAAGTTCTTTACTTACGCTCTGATAATATCTCTTGATACAAAGATTAGGAACAACTTTTTTGTTACTTCTCTTTCTAATGTTGGTTCAATGGCCGGAGGGAAAAGCTGAGTAGACATCATACCAAACGGGTTATCTGTTGCTGAAACTGCGCCGATCGCAAAAGACCAGTGAATCTAAAAGAACAAAAAAAGTTTTAGGCTTTTCATAAAAAATAAATAATTTTGCTGCATAAAATTTTTTTTTAAATATTAAAACTCAGCGACAAAAAACAGACTTCATTAAAGAATTATTCTGGAACCAAAAAGTTATTTTCACAAATGTCTGACATGAAGTTTCTTTCCTTATTCTTATTTGTTGTTTTTTAAACACACCATAATGGAGAGTCTGTGGTGTATGGTTTACGTGCTTGGACTGTGATTGTAGTAAGTGAGTTCAAACTCCAGTCACACTATTATGTTCACTTCCAGATTAATACCCTAGAGCAGGGGCACCAAACTACAGCCCGGGGCCAGATCCAGCCCATAAAGGCATTTTATCAGGCCCGCTGATGGTACCTGAATTTGTTTGTTTGCGTTCTTTGATAATGTTTTGAAAAATAAATATGTTAGTTAAATTTGTTTTGTGCATCTTATCCACTTATCCATGAATATAACATGGAAAGATAAATTTTGTGTTTACATCTTTTCTCAGAGCTTTCGTTCTGACTAGTAAATATTGAACACAATAATAATGTGGCCCGCACTCATTATTTTTCAATTATCTGGCCACTGTGAAAAAAGCTTTGTTCCTGCCCAAGGAAATTATGGATCCCCTCATACACTCAGCTATAGGTTAAATTTACCACTACTGTTTTCAAGTGGGTGATTAACATGAAAAATTATTTCCACAATCTTTTCTTTAAAAAATATCCTTTTCATAAATTAATTTATGAATGAGTCAGTACCAGAAATTTCATTGAAATCCAATAATCAGAAAATTTGAGTAGATTTTTTAAATCTAGGTGTTTTTGCCAAGAAATTTTCAAATACAAATATGTTACACAAGTATGGCCAAAATTCAGTATGAGAGCACCTCTCTCTTTTTTCAAACTTTATAAAAAGTTTAAAATTGTAAATTGTCACTTATTTTAATTTTTCCCCCTTAAAAACAGAAACTAAACTTACATATAATTTTTCTTTCTGTAAATTCTTAATTATAACTATGTAATAAATCACATTAAAAGGGATATCTTCAAGTGAGGGGAAAAAAATGGCAAAAAAATATGCCATTCTTTTGTTTTAAAAACAAATAATTTTCACGTGATTTTTAAAAATCCTTTCTCTTCATAATACAGCAAAAATTATGTTAAGTTTTTTTCATTTTTCCGAGTTTTGTTGGATTTTAATTTATGGAGAAGGGGAGGGTTGAAGAAACGTGTGAAATTTTATATATACTTATGTTACACTAAAAAAACGTTTTCTAACAAAGTTTTTGTTGATAACACCTCAAAGGGCTCCTAAAAATATTTACCCCCCCCCTCCCGGTTAGCTCAGTCAAT
>CM042138.1:141955326-141985111 GCA_023376005.1 Doryteuthis pealeii | reverse complement strand
AAAAAAAGAGAGAGATAAAATGTTTCAAAACTCTCAACAAGTTTTAGGAATACAGTTTTTTAATTGATATTTTAAAAATGTAAACAACACATAACAACAAAATATGCCTAAAAAATAAACAATTGTATATACGAAATTCTCGACGATTTAAAAAAAAAATTGATAATTTCTTTTTTTCCTTTTTAATTCTCTCATCTTTTTTGCTTACTCACTCTCTGTTTCCTTTTTCTGTTGTTTAAGTCCGAAATGGACGGGGTACTTTTGCTAGTTTATATATATAGATGATTTATAAGCATAGTCCACAGACATCATTCTATAGCGGTCAAGGTCCACGCTACAGAATCAGTGGTCTCTTATGGGGCCTATGTCCCACCCCGGCGACATATATATTTTACCACTACGCCCCGCACGAGCAGGAACTGTGAAACACAAGGTCAATTTCTTCAAGCGGGGTTTAAACCAGGTTTGAATTCAGAGTTTTCCTTCTCCTAGAACCTGGTTACCTAGCCAGGGTTAAAGAACCTGCCAGTCTGCCCTGCTTATTTACCCATAGCTGGAGGGAGATTTGACTTCCATACCTTATCCAACGGGTCATTAGCCTATATGAAATTCAAAACAGCTTCGCCAGAATTGAACTCGAGTCGACGAGTCCATTCTATGAATCTAACCATTACGACCACCGCGCCTCGGGACATATAACATTTTTTTGGAGGTCCAGTCAAAGCAAAAAATATTTAATTATAAATTACAATTGGAATTTTTAAACATCTAATGGTCTAGGTTCAATAGAGGTAAAATAGGAATTAAAAGCGGTCATAGGGTAAAAAAACGAAAAAAAGGAAAGGGTTGAGCCTGTTCAATACTTAATTTGGGTGACGCAACTTAAGCACATCCAGGTATTGTAAGCACCTGAAGCTTCCTTTGTTTATCAATGTTTTCATTCGGCATTAAATGAAGCGAAAAGCCGTTGATATGCGTTAAAAAAAAAAAGCCAACATCCCTATTTTATTAGTAAGCAAGTTTGATTTTCAATGGGTTGGCAACGGTTTTCGCCAAAATTAAGGGTTCCATAGAATGAGTGATAAAGGCTAACCTTTAGCTAATTGCATAACAAGCATATGTAAAATAGTGAAAAGTCTGACATCATGGAATATACTATATATCATATATATTAGTCCATCCACAGACACGTGTTTCGACTTATCAAGTGCCTTCTTCAGTGTGGCTAGATATTTGTAAGCTACCTACCAGGCCGGGCCGGAATTGAATATCCATTGGTTGGGTGTCAGTCCGACACCTTCGACGAGCATTAGACTGTCATCACATACAAGAATGGGAAGGGGATTTTAACTGTTTTTCTAATAACACATATCGCTTTGGCTAATGTAAAGGCCGTCATAGAGTTGCTCCATCCCTTATAATATAGGAGACGTCGCGTTTACGCTTGAGTTGGCGGCCGTCAGCGAAAATCTCCCACAGAGTGCTTCAACCCTAAGGCGGGAATGGGAGCCAACTATATACCGAGTCCATCCACAGACAATGTAAAATGATAAAAGGAAGTGAATCGAAGGTTATGTTGAAAATATAAATACAAGGAAAAGAAGTATAATGTATGAAATAGGATATGTTTAATCATTTTAAATTACACGTGTTCGTGCCAGCGAAAGTTTATCCAATGTGTACATTATTCAATCTATTATTATATGCAAATGAAAATGAAATAATAATAATAGAAAAAAATGTATAAAATGGTAATCTAATCATTTCTAAAAAAATAGGATCTTACTCTGACGGAAGGTCGATACTCTCTTTTGTGTGCGGAAACATTTCCTACGATTTTTTCTATTATTATTATTTCATTTCATTTAAAAATGATTAATAGATTGCAATAATGTACACATGGATAGACTCCTGACCGAACACGTGTAAGTTAAGATTGATTAAAATATTCTTTTAATAATCCATTCTATACTTCTTTTTTATTCATCTTTCAACGTGTTCGTAAGGGAACGATTTCTTCTTCTGGACTCTTTGGATTATATAATATATATATATATATATATATATATATATATATATATATATATGGGGGGGGGGGACACTCGCGTGTCTCTGTGTGTTGTCTGTTCGTGTACGTTAATGTGTGCACAGAATCAACGCCAAAGTCTTGGGGAAAATTTAAAACAGCGCGCGCCAAAACACAAATATAGTACTAATATTTGTCGCCACTCTTTTTTTGAAGCATACGATTTAATGGGTAAAAGATAGCTTCGTGAGACCGGTAGAAGACTAACGGGGTATAATATTCACAGAAATCATCAGTACCACTCATATATATATACTATATATAATATATATATATATATATTAATGTAGTGTACATACAAAATAATTTGCTAACCTTATTTAGTATGTGCAAGGACATAAATATGCGGGCTCCCAGTAATGAATAAGGAAATAAAGTTATTATAACAGTTTATCAATCAAGCTCGTTGCTGGATCCTGCATGCATAATTATATATATACTATATATATATATATATATATATTATGTGTGTGTGTGGTGTGTGTGTGTGTGTGTGTGTGTGGTGTGCTGAAGAAAGGTAGACAAACACGGGATGTTTATGGAACTGGACTGTTTATTGTCGACGATGCAACGTTCCGGTCTCATTAGACCTTCTTCAGGACTAAAACATCTCCCACAAATAACAGCCGGAAAACAACTAACATGTCTCTCACTTCCAGAATATATATAATATATTATATATATATATATGCCTGTCATTTGCTGTACTTGTGTGTGTGTGTGTGTGTGTGTGTGTGTGCACAATCTATAAACATAAAAAACACAAACAAAACGAACAATGAAACAAATGCCACCACTAAAAGAATTGACCATATCAGTCTAGAATAAAAAAACAACCTAACTTTTGCCTTCTGTCTGACGATGCACGGAACTGCATGAAACATCCGGTCACATGAAATTCCTATTAACTACACAACACACAACACAGCGGGGCGCGCACAACACACACAAAATATATATATATAATATATATATATCTATAATATATATATATATATATATATATAATATACTATATATCTTCCATATAGTTACTTGTCTATCACTAACTATTGAGCAGCTCACTAATTAATACAAGTAAAAAAACTTGGTCCACTAATACACCCTCCAAGTGAAGCTAGAGATAAAACCCAATATATACTGATATAATTAAATATATATTATATACTATATATATATAATATATTATATATATATATATATATATATATATATATAACCATTGAATGATAATTTCATAAAAATACCGAAAATATTCAGGGCCTGTGTAAAAACTTTTTTTTTCAAAGCTATTTAAAAAGACATTCATATCTAATCCTTATAAAAAAATTTTAAAAATAAGAAAAAAATAAGAAAAAAATAAAAATAATTAAAAAGAAGAGAAGTCCATTTCTCCTATAATATATATATATATAAGTTTTTATATTATTTATATATATTTATTTATTTATTTATTTTTTTTTTTTTTTTTTTTCTGTGTAAATTTTTTTTTAAAAAGCATTTAAAAAAGAAGAAATAAGTTTACCGTTAAAAAAGTTGCGCTTCTCAGAAAAATAAAAAATCTTCGAACAGTGGCGGTTGTTGTAAAGAGTATGCTTACTCAAAGAATTCGATAACATGTGAACTGACGTCCGTCTCCAAATGTTACGATGCTGCATTTGTGTTGTGTTTGCATCCTGAACATCGAGGATGATGATGATGATGATGATGACGTAATGATTGATGATGATGTTGATTAATGATGATGGATTGATGATGATATTGTGGCTAATTAAGCAAGATCATAATAAACGGCTTAAAAGTGAAAGGTCGATTTGTTGTAATGTGTGTGTGTGTGTGTGTGGTGAGTGATTGTGTGTGTATGTGCTGTGTGTGTGTGTAGGTGTGTGTGTTAATTGATGTCAGTTTGACCAAATTTGTTTCTAAGAGACAAACCCGAGGGGCAGGTATGCTTGAATTCAATTGCCACTTACCATTTTAGTTTAATCGGGCGGAAATCATGTCTCCGGACACGGGCTGAATCCGATAGACCCACTGATCGATCTCTACAACGCAGAAAATTCTTTCATTCCTTTCTGTTTAATTTAGGCACATTATCTATTTCAGTTGGGTTCGCATCTATCTATCTATCTTTCTGTTCTTATCTATCTTCTATCTATCTAAGTGTGTGTCTTGCATGGCGTATACACAATCTATCTATCTTATCTATCTATCTATATTCATATAAGTATCTATCTATCTATCTATCTATCTATCCTATCTATCTATCTAGTTTGGTGTCTTTCAAATGCCGTATACACTATCTATCTATCTATCTATCTAGTGTGTGGTCTTCAAATGCGTATACAGATATATGCTACTATCTATCTATTCTATCTATCTGTATTCCATATAAGTATCCTATCTATCTATCTATGATATCTATCTATCTATCTATCTAGTGTGTGTCCCTTCAAATGCGTATACACAATCTATCTATCTATCTATCTATCTATCTATCTATCTATGCTGTATTCATATAAGTATCTATCTATCTATCTGTATTTCATATAAGTATCTATCTATCTATCTACTTCGCTATCTATATCATAATAAGTATCTATCTATCTATCTATTATGCTATCTATCTATCTATCTAGTGGTGTGTCTTCAAATGCGTATACAAATGCTATGCTATCTTCTATCTATCTATCTAGTGTGTGTCTTCAAATGCGTATGCAGAATCTATCTATAATCCTATCTATCCTAATCTATCTATCGTATTCATATAAGTATCTATCTATCTATCTATCTATCTATCTAGTGTGTGTCTTCAAATGCGTATACAGAATCTATCTATCTAACTATCTATCTATGCTATCTGTATCATATAAGTATCTATGCTATCTTCTATCTATCTAATCTATCTATCTAGTGTGTGTCTTCAAAATGGTATACATGAATATATCTTCTTCTATCTTATCTATCTATCTATCTATCTGTATTCATATAAGTATCTTATCTATCTATCTAATCCTGTATTCATATAATTATCTATCTAATCTATCTTATCTATCTATTATATTCCATATAAGTCATATCTTATTATCTATCTATATTCATATAAGTATCTATCTATCAATCTATGCTATCTGTTATTCATATAAGTATCTATCTATCTATCTATCTATCTATCTAATCTATCTATCTAGTGTGTGTCTTCAATGCGTTACAGAATCTATCTAATCTTATCTATCTATCTATGCTTCTATCTATCTATCTTATTCATATAAGTATCTATTATATCTATCTGTATTCTATAAGTATCTATTAATCTATCTATCATCTATCTAGTGTATGTCATCAAATGCGTATACAGAATCTAATCAACTATCCTATTATCTATCTGGTATTTCATATAAGTATCTATCTATCTATTATCTATCTATCTAAATCTATCTAATGCTATCTAGTGTATGTCACAAATGCGTATCAGAATCTATCTATCAATCTATCATACTATTGTTTCTATAGTATCTATCTATCTATCTATCTATCTATCTATCTATCTAATGTGTGTCTTCATGTGTATACACAATTCTATCATCTATCTCTATTATCTATCTATCTTCTATGCTATCCGTCTGTCATATAGTACCTATATAAATGTTGAGAAATCGTCTGTTTTTTCCTATTAATAGTTGCGAAGAAAGATCATGAAGATCTCAAATGGGACTTGTTTAATTCAAACTAGCAAATTGCTAATTACCTCTGTTCATCTTGTATCTTTTCTTTGTTACCTTTTCCTATTCTTAATATCGATGTGTTTCTTCTGTTATTTCTTCTGTAAACTCAGATACTCGAGTTACAACACTATCTATATTCAGATGAGTAAGAAGAATCTATCTATCTGTCTTGTCTTGTCTCATATGCGTATGAAGTCCTTTTCATCTCCTTCTCTCTCTCTCGTCTCTCCTCTGCTCTCTCTCTCTCTCTCTCTCTCTCTCATCTTATATATATATATATATATAATATATATATATATATATAGTCATAAAGACTTTCCATATCTATCTGCTATCTCCATCATGTCGGCTGGGAAAGGAAGAATAACCGACTGCACCTCTGCAGAGGGGTAAAATCCACCCAAATGGAGCCACCGTTGGCGCGTGGGTGGCGAACTGGTGATGCTTAGAGACGGAAATCGCTGATGGCTGAGCAGTCCAATGACATGCAATATTACCCTTCGGTCCTTACTAACGCTAGACGAGCGGTCCGGGAGAAAGCCCGCCCCCGCCCCGCGAATCAATCGACTGATCAACGTCAAGCCCTAGCAATCTATATGGTTGTCCCAACCCTACTTGACCTACATGGGCACAAAATCCCATCCTTTTTTAATCATATAGTGGCTAGAAGGCAGTGGGCTGGGGGTCTTAGTAATCCTGGTATAACGTTTAAACTGCATCTAATGAAGTTCCATTCTGGGCTCTGTGTACCCCTTCATCACCATTACTCAGGTCGGCACTCTGACCCGGAGTGGTAAAGGTACCTGTTAGGGTCCCATCTATGAGCTAAATAGAAAAAAATTGAGTTTAAAAAAAATTGATACTCATCAAGAATGAATAAAACAAACATCTTCGACATAAAATAACCCAACAAGGTATGGCATAACCGTAAAATCTCAACACCAACCAAGCCAACCGAACCAACCAGCCACCAAACTATAATATAATTATATATATATATATAGTATAATTCTAGCTATCTAATTCATATGTCGTCTGAGAATTAGCCAATCAAAATGTCGTCATTCTAATTATAAAGTTCCAACGTAAGACAAATTTTTTAACGGCCATGAATTGGAGCTACATAATCTTCCCATTTCTTGTGTCTAAGAATGATTTAATAAATTTAATTGAACCTTAGTCCTAAGTGAAACTGGCGAGAGTCAGGCCGAAATAATCTATTTGTACAATCAGGCAAGGGCGGTTCAAGGGTCTCATGACCCCTTCCCCAATCCATGATACGGGTTCCTCGCAAATCTATAATAATCGTTACTACATGTCAATTTTCATAAAGTAGTATTAATGAAAATTTTGAAAACACGTCCATTCTGAGAACCCCCAAGGAGGCTCTCCCCAGTCGTGGGGGTCGGGTGTAGTACATGCCAGCCCCCAAAAAAAGGAAGAAAAAAAAAAAAAACCCATTCAAAGGGTGGATGTTTAATTTTTAGTTAGATATATCGAACAGCCCACAACAGAAATAGGACAGTACAGAATCCTCTTCTCAATGTATCTAAGTAATTTAAGCAATAGTCGCACATTTACATGTTCAAAGTCTATACAGAATGGCACGCACGCACGTACACATATAGAGGATACACTAATGTAATATGTACTTTGTTAGATGTCATTACCTGATAATTTAAAATGTATACAATCGTCCTTGAAGTTTGTTGCAATACCTATCTATCTATCTTCTATCTAATCTGGCTGCTTAGCTAAGTCGGGTAGAAGCGCCTGAACTAGGACCACAATGGTTCCTAGTTCCGATAGCCGAACACCTCGTCAACTCAGCGTAATAATGAGTACACAGGATCTGTGGCGGTTATGTGATTTGAGCTGATGGTAGGTGTGAGTGCTCACCTCAGACGCCAAAATAACAATCTCCTTGGTCTAGCGCTAGTGAAAAATTGGATAGACTTCCTCACTGTCTGGCTGATAAAGACCGAATTTAGCCCGCCCGTCCGCTTTTTTAAAACTGTTATATTCGATAAGCCGCCGTCGTCAAACTCAGGCGTATGAGTAGCCCAGGGATTTGTTGCGGTAAAAGTAAGGAGCTGATAGGTAGGTGTGGCGCTCCAGCCTCAGACGCTAAGGAATAATCCTCGCTTGGTCTAGCGCTAGTGAAAAGGGGATAATCCCATCGCTGTTCAGTGGCTTGTATAGCCCGCACATAGGTGTCCGGCCCGACGACCTTAATTTACCTTTTATATATAATATATAAGTACGACTAGCACCGTTGACGATTATCTACGTGTAGAAATATAATCCGTATAACGTAATAATATATATATATTATATTAATAGTGTAATATATATATATATATAATATATATTATATAATTAAATTTTTGCCCAGCGGGTTTAACGGTAACAGCACGGATTCCATGACTTTTACTTTGGACATGTGCATTCCAGATCCGCACAGAAGTCTTGATTAATGTAGGTTTTTTTGGCTGATCAGCATACACACTAGTGTATCCATTGTAATGTCACTTTTGTCCCTTGCTTACTCCAACAGTGGCCAGCAATGTACTTTTTATTTGAAATGGTTTAATTTAAATAGAGTTAATTGAATTTGAAGATGATTATGCGACGTTGATAGGTGCTAGGTAATTTATCATGGTAATAGGAAGGGCGAAGTATCAAATGTCGACATCTACTAGTGATATTGTTTGTTTCTTAATGTGGTGGACGTGTATGTGTATTTATTTTGTTATTTAAGTAAAGAGTCGACTGGACAGGCGATGACATGTGAGACATAGGCCTAAGATGCGTCTCGTTAGTATCTAGAGACAGATTGTGCGGCGCAGCTGCAGCAGTATTGCTTTGGTTATATTTCGAATGTGTTCAATTAGCCCTTAATACTAGGCGGCAGATGATATGGTTTACTACGCACTCAATAGATATGCACTATCAATGATATTGAGCTCTCGTTAATCTATGAAATTATATATATATATATAATATATATATATTAATATATATATATAATATGTATTATGAATTCAAAGAAGTAATATGCCATTTTGGTTTAGGACAGGTATAATTACCAACACTAGGAACATGGTATCATACATAAAATGAAGCTGGTCCGTATGGATCAAATCCCTACTTCTGCTACATGCCCCCTTTTCTCGTCAATCGGCATGTTCAAAGCCTTTTGAATAGTGCATGTATCGCCTGCTCCGTAAAATTATGGTTGACTGTTCTTTGAGACACTTCTTCACTACAGATTTCACTTCTCGTCACTAGGAATAATGTATGCCTCCTCAAACCTTCTTTCAGACTCCCTTCAATGGGCCCCATGTTGGCCGTAGGTGGCGGACACGTGATGCTTTAAGGAGGGAGCCGCAGGTGGTTAAAATAATGTTTACCTCTTAAACGAGCCTTTTTTTATAAAGCCAAAAGAGAGGCAAACATTATCTCAGTGATCGAAGGAAGTGAAATCATGTAGTGAGAAGTGGCTCAAAGAATAATATATATCAATTGATATTGTTTCAGCGCGAGCGGTGTGATAATTAGAGAGATATATATTTTTTATATAACATTCGAAGAGACCGAGATCGTAATGTTAGAGATGCGCGACCAGCTTTGACGACGAAATTTCTCTATTCTTGGCATATATCGGGTTTTCGCACCACGGCCCTTAGAGATAAGCTGGGTCGGCTATAAAAATGTCATCGTTCGGTACGACGCCTTCGTGACTGAGCCATCGAGTAGAGTTAAAACTGTCGAGATGACACGTGTCTACTGCAGGTATGACATGATTGCATAATATATTGGCTCCTCCAAATTTTCATCAGGTTGAGCACGTGCTAAGGGGAAGACAGTAGTTTGACCTTTCACCGTTTAAGCGTAAAAGCAAATAACTCGCGCGCTTGATGCATTGTAGACAGACTGGAGTATCCTCTGGTGCCTGATTGTGTAGAGAACGAGTAACGATGCCAATGAGTAGGAGAGGTCGTTATAGATTTTAATGTCGTTCACCAGTGAGGCCCATGGCGTGAGAGCTTTCCCGGCTTCATAGTCGCCGAGAGTGTAAGGAAGCTTGACTCTCGGAGGCCTGAAATTTTCTGTGGGGTTTCGTCTGTTAAAAAGTCAAGCCGTATCTGATGGGAAGTAAAAACTTCGAAACACGTGGTCTGTGGATGGCTAATATTATATATATGTAATAGTATATATTATATATATATAGTATATATATATATACTTATAATGTATTAATTTGAAGCAATTAGCAATGCAAGTAAAAAAAAATAAAAAACAAAAAGATGTTATTTATTCGAAATCGATCATCTGAAGATAAAGTTTTAGCTTTGAAATCGATAGGACACCAAAATAACATCTTTTTGTTTTTATTTTTTTTACTTGCATTGTAATTGCTTTTCAAATTAATACATTATAAAACAATACTTAACAATGCTTCAAGCAAATTGACCAATTACATATTATATATATAAACTACTATATATAATAATACTATATATATATATATTGGAGGAATTATGATTAAAAAATCTAGCTATTCAAGGGCAAGGTAAATTTAATAGATCAATTATTGTAACATCTAAGTGTAATTGAATATGTAAATTGATGAAGCATCTTAATTCACGTCAGGGCTATTTTTCTTTATTGGTTAAGTCTAGAGGCTAACTAATCAATCGAATGTTTTGTCAGAATTTAAAACCGGGATGGTTTACAATCGATCATTTGTTATCTTGATTGGAAAGAATTTGTTGATTGGATAACGAGTTCTATAAATGATTGGAAAAGACTCTTGTTGTTGAAGAGTTCTATAGAATAGATTGGAAAAGCTCGTTGTTGGTTGGAAGAGTTCTATAAATAGATTGGAAAAGACTCTTGTTGTTGGAGAGTTCTAATATAGTTGGAAAGACTCTTGTTGTTGGAAGAGTTCTATAAATAGATTGGATAAAGACTCTTGTTGTTGATTAGATGAGAGTTGCCTATTAGAATAGAGTTGGAAAGACTCACTGTGTGTGTGCGTTGGAAAAGGTTCTATTAAATAGGGCAATGGTATAAGGACTCTTGTTCGTTGGAAGAGTCCTATAAATGAAGATTTGGAAAAGACGGAATTGTGGTGGATGGAGAGCTCTAGAATCGTAGGTAGATAGGAGTTGAGAAGGACTCATTGTGCTTGTATCGGATTAGAGTTTCGTATAAATAAGTCAAAATGAATATCACATTTTATTCGAAGTATAACATGAAAAGTTCATTTCATGTTAAGAAGGTGCGCCGATCGCACTCTGCTTCTGGGGTCGTAGATACTATCCTCGCTCTCACATAGATACTATTCTAGGCAAGAGAAAAGGCGGAACTATATGCGAAACAATATAAATAAAAGAAAAAAACGCGCCTTCAGGCCCGATGTAAAATGAATTTTTTTGAAAGATAATTGCCCTGAGAAGGTGGGTTGTTAAAAATCAATTCAGATTTCGGAAATGAGATAATAGGAAAGATAAAAATTAAAGTGCAACATAATTAGGCTTTGTTATAATTGAATGTAAAACCTAATTTATTATATTTATGTTTCTGTCTTCAGATATAACCTAAACTATATCTAGTGAACGTGATTTTGGTGGTACCAATAATTCGGCTAAATTATTTCTATTCATACGCAGGATACTTTATGACAAATCGAGTGGAAGTGATTATTAACGAGAGTTGCCCTGATTTTTAGTTGTAGATGATGAATAAAAAATGATTTGATCTATCGAGGTCATGATAACCGCGTCTGTTATCTATGTAGACTTATAGGCGCCTTCTCATGATTCCAGCGCGATCATGTATCGTCAGTATTATTGTTTGTTTCAGGGTTCGACGTGACATTACAATCTAATCGCGCGATGATAACAACTTTAGTGCTTCATGTCTGCCAGAAATGGAGACAGAAAGGTGGAAATCCGTTTAGTAAACATGAGAAACTGACACTGTGTTCCGAAGTCAAATATTTTGTTGGTTCATAACAAATGTCCTTTGTATTGAAAAAAAAAAAAAAAGAAAGTGAAACAAAACAAAGACCAAAAAAACCCTCAAGAAAACCCCACCCGTACCACACGGGCGTGAATATGCTGGCGCCGGGAAAACAAACAACTAACTAATAAAAAAATTTCTAAAGTTTACAATCTGCGTGGCGCGCCGAGTATGAGTTTTAGCATGCAGATAAGAAAAATTGATCACCATTGTACCGGATATTTTGTTAGGATATTTATTTAAGAAAAAAAAATCCCAGCTGATATGACGCGGTCGGTAAATGAGTGGTAACTGAGACGCCTGACTTCCCTAGCTGCGCCATTGATTCCTCGCTTAGTGGTCGCGACGATTCTTGAGTTCAAATCGCAGGTGAGAGCATTATCATGAGACCAGTGTTTGAATAAAGGATTTTGTGATATAAGTAAAAAACAAAAAAAAAAAATGGTAATTTGAAGAACTGTCTGGTTCGTTTGGTCTCAGAGGAAGTTAATTTTTTTTATTTTTTTTATTAACGCTTTAGCGATATGAGATGTCATGTATAAAAAAATTAAATTACGGTATTAGTAAATGGAAAGTTATCATTGATCATAGCATGACCGTTATAACGGTAGTGATCCACTTTTTTCCTAATGTCACAGGTATAAAATTAAGTCAAAATTTCGTTTATCAACAATAGCCGGGTTTACCACCCGTTTGTTTGAAAGAAATGATATCAGCTAAAGCAGAATGAGAAGCAAATTAAGTTAAGATTGCCAATGTTTTATTTGGCAATAACAAATGAAACAAATAATAAGAATCTATGCCAGAAAAACTAAGGTGAAACTTAATTCAAAGTTATTGGAATGTATTTGAAAACTTATGAAAACTTAGAAGTAATTTCTGTGAGAGAAAATATATGTTCTTACGATTCGAAGTCGGTTCCAATCTGTCTGCGTACAAAGCGAAAGTTGTTGGTCAGCGGCGCAAGGCAAAAAGGATGGTGGCTGTCGTATCATGGTCGAGTTAGATATTGTTCAGCTGTTTGGATGTCGCGATCACTCCAGGGAGTTAGTGATGTGAGGCGAGCAGTGTGTTGTGACTCAGGTGGTGGTAAAGTCAGGAGTGTTTGTAATAGGATCAATTTTGAATTTATTTATCTCCTTGCGACTTGGCAAAAGTTGGATCCGAAATACGCAGTCATATAGTTTTTTAGCGGGAATCGATTCTGGTTGGGTAATGACATACGATTAATCTACCAGTTGGTAAATCAACCAGAAATGGGTGGGTCGAACCTTTATGCGTAGAAACGATATTTCATCAGATGACTTTTAGCTTTGAAACGGTACGTTCATGTAGACTCCCACAAATCCTAGTTTTTAGTAGGCAAACAGCGGCCTGGGTCTTTGGAGTATTTTCGGGGCCGAAATCAGCAAAATATCGTAGATTGGCGCCAATTGATTTTCCATGGACTGAATTAACATGATTTTGTTTGTGGTAAAAGGTGTTGAGGTCACACGTAAAAGAATCCACTCACTCCCAAAGCTTAAAAGGAACTTCAAAGAATTGCAGCAAACGCCATTAAAAATTTGCAATTTGTAGTTTTTCTGAATATTATGTTTTGTATCTACATTTGTTTGTTTGGCTTTTTTCATCGCGAAATTCAATTGCTTACCTTTAAAATGCCTGGTGGAAAATACTATGGTGCCTGGCAAAATAAAAGCTCTAATAACTTGACGCTAATGCCTGTGGGCAAATGCATGAATCACTCATGCTCCTTTTTTGTTAACTGTCTTGACTACTAGACGAGATCAGTCGCTCAGAGCCTGGTTGTACCCTGAAATTGGTTTCTTGAGTATATCTTTTATCTGTATGATGCGGAATAAATTGCAAAAAGCGTGCAAAGGTTATCGAGTTTATCAAGCGTGAGAGGTCACAGATGCAAAAACAGAAAGGTAGTTAGGTGGGAGATGTTTACGTAAGTAAATTTAAACAAGTGACTATGTAGCGAAGAACCGCTGCCAATGGTTTACAGTGGTATCGAGTGGTGAGGAGAGACCGCTTGCGAGTGGTTAGAATCTAGTCAAGTGGTGATAAAGAGCACAGGAATGGTTCTTCATATTTAGTAAAATCGGCGAAAACGTTTTTTTCACCCCATGTTTATAATTTTAAGAATCTTTCATTTCTATAAGATAATTCACACTTAAAATTGTTCAATGCTTAAAAAAGTTGGAAAAATTTGTGTGGGGTTTTTTTAGTACGAAGAAAAAAAATGGCGGCTCCGTGGGTGTATATTTTTCCTCGTACCGCCACTTTGTAAAAGGTAGGCACCATCAGGCCCTGACTATTTACGTGGGACAACACACAAACCGAAGCTCATTGGGTGGCAGGTGGAAAAATTGCTCGATCCCGTGCGGAATTCACCCCTCGAGGGAGGTGCCTCAGGCGCTGGACAATAAACAACAGCCCCTGCCCCTTTAGGAATCAAAGGGGCAGGTATGCCTGGGGGCGGTAGCCCTCTGAGATCGACACGCTATTAATTTCAACAACACCGGTCAGTGGCTGAAGCACACTATTGGCCTCCCGACCCTCCAGACCCGAAAAGATTGGCCGCTCGTTGGTATGGGTCACGGCGGTCGTCGAAAATGGATACTGGCAAAACCGAGTTTAGGGCAAGACTGTGCCCTTCAAATTTAGGTATGTGCACACCAGTAACTAGGAGAAGGAACTATGAATTAAACCTATTAAACTCCGCTTAAATTGACCTCGTGTCACGTTCTGCTCATGCAGAAGACTGGTAAACATACATGCAAATATCGCGATGATTGTTTGAAATGAAAATAATAAAAAGATGTTAAGATAATCACACAGAAATCGCTGACTAATGACTTTAGATCACATAAAATAATTTTATTAAAAATAGATAACGGCTTGGACGCAGCGTCGCCATAGGGTAGAGGGGGTAGCAAAACTATGAAAGTTTTCCTCGCTAGATGCCATTATTACTGAATCAACCGTAGTTGGATACTCACAGGATGCCACATTAAAAATCCCTATGTAAAAAAAAAGACCTTGCGTTGATTCAGCCACTCTGAAAAGAGAAAAGCTGTCTCACGAATTTAAAAAATTTAAGCAAAAGAAATTTATGCTGTTATCATTTAAATTTTAAATTCTTTGTAATTATCTTCACAAATATAATCAAACCTTCATTATTTTTGCTCAAAAAGCCGCGCCTGGATGATTATTAATGTTGTATAATATAGTTACTTTGTCGTTAATTTGTCATGTCTGATCAGTTTTCGTCAGTTCATCCGAGACATACAGATCACAGCAACTGCCCGCTGGTTATATTTGAGTGTTACAGGATGGTAGTAGGATTAGGTTTGATAAATTAATAGGAGCAAACACGGCAATGTACCATTCTTTGCTGAAGTTAACATGTGAAAAGGGCCCGGATGTAAAAAATATAGCGATGTTGGAGGGAAAAGTGGAAGTAATGACCGTACACAAGAAAAAGTAACTCGGTAATATTTGTAGACGATCTAATTTAAATCAAGTTGATTATGGTTTCACATAAATTCATGTATGATATAGATGATAAGTGACTGGAGAAGCGTTGAAAAGTGGTCTACTGTGCCAAGAAGAGAGAGAGAGAGAGAGAGAGAGAGAGAGAGTGGAGAAGATAGAAGCTAAGCAAGGTATATACAGAGATATTGGGAGTGCATGCGGAGAGAGAGAGAAGAGGGAGGGTTGTTTACCCGCTAAACGTTTTGTTCTGTCATGACTCTAGAGATCTGTTCTGTTATTATTATAGCCCTATCATAAAAGTAGTTCGCCAACGTATCTTTATCGAGCGCGTCGAGGGATGCAATATCTTATCGTAAAGTGGACGTTATTAGCCTGTAAGCTGGATCGACTTGTAGGTGTACAGACTGCTAGACACCAGGAACGCAGCAATTGCCGTGACACTGCCTGTGCTGCACATCGAGTGCCTAGTGCAGTCAGACTACTCGCTAAGCGCAACCGAGAGGTTACGAGGATGACGGTGGGGCAGAGGGCAGCGACATGTTGAGCGGGTATGTAAACACTGCAAGCGGCAGCATTCATGTCTGATTCGAGATGGAGAGTATGTTTGCTTATATTATGCATATCCGGGTATGAGTTTTTACCTGACTGTCCGTGTTACTTTGATGTCTTTGGTGCGTTGGATCTACAATTTTGGTTGTTTAATAAAGTTAAACGAGGAGCAAATGCAGAACTTACGAGGTCGATGACGGTGAGAGGTTTGCGTATTTACTTATCTCTTTATATCTTATCTATGTAGAAACAACTATTACCAGCCGCAGGATTCATACCCGCATTGGTCGGGGCGACAGGGAGCGATATCTCGGTGTTAGAGACGGAGGACTATCTTCGGAAGGCGACACATAGACTAGGGCAGTAGAAGCTCGGCTCTGGTAATTTGCTTCCGATAGTGCGCTCAACTACAACTGATGAAACCCTAAATGTCTCAGGCAGACGTTTACGTAGTTAAACGGGCCGAGAGCAGGTGGGGACTCCTACTATGGCGGCGATTTGTCCGAGAGAAAGGATCAGTGTCGGAAGCGTCACTCAGCTGAGTTAACCCGACAAAGGTGGGGATCTCAATCATAACTATAAACGTTGGAATTGTTTCCACTCAGACAGCCATGAGCGTCTGGTTGTCGAATTGACGGCGCATTAATTTTTGAATCTAACAACTCTGATTCAAAATTTATCAAACTACAGTTTACTTACATAATTCATAAGCTACATATAACAACAAGCAGACGATAGCAATCAAGTACTTGGTTCAAACTTCAATTTACAGTAGAGAAAAGAGTAATTCAAAGGAGGGCGTACACAATTTACAAAGTCTCTGGGAAAGATTAGACATAGCTATACAAGTCACAGTGGGTATGGATTAAAATCATTTGCTAGAATAAAGAATGGCGACTAGAACCCTTATACAAACTATCAAGAATCTATCATCCATAGGAGATGGAATTGGATGTAGAAAAGGCAGCCTTTGCTGATAAGTAAATAAAAGGAAAGTGAAAACATCCGAAGGAATAGCACTATCGACTGTAGAGAAAATGTCACTTGGAAGAAAAGAAAGCTACAAATTAAGGATATTAGAAGCAAATACCATCAAGCAAAGGAAATGAAGAGAAAAATAAAAAGGAATATCTAAAGAAAAACAAATAAACTTCTTTATAACCAAACTCTGCAGCATAAATCTATCCAAATTAAATAAACGACAATGCTCCGCACCTGTAAGATATTCAAGACGCTTCTCAAATGAACAAAGGAGGACAATAGGGACCAATAGAACAAGGAAATTGATGAAGATACAACAGGACTTAACAACCCGAGGGATGAATATAAGAAAGAGCTTATGGTGGACAAGAAAAAAGGAGGAATAGGAATCACCAGCATAGATGATTACGTGATACAATTCAGAAAACTCGATAATATACACGCCCCCCCCAAAAAAAAGAAAAACAACGCAAAAAAAAAAACAAAAACAAAACAAAAAACATGATGAATTACAACAAGCAGTATGTTGTAAAATTATTGTGCTAGCTTCCAGATTCACCGCTCAGCAAGCGCGCTCCTTTGCACGCGGGAAAACTTATAAAAGCAGCACAGCTTTTCTCTTCCTCTTACTCCTTGCTGGAGATAGGTGGGTTCCAGCGTTCCCTCCTAGTCTCTTACTGTAGCTATCCCTGCGGGGACAAGGCGGAACTGCTAAGAATTTAACAAGCCCACGACGAACAAATTGCTCTGCTCCCGCCAATACCTACGTCAGGCCAGGCAGAGTAGGTAGTAACGGTAACATACATTTATCACATACGCTTGAGGGTAGATAAAGCCTGTAATCGACCTACATGAGTTTAGGCCTTCGGAGCTGAAAAAAAAAACATGCATACATGTTTAACCTTCGGATTAAGGCTGCCAGTAAACATTGTTGTTACCTTAGAGGAATCAGTTATCCACAACATTCTTCGTCAGGAATACACTCTGGCGAGCCTACTTGACCTACTCATCAAAGTACATTACGCGTACGACACATTACCAAACTACCCTATCAATTCAATTCCCTGGCTTCTAAATTACAATTAACTAGTAGCCTATTTCCGACGCTAAACCTAAACGAACTATCAGTAACATCCATAAGATAACTTAATACTCTAAAAGAGATATCATGGAGGGGGGGGGGCAACATTAAACGAACTTAAAATATCCGCCCTGTCGTTTGGGCCGTGGAATATGCCGAATCTCTTCCATGCAGAGAGGGTGCAAGCCCCCCCCCCAAACGGATGTCTTGTTGCAAGACATAAAAATAGTCCTTAAAACATTACTGAAACCTGCTAAACATTGTACTTGGTATTGTATTCTATCGTAAGTTTTGTTTAGTATTAATTACATAAAAGATAAAATAAATATTAAAAAAAAAAATGAAAAAGAAAAAGAAAAGAAAAATGAAAAAAAGGGGACAATAAACTAATGACAATAGAATTAAGTATAACAAAATAAAAATAATGATATATATTGGTAAAATGTAAAATTAAGTATATACAAATAAGTATATATTATTAAAACTTAATAATAATAAGATTAGCAATAAAATAAAATAAAACACTTAAAAAAAATTTGGTGATTTAATATTTGTGTAATGGAAACACAGCCCAACTTATATAAAGGGGGGGGAGGTTATTGATTTGTAAGGTGTATGCCAGTTCCCGCCTAATAAAAACTTAATAGACTAGGTAAGATTTCATGTGGTCTATTCCTTAGCCAATCGCTGGCCATACTGCGTGGCTGATATATTACTTAAGCGCGTGATTTTTTCTCAGTCGTAACTGGCAACCTTCTACGAGGGAAGCCTGAGGAATCTTTACCTGAGAGGAACAATGTAGCCAAGACAGACCCACAGTGATCTCACCTAGTCTTATAAGTATAGGCGGGGAACTGCATACACCTTAATCAGTAACTCCCCCCCCTTAGTATATAAGGTTGGGGTGTTCCATTACAAAATAATTAAATTCACAAATTTTTTTTGTTTTAATTTTTTTTTATTGCTAATCTTATTATTATTAATGTTTTTAATAATATTATTATTATTTTGTTATACTTAATTTTATCATTATTACCAATATTATCATTATTTTTATTTTGTTATACTTAATTCTATTGTCATTAGTATTGTCCCCTTTTTTTTTTCATTTTTTCTTTTTCTTTTTTTCTTTTTCATTTTTTTTTTTTTAATATTTATTTTTATTTTTTATGTTAATTAATACTAAACAAAATTAGATAGGAATACAATACAATCAAAGTTAGCAGGTTTAGTAGTTTTAATTGGACTATTTTTATGTCTTTGCACAAGACATCCGTTTGGGGGGGGGGTTGCACCCCTCTGCATGGAAGAGATTCGGCATATTCCAACGGCCCAAACCGACAGGGCGATATTTTAAGTTCGTTTAATGTTGCCCCCCCCCTCCATGATATCTCTTTTAAGAGTATTAAGTTTTATCTATGGATGTTACTGATAGTTCGTTTAGGTTAGGTCGGAATAGGCTACTAGTAATTTGGTAATTTAGTGAAGCCAGGAATTGATAGGGTAGTTTGTAGGTAATGTTAGGGTTGAGTAGGTAAGTAAGGTGCAGAGTTATTCCTGACGAAGAACTGTTGTGGATAACTATTCCTCAAGTAACAAAGTTCTTGGCAGCCTTAATCCGAAGGTTAAAATGTAGCAGTGTTTTTTTTCAGCCGAAGGCCCTAAACTCATTAGGTCGATACAGGCTTTATCTACCCTCAAGCGTATGTGATAAATGTATGTTACCGTTACTACCTACTCGCCTCGTAGGGATTGGGGAGCAGAGAATTTGTTCGTCGTGGGCTTGTTAAATTCTAGCAGTCCGCCTTGTCCCCGCAGGGATAGCTAAGTAAGAGAGTAGGAGGAACGCTGGAACCCACCTTCTCCCAGCAAAGGAGTAAGAGGAAGAGAAAGCTGGGTGCTTGCTTTTATAAGTTTTCCCGCGTGGCAAGGAGCTGCTGCTGCTAGCCGGTGAATCTGGAAGCTAGTCCACTAATAATTTTACAACATACTGGCTGTTGTAATCATTCATGTTTTTTTTTGTTTTGTTTTTGTTTTTTTTTTTTGCGTTGTTTTTCTTTTTTTTTTGGGGGGGCGGTGTATATTATCGAGTTTCTGAATTGTATCCACGTAATCATCTATGCTGGTGATTCCTATTCCTCCTTTTTTCTTGTCACATAAGCTCTGTCTATATCATCCCTCGGTGTAAGTCCTGGTGTATCTTCATCAATTTCCTTGTTCTATGGTCCCTATGTCCTCCTTTGTTCATTTTGAGAAGCGTCTTGAATATCTTACAGGTGGGAGATTGTCGGGTATTTATTCATTTGGATAGATTTATGCTGCAGAGTTTGGTTTAAAGAAGTTTATTTGTTTTTCTTAGATAGTCCTTTTTAAATTTTTCTTTCATTTCCGTTTGCTTGATGGTATTTGCTTCTAATATCCTTATTTGTAGCTTTCTTTTTCTCCAAGTGACATTTTTCTCTAAGTGATAGTGCTATTCCTTCGGGTGTTTCACTTTTTCCTTTTTTTATTATCAGCAAGGTGCATTTTCTACATCCAATTCCATTCCTATGTATTGGTTATAGATTCTGATAGTTTGTATAAGGGTTCTAGTTCGTTTTTATTCTTAGCAAATGTTTTAATATCATACATGTACTTGAGATGTTCTATCTTTTCCAGAGACTTTGTAAATTTGTAGCCTCCTTTGAATTCTCTTTTCTCTACTTAATGAAGTTTAACAAGTTGATTGGCTATCTGTCTGTCTTGTTGTTATATGTAGCTTATGAATTATGTAAGTACTGTAGTTAGATAAATTTTGAATCAGAGTTTGTTAGATTAAAAATAATGGGTGTTGAGTGGAAAATTACCAACCGTTATAGTTATGATTGATTTGTGGTGACCTTCCGCTTGATCCTTTCGAAAAACGCGCCAGTAGGGCGTGAGACAGTTTTTAGGGTTTTAGTTTAGTTGCGACCAGAAATTCAGAATGAGCGAACTCGAAAGTCCGTCTCACCGAGATTTCGCTCCTCGCCGCGCGGTTGAATCCTGGGCTGGAGTTGTTCAATAAAAGATAAGAAAAAACAACAAAGTCTTTTTAATTTATTAAAACAAGAAATGACCAGCCCAAAAAAGAAGTAAAATCAACCCGGAGAAACAACCCACCGAATCAACCATGAGGAAATGGCCGACGAAATTAGCAGCAGGAACAAGTAAACAAAGTTAGCAGGTAAGAACCCCCCCTCTCTCTCTCTCTCTCTCTCTCTCTCTCTCTCTCTCTTCTCTCTCTCTCTCTCTCTCTTGGCACAGTAGACCACTTTTCATTCTATATCATTCTATATCATATCATGAATTTATTGTGAAACCATAATCAACTTGATAAAATTAGATCGTCGTACAAATTATTCCGAGTTACTTTTTTCTTGTTACGGTCATTTACTTCCACTTTTTCCCTCCAACATCTGCATATTTTTTACATCCGGGCCCTTTTTTCACATGTAACTTCAGCAAAGAATGGTACATTGCGTGTTTGCTTATAATTTATCAAACCTAATCTATACATCTATACATATATAAAGGGCAGTTGTGTGTATCTGTATGTCCGGATGGAACTACGAAAATAAAACAATTAACGACAAAGTAAATATATATACACATTAAATATCACCAGGGCTTGGCTTTTGAGCAAAAATAATGAAGGTTTGATTTATATTTGTGAAGATAATTAAAGAATAAAATTTAAATGATAACAGCATAAAATTTCTTTTGCTTTTAAGATTTTAAATCGTAGACAGTTTTTCTTTTCAGAGTGGCTGAATCAACGCAAGGTCTTTTTTTTACATAGGGATTTTAATGGGGCATCCTGTGAGGATCCAACTCGTGATTCAGTAATAATGGATCTGCGAGACTAACTTTATTTGCTACCCCCCTCTACCTAGGCGACGCTGGGAAGCCGTTTCTAGTTTTTAATAAAACATTATTTTATGTGATTCTTAAAGATTAGTATTCCATTTCTGTGTGATTATCTTAACATCTTTTTATATTTTCATTCAAAAAATCATTTTCGCATATTTGCATGTATTTACCAAGTCTTCTGCATGAGCAGAATGTGACACGAGGTCAATTTTTTAAGCGGAGTTTAATAGGTTTTAATTCATAGTTTTCCTTCTCCTAGACTGGGTGCCATACCAAAGTTGAAGGGCACAGTCTGCCCTAACTCGGTTTGCCGTATCCATTTTCGACGACGGTGACCATTACACAACGAGCGCCAATCTTTCGGGTCGGGGTCCGGTGTGCTTCAGCCACTGGACCGTGTGTGTTGAATTAATAGTGTCGATCTCAGAGGGCTACCCGCCCCCAGGCAATACCTGCCCCCTTGATTTAAAGGGGCAGGGCTGGGTTTATTGTCCAGCGCCTGAGGCACCTCCCTCGAGGGGGAATGCCGACGGGATCGACGCAATTTTTCCACCTGCCACCCATGAGCTTCGGTTTGTGGGTTGTCCCACGTAAATAGGGCCTGTGTGCCTGACCTTGTACAAGTGGGGTACGAGGAAAATATACACCACGAGCGCCAATTTTTTTTTTTCTTCGTTACTTAAAAAAACCCAACAAATTTCAACTTTTTAAGCATCTGAACAATTTTAAGTGTGAATTATCTTTATAGAAATGAAAGATTCTTAAATTAAAAGGGGAAAAAACGTCGCCGTTTTACTAAATACTGAAGAACATTCTGTTTAACCCATTGCCTAATTTAAACCACTCGCAGCGGCTCTCTCACCACTGCGATCCCACTGTAAACCATTGGCAGCGGTTCTCGTACATGTCACTTGTTTAAATACTACGTAAACATCCCTAACACCTTTTGTTTTGTCTGTGATCCCTGAAACTGATACTTGACCCTTTTGCAATATCCCATCATACAGATAAATATACCAAGAAAATTTGGTACAACCGTGAGGATGATTTGGTAGTCAAAGAGTTAAACATAAAAGGGAAGAGATGGATTCATGCATTTCCCAAGGGCATTAGCGTGAAGTTATGATCTTTTTTGCCGGGCACCATATATTTTCCCAGGTTTAAAGGTAAGCAATTGAATTCGGATGAAAAAGCCAACAAACAAATGTAGATAAAAACATATATTCAGAAAACTACAAATTGCAAATTTAATGGCGTTTGCTGCCAATTCTGTTGAGTTCCTTTTAAGCTTTGGGAGTGAGTGGATTTTTACGTGTGCTCAACACTACAAGTAATTAGTCATGGAAATCAATTTGGGCGCCAATCTACGATATTTGCTGATTCGGCCCCGAAAATACTCCAAAGACCCAGGCCGCTGTTTGCTACTAAAAACTACGGATTTGTGGGAGTCTACAGGAAGTTACCGTTTCAAAGGCTAAAAGTCATCTGATGAAATATCGTTTCTACGCAAAAGGTTCGACCCACCCATTCTGGTTGAGTTTGGTAGATTAATCGTATTATTTAACCAACCAGAATGATTCCCGCTAAAACTAATAGACTGCGATTCGGATCCACTTTTGCCCAAGTCGCAGGTATAAATAAATTCAAAATTTGTTTATCAAACACTCCCGACTTTACCACCACCTGAGTCACAAACACTTGCGGCTTCACGAGTCACCTGGTGATCGCGACATCCAAACAGCTGACAAATTAACTCGACCAGATACGAAGCCAATCCTTTTCCTGCGCTGACCAAAACTCGCTTTGTACGCAGACAGATTGGAACCGACTTTCGATCGTAAGAACATTAATTTTCTCTCACAGAAATTACTTCTAAAGTTTTCATAAGTTTTCAAATACATCTCCAATAACTTTGAAATTAATTTCCCTTATGTTTTTCTGGCATAGATTCTTATTATTTGTTTCATTTGTTATTGCCAAATAAAAATTGGCAATTCTTAACTTAATTTGTTCTCATTGCTTTAGCTGATATCATTTCTTTCAAACAAACGGTGGTGGTAAACCCGGTATTGTTTGATAAACAAATTTTGACTTTATTTATACCTGTGACTTAGGAAAAAGTGGATCACTACTATAACGGTCATGCTATGATTCAATGATAACTTTCCATTTACTAATACCGTAATTTAATTTTTTTATACATGACATCTCATATCGAAAGCTAATAAAAAAAATAAAAAAAATTACTTCCTGACCAACGAACCAGACAGTCTTTCAAATTTACCATTTTTTTTTTTTTGTTTTTTTACTTATTCACAAAATCCTTTATTCAAAACTGTCTATGATAATGGCCTCACCTGGGATTTGAACTCAAGATCGCGCGACCACTAAGCGAGAATCAATGGCGCCAGCTAGGAAGTAGGGTCAGTTACCACTTTACCGCCGCGCATATCAGCGGGATTTTTTTTTTTAAATAAATATCTAAAAATCGGCTAATGGTGATTCATTTTTTCTTATCTGCAGCTAAACTTAACGGCCGCACGCCAGATTTGAAATTTGTTAGAAATTTTTTTTTAGTTAGTTGTTTGTTTTCGGGGGGGGGGTTTCTTTGGGTGTTTTTTTGTTTTTTTTTGTGTTCTTTTTTTTTTTTTTTTTTTCAATTTAATAAGGAATTTCTGTTTGAAACAGATATTTTGATTTGGAAAGTGTAGTTTTCATCTAAACGATTTCTGTCTCATTTCTGAGACATGAAGCAGTTGTTTATCGCGCGATTAGATTGTAATGTCAGTCGAGATAAAAACAAAAACAAAAAACCCATTTAAACAAGTTTGACAGATATGAGATAGTAACTCATTTTTTATTAATTCAACTAAAAAAAGCAACCTTTTAATAATACATTTCATGATGTTGTCATAAGTATCGTATGAAATAGAAATAATTTAGCCGATCTATTGGTACCACCAAAATCACGTCACGTGATAAGTTTAGGTTATATTGAAGGAAGAAACATAAATATAATAAATTAGGTTTACATTACAATAACAAAGCCTAAATTATGTTGCATTTATTTTTATTTTCTTATTTATTTCCGAATTGAATTGAATTTTTAACAACCACCTTCTCAGGCAATATCTTTCAAAAATTCATTTTTACATCGCCTGAAGGGCGTTTTTTTTTTTTTTTTTTTTTTGTTTTTTGCTAGTTCAACTAACTATTCTTCTAGAATAGTATCAAAAGCGGATAGTAATCTACGACCCAGAAGCAATGGATTCGCGCCTTTCTTAACATGAAATGAACTTTTCATTGTTTCGAATAAATTGATATCATTTTGATTATTTATAGAACTCTTCCAACAACAAGAGTCTTTCCAATCTATTTATAGAACTCTTCCAACAACAAGAGTCTTTCCAATCTATTTATAGAACTCTTCCAACAACAAGAGTCTTTCCAATCTATTTATAGAACTCTTCCAACAACAAGAGTCTTTCCAATCTATTTATAGAACTCTTCCAACAACAAGAGTCTTTCCAATCTATTTATAGAACTCTTCAACAACAAGAGTCTTTCCAATCTATTTTATAGAACTCTTCCAACACAAGAGTCTTTCCAATCTATTTATAGAACTCTTCCAACAACAAGAGTCTTTCCAATCTCAACCAATCAAAGATAACAAGATCGATTGTAAAATGGTTTTAATTCTGACAAAACATTCGATTGATTAGTTAGCTTAGACTTAACCAATAAAGAAAAATAGCCTGACGTGAATTAAGATGTTATCAATTACATATTCAATTACACTAAGATGTTAATTAATTGATCTATTTAATTTACTTGCCTTAATAGTAGATTTTTTAATCTAAAATCCTCATATATATATATATATATATATATATATATATATATATAAATGTAATTGGTAATTTGCTTGAAGCATTGTTAAGTATGTTATAATGTATTAATTTGAAAGCAATTACAATGCAAGTAAAAAAAAAAAAACAAAAAGATGTTATTTTTGTGTCCTATCGATTTCAAAGTAAAACTTTATCTTCAGAGACGATTTCCGAAAAATAACATCTTTTTGTTTTTATTTTTTTTACTTGCATTGTAATTGCTTTCAAATTAATACATTATAATATATATATATATATATATATATATATATATATATATATATATATATATATTAGCCATCCACAGACACGTGTTTCGAAGTTTACTTCCCATCAGTACGGCTTGACTTTTTAACAGCGAAACCCCACAGAAATTTCGCCCGTCAAGTTCCTTACCCTCTCGGCTACGGGAACTATCAGCCATGGGGTGAACAATTAATTGATAAACTTACATGGATGTATGTTTTTACAATCACCAGAGAACTCCAGTCTGTAAACAAGCGAGTATTTGCTTTTACGCTAAACGGTGAAAGGTCAACTAATGTCTCCCCTACAGTGCTCAACCATGAAATTTGGGAGCATATATATACTAGTCATCCATAGACACGTGTTTCGAAGTTTACTTCTCATCAGTGCGGCTCGACTTTTTAACAGCTATCTCTAGCCGGGTGCGAAACCCGAAAGAATTTTCGTCCGTCAAGTTCCTTACCCTCTCGGTTACCGGGAACTGTCAGCCATGGGGGTGAACAATCAATTGATATATATATTCTTTGAGCCACTTCTTCACTACAGATTTCACTTCCTCGTCACTGGAATAATGTTTGCCTCTCTTTGGCTTATAAAAGAGGGTTTAAGAGGTAAACATTATTTAACCACCTGGGTCCCATCCTTAAGCATCACGTGTCGCCACCTACGGCCAACATGGGGCCCCATTGAGGGAGTCTGAAAGAAGGTTTGAGAGGCATACATTATTCCAGTGACGAGGAAGTGAAATCTGTAGTGAAGAAGTGTCTCAAAGAACAGTCAACATAATTTTACGGAGCAGGGATACATGCACTCATTCAAAGGTTGAACATTGCGATTGAGAGAAAAGGGGGCTATGTAGAGAAGTAGGGATTTGATCCATAGAGGACCAGCTTCATTTTGATGTATGATACATGTTCCTGTGTTGGTAATTATACCTGTCCTAAACAAAATGGCATTACTTTTTGATTCATATATATATATATATATATATATATATATATATATATATATATATATATATTCATAGATAACGAGAGCTCAATATCAGTGATAGTGCATATCTATGTGAGGGTAGTAACCATTCAATTAAGATAAAAAGTACATGCTGGCCACTGTTGGAGAAGCAAGGACAAAAGTGACATACACATGGATACACTAGTGTATGCTGATCAGCAAAAACCTACATTAATCAACTCTGTGCGGATTCTGGATGCACATGCCAAAGTAAAAGTCATGGGAATCCGTGCTGTTAGCGTTACCTGAATATATATATATATATATATATATATATATATATACATATATATATATATATATATATATATATATATATTTCTACACGTAAGATAATGTCAACGGTGCTAGCTTACTTATATATATATATAAAGTAAAGTAAAGTCGTCGGGGCGGCCTAATGTCGGTATCAGCCATGCAGCGAGGGAATCTATCCCCTTTTCACTAGCGCTAGACCAAGGAGATTATTTTAGCGTCTGAGGTGGAGCGCCACACCTACCATCAGCTCCTTACTTTACCGCACAAATCCCTGTGCTACTCATACGCTGAGTTGACGAGGGCGGCTATCGAATATAAAAGTTTTAAAAAAGTCGACGGGGCGGCCTAAATTCGGTATCAGCCAGACAGTGAGGAAGTCTATCCAATTTTCACTAGCGCTAGACCAAGGAGATTGTTTTTGGCGTCTGAGGTGGAGCACCACACCTACCATCAGCTCATCACATAACCGCACAGATCCCTGTGCTACTCATACGCTGAGTTGACGAGGTGTCGGTATCGAACTAGGAACCTTGTGGTTCCTAGTCAGGCGCTCTACCGACTGAGCTAAGCCAGCCAGATAGATAGATAGATAGATAGATAGGTATTGCACAACTCTCAAGGACGATTGTATACATTTTGAAATTTCAGGTAATGACTATACAAGTACATATTAATTAGTGTATCCCTATATGTGTACGTGCGTGCGTGCATCTGTATAGACTTGAACATGTAAATGTGCTGACTATTGTTAAATTCACTTAGATACATTGAAGAGGATTTGTACTGTCCATATTTCTGTTGTGGGGTCGATTATCTAAACTAAAATTAAACATCACCTTGATGTCTGGGCTGGCATGTACTACACCCGACCCCCACGACTGGGGAGAGCCTCCTTGGGGGTTCTCAGAAGGACGTGTTTTCATAAATTTTCTATTAATACTACTTTATGAAAATTGACATGTAGTACGATATTATAGATTTGGGGAACCCGTATCATGGATTTGGGGAAGGGGTCCATGAGACCTTGAACCGGCCTTGCCTGATGTACAAATGATTATTTCGCTTTCGCCAGTTTCATTAGGACTAAGTTCAATTAAATTTATAAATCATTTAGACACAAGAATGGGAAGATTATGTAGCTCCAATCTCATGGGTTAAAAAAGTTTGTCTACGTGGAACTTATAATTAGAATGACGACATTTTGATTGGCTAATTCTCAGAACGACATATGAATTAGATAGCTAGATATATATATATATATATATATATATATATATATAGTTGGTTGGCTGGTTGGTTGGTTGGCTGGTTGGTTGGTTGAGTTTTACGGTATGCCAACCCTTGTTGGGTTATTTTATGCCGAAGATGTTTTGTTTTATTCATTCTTGATGAGTATTCAATTTTTTTTAAACTCAATTTTTTTCTATTTAGCTCATAGATGGGACCCTAACAGGTACTACCACTCCGGGTCAGAGTGGACCTGGGAGTAATGGTGATGAAGGGGTACACAGAGCCCCAGAATTGGAACTTCATTAGATGCAGTTTAACGTTATACCCAGGATACTAAGACCCCCAGCCACTGCCTTCTAGCACATATATGATAAAAAGGATTGGGGATTTGCCATTAGGTCAGTAGGGTTGGGACAACCATATAGATGCTAGGGCTTGACGTGATCAGTCGATTGATCGGGGGGGGGGGGGCTTCTCCGACCGCTCGTCTAGCGTTAGTAAGGACCGAAGGGTAATATTGCATGTCATGGACTGCTCAGCCATCAGGATTCCGTCTTTAAGCATCACAGGTCGCCACCCACGGCCAACAGGTGGCTCCATTGGGTGGATTTTACCCCTCTGCAGAGGTGCAGTCGGTGTATTCTTCCTTCCCAGCCGACATGATGGGAGATAGATATGAAAAGTCTTTATACTATATATATTATATATATATATATATATATATATATATAAGAAGAGAGAGAGAGAGAGAGAGAGAGAGAGAGAGAGAGAGAGAGAGAGAGAGAGATGAAAAGACTTCATACGCATATGAGACAGACAGACAGATAGATAGATTCTTCTTACTCATCTGAATATAGATAGTGTTGTAACTCGAGTATCTGAGTTAACAGAGAAATAACAGGAAGAAACACATCGAGTATTAAGAATAGGGAAAAAGGTTAACAAAGAAAAGATACAAGATGAACAGAGTAATTAGCATTTGCTAGGTTGAATTAACAAGTCCCATGAGATCTCATTGTATCTTTCTTCGAACTATTAATAGGAAAAACAGACGATTTCATTCACATTATATAGGTACTATATGACAGACGGATAGATAGAAGGATAGATAGATAGATAGATAGATAGATAGATAGATTGTGTATACACATTTGAAGACACACATTAGATAGATAGATAGATAGATAGATAGATAGATAGATACTTATATGAATACAGATAGATAGATAGATTGATAGATAGATTCTGTATACGCATTTGATGACATACACTAGATAGATAGATAGATAGATAGATAGAT
>CM042138.1:141922826-141950326 GCA_023376005.1 Doryteuthis pealeii | reverse complement strand
TAATAGAATGATGTCTGTGACTATCTTAGTAAATCATCTATATATATAAACTAGCAAAAGTACCCCGTCCATGTCCGGACTAAAAACAAAAAAGGAAACCAGAGAGTGAGTAAGAAAAAAAGAGAGAGAATAAAAGGAAAAAAAGAATTATCAATTTTTTTTTAAATCGTCGAGAATTCGTATAATACAATGTTTATTTATTTTAGGATTATTTTGTTGTTATTGTTGTTTACATTTAAAATATCAATTAAAAAATGTATTCCTAAACTTGTGAGAGTTTTGAAACATTTTTTTTCTAAGAACTTTTTTGTACATATGACAAAAACTTAAATTCAGTTCTCAATTGTTTGTTTTTCTTAATTGCTTGTTGCGTTAAAGTAATAAAAAATAAATTCTTTTAATTCAATTTCTTTTTTACCCCTAAAAAGCAACAATCAAAAGGAGCTAGGTATTAAACATGTATCGTTATTTATTTAGCTCTGTTGTTAATTCTCAAATACCTGGACCTTGCTTGAGAATTGAAAAAAAACAATGGAATATGAGAGTGAAAGAGATGCCTATTGTACTTGGTGCACTTGGAACGGTCCCCAAAGAGTTTAGAAAACAGAATAGAGGAATTGGAAATCAGAGGAAGAATTGAGACCATCCGAACAACAGCATTGTTGAGATCGGCTAGAATACTTAGAAGAGTCATGGACACCTAATAATAATTATAAACGGATTACCAAATCCTGGCCAGGAGACCAAATCTAGTGTCAATTAACAAGAAAATGAAGACTTGTCATCTCGTGGATTTTGCCGTCCTGACGGATCATAGAGTGCAGGTGAAAGAAAACGAAAAGATAGATAAATACCTTGACCTTGCCAGAGAACTGAAAAGGCTGTGGAACATGAAGGTAAAGGTCGTACCAATTTTAATTGGGGCCCTTTGGGACAGTCTCTAAGGTTTTTGGAAAAGAGTCTTGAGGAATTGGAAATCTGAGGAAGAATTGAGACCATCCAAACAACAGCATTGTTAAGATCAGCTAGAATACTCAGAAAAGTCCTAATATAAATAATCAGGATATAGATTTTTGCATTTCATCTTGGACGATGTGGAGGGTCTCATTTTTAACCAGAGGGGTGTTACAGGATGATAACGGACGGAAGATTAAGGAATAAGAATATTAATATTAATAATAATAGAAAATAGAATAATAATAACTTAAAGGTTATTTTTATTTCTTTTTTTTTGGGGGGGGGGTATAAAACATTGAATCAAAGATAATGCTGTTGTTTGCTTTATGTTTGAGATAATTTCGTATTCCTATCCAGCGTCAATGGTCAGCTTTCCAGTCGAGGTTTAAAAATAAAATAAAAGTGAAAAAGCGTATTTCAAATTTCTTGGTAAATAAATCCTCGCAACATAAAATATTGACCTAACACAATTTTCCTCATCCACATTTCTCATCAACCCCATCCACTATTTGGCTTTGTGCCATAATCAGATGGATATCTTGACCTGTTTGGTTAGTTATATTACTCGTTTATCTTTCAGTGGTTTTAAATGTCGGGTCTTCGGGTGCAGGTAAAAGTAATATATATATATATATATATATATAATATATATATATATATAAGGTGTGTCAAAAGAGTATCGATGTTATTGTACTTTTTGATACACCTTGTATTCTGAAAAAAAAATAACGTTCAATTTATTAATTTTGACAAGATGTGTAAAAAAAAAAGGTACCAAGTTTAAGTTGTATTTACCAAGATAGAAATCAAAAATGAATGGAAGGTTATTTTTTTAGAATACAAAGTGTGTCAAAAAGTACAAAAAATCTCGATACTTTTTTACACACCTTATATATATATATATATATATATATATATATATATATATATAAGTAAGTAAAGTCGTCGGGGCGGCCTAATGTCGGTATCGGCCAGACAGCGAGGGAGTCTATCCCCTTTTCACTAACGCTAGACCAAGGAGATTATTTTAGCATCTGAGGTGGAGCGCCACACCTACCATCAGCTCCTTACTTTACCGCACAGATCCCTGTGCTACTCATACGCTGAGTTGGCGAGGGCGGGTATCGAACTAGGAACCATGTGGTTTCTAGCCGAACGCTCTACCGACTGAGCTAACCCGGTCCTAGGTAAAATAAGGAATGAAAGAACAAAACTCAGACTAATTTATTTATTTACTCCCATTTGCTACTTCCTTTACTCAAATCTCTCTCCAAGCAATGGCTACTCCCCTCCCCTGTCAGGTAGTTCTCACCATTCATTTTCTACCTACCTACCTACCTCAACTCTCTTCCCATCTGTTTCCCTTCTTATCTTCCCCAAAGATGTCTCCTATAACCAATCAAATCTTTTCCCTCACCACAAAACTTACCTACCTACCTACTTCCCCCTTTCTATAAAACACTTGTATGACCCTAATAATTCAATAAAAGCAGAAGAAGTTGAGTTCAAAACTACAGCGAAATATACTACACATTTTTGTCTGAATTTTGTTCTTTCATTCCTCATATTTTACCTCATTCTGTCGGATTCATTCCAACCCCTCTGTCCTCATATATATGATATATATATATATATATATATGATATATAAATATATATGATATGATATGATATGATATTGATATATATATATATATATATATATAATATATATATATATATATATATATATATACTAAAAAAGCATTGCCTCTATATTTAACAAATGTAAATAACTAAAAGAAAATGTTGAAAAATGTAATGTACTTACAATTCGGAATGATTTGGTTTGTTCATTTAATGCCGATTAAGTTTTGAAATAAATCAATTCTTAATGGATAATACAATTTTTTTATAAATACATTTTTCTATTTAACCCATAGATGGGACCCTAACAGGTACTACCACTCCGGGTCAGAGTGGACCAGGGAGCAATGGTGATGAAGGGGTGCTCCACATTCCCCAAACCTCCAAAACTGGAACCTCACCATCAGATAGAGTTTAACGTCATTCCCAGGACATGCAGACCCGCAACCACCGCCTTCTAGCACCCATATGATAAAAAGGGGTTGGGGAAATCATATAGGTGCTAGGGCTCGACGTGACCAGCCGATTGATCGGAGGGGGCCTCTCCGACCGGCCGTCTAGCCCAAGATAGGGCCAAAGTGGAGTATTGCATGTCATGAACTGCTCATCCACCTGGGCTCTATCCTTAAGCATCACGGGTCGCCACCCACGGCCAACAGGTGACCCCATTGGGAGAGTCTTACCCCTCTGCAGAGGTGCAGTCGGTGCATTCTAACGCCCCAGCCGACAGGGCAGAATTTGGAATGAAGCACGAGAAAAATGTTGTTTTTTCTGCAGCATTTCAGAAATTCTACTCTTCAATTGGCGATGAAAATGCAGTCGGTAGAGCGTCCGCCTTGGAACCGCAAGTTTCCTGGTTCGATACCGACCATCGCCAACTCAGCGTAAGAGTAGTACAGGGATCTGTGCGGTAAAGTAAGAAGCTGATGGCAGGTGTGTCGCTCCACCTCAGACGAAAAAAACAATCTCTTTGGTTTTGTGCTAGTGACAGACAGACAAAAAATAAACAACAAAAAAAAAAATTACTATACATTTAATTAACCATTGAAATTAATTATTGAATCTATTATTGAGACAGTTGGTTATGTTAGTATTGCAATGTATAATTTCAATTAAACTTAATTTTAAAAAATATTTTTCAACATTAAATGTATAGTAATTTGTTTTTTTTTTTTTTTTTAGGCAATACGTAATTAAAAACAACCATAACCCCCTAAAACCGTAACCCAATTCGCAAAATGTTAATTCATAGACTGTAGTTAAACTGTCCTTGGGTACCACCAAAAACTTTCCGTTTTAATTTTCCGACCTAAATCAGAAGTCAGCCAAGACAAGCTACAAACGTAAAAGATTTGAGAGTAATTTGCCCAACCTCTTTCGCCATGGGTAGGATGCGACACAAGGTCACAAGGATGCGGTATCTAGCGAGAATCGAACTTGCTATTCAGAATAGATTTATGAGACAAGCTTGCTAACCATTACATCAGTATGGGACGCCATAGGGGATTTTGAAGGCATGTCATTTCGAGTGGAAAAGCCCGTTCCTCTAAAGTCGCCCCAATACCCACTAATACATTTACCGCAGAGAACACGAGATAATAGCGAAGTGTTGTTTTCTCACATAATAAAACTTCATCAGTCAATCCATAAAATCAATATTTTTTCGTCTTGCTACAATCAGATTAGAAACAGATTTCACTTGAAAACGAAGAACATGTTTTCTTCTTTCATATTTTCTTTCTTCTTAATATTTTTTATTATTATTTATTTTTTTTTTTTTTTTTTTTTTTTTTTTTCAAGAACGGACCTGTTTACAATGGATGTTGGTCACGGTAATTGGTCACTGATAATTTTAACAAGGAAACACTATCATCTTCTTCATCATTTTAGGTCTAATACCTCTTTCTTTCTTTCTTTCTTTCTTTTTCTTTTCTTTCTTTCTTTCTTTCTTTCTTTCTTCCTTTTCTTTCTTCTCTTTTTCTTCCTTTTTCTCTTTCTTCTTTCTTCCTTCCTTTTTTCTTTTTCTTTTTCCTTCTTTTTTCTTTCTTTCTTTTTTCTTCTTTCTTTCTTTCTTCCTTCCTTTTTCTTTCTTTCTTTTTCTTCTTTCTTTCTTTCTTCTTCCTTTTTTTTCTTTCTTTCTTTCTTTTTCCTTTTCTTTCTTTCTTTCTTTTCTTTCTTTCTTTCTTTCTTTCTTTCTTTTTTTTCTTTTCTTTTTTCTTTTCTTTCTTTCTTTCTTTCTTTCTTCAACAAAACACTATTTGAGTTTTATTCTGAAAAAATGAAAAATGTTTATACTCTCAGTCATAACGTGTTCCCCTATGCACACACAGACACAGAAATACACACACACACACACAACACACACACACACACACCACACACATATATATATATATATATATATATATATATATAATATATATATATATATATATATTTGTTTTATTTATGGATATGCGTGGTGTAATGGTTAGAGTCGTAGGAAATGGATTCGTCGATCGGAATTTAAATTGAAAACAGCCACTGTTTGCATATCATATTGTGCTAATACCCTTGGGAAAGGTATGAATCCATATACTCTCCCTTCAGCTATGGGTAAATAGTAGGAGAGACTGGGATCTTTAAGTTTGGATAGGTAACCAGTCTACGAGAAGGAGAACTCTGAATTCACACCTGTTAAACTCCGCTTAAGAAATTAACCTTAAGTCGCATCCTGCTCGTGCGGAGGGTTTGATATATATATATATATATATATATTATATATATATATATATATATATATATATATATATATGAGAAAATGGATTGGAAGGAATCCGACAGAATGAGGTAAAATAAGGAATGAAAGAACAAAACTCAGACAAAAATGTGTAGTATATTTCGCTGGAACGGTAAGTTGAGGAAGCGGAACAACGTTCCAGCGAAATATACTACACATATTTGTCTGAGTTTTGTTCTTTCATTCCTTATTTTACCTCATATATATATATATATATATATATATATATATTATATATATATATTGTGCATTTTGGCAGCAAGTTATTATTTAACCAGCTTTTGTTTAAAAAAAACATGGAATATTTCTTCTTTATACTTTTCAGATGTAGACGTTCAAGTCTTCTTGTTTTCCGTACATCGGAATCCAGGTTGTAGAGGAAATATATCCTATATTTTTTACCCAAGCGCTTTCAACCATTTCACTGGTCATCCTCAGGGGTATTGTTGGTTTTAGTGAGGATGACCAGTGAAATGGTTGAAAGCTCTTGGGTGAAAAATACGGGGCATTTTCTCTATCATCTAGATCCCGTTCTACAGAAAACCAGAAGACTTGGACGTCTACACCTTAAAATTAAAAAGAAATATTCCGTGGTCTTTAACAAAACCTGCTTGAATAATATATATATATATATATATATATATATATATATTATATTATATATATATATATAATACTAAAGTGGAGGAATCATATGTATGTAGGGAGATCATACAGTTAGAAGATGGTAATATTTGACTATAAAATAAAATTAAAATGAGGGGAATACGAAGGCCTTTTCGACCGGTTCTTTTTCAAGTATAAACACCGGCGACGAATAAAAGTCAGATTGTATAAGAAATATTCTTTAAGAAAGAATGGGGGTGAGCCAGAGAGGGACAAAAAAAAGAAAAAGGGAAAAAAAGAAAAAAAAGAAAAGGGGGGTATATATATGAACCCTCAGATCGAAACAGGGTTAGAGATGTCTCCCAACAAGTAAAGGGTGTGTCTGGGTTTTTGTCTGCACAGAATGGGGCGAAAGAATGAGATATAAGCAGCTTCAAGGATGGTTAGGTGCTGCTTAGACCTAGCTCTGTGCAAGACGGAGAAACACTCGTCGGTATAGTCGGCCCTACAAGCATTTATAGATGACAAGTGTTCAGCTATGGCCGAATCAAATGCTTGGGAATGCCCGGATGTATTATTAGCAATGGCGTTGCGAAGTGTACGTGGAACATGCTATTTTATTCTAATTTCAAGTCGCTGGGATGTACGGCTAATGTATACCGAATTACATCGGCATTTATATATATATATATATTGCAATGGTGTCGCGATTTTAAATTATCAATTTCGCGCATGTGCTTTGTTTCAGGCTTTGTCTACTGTGTCGCAAACTACAGTCAATTGGTCACTGTCTGTTAGAAAAGCAGCACCATGACGCAATTAATTCCTCCAGAAATTTTGAAACAGCATGCTGTACTGTTTGGCATTCACGCCGGAAGCTCCAATACGAGTGTTTGTGTGTTAATCTGAAGACAGTTGAGTCCTCGGGTGATTACGAAGGGATAGCAGCACAGAAGCCCCACCCTAATCGTTTCTTTGTGAGATCCAGGCCACGATTGACAACGATCCCAGCAATTCAATCAGGTCCACCGCCAGGGACATGAAAGTGACTGAGTTTCTTATCCGACTGATAGTGCATGAAGTCATTTGTTATTTCTTATACAAGATAGGAACCTTTATCATCACAGGTCATGAAGGACAAGAAGAAAGATTGTGCTGCAAAGCTTTTCAACAAACTCAAGCATCCCCTCCAACTGAATATGCTTTGTTTTTTCTCAGGTGAAAATCAAAGAGTGAACTCACAGAGCAACCGTTGACTTGTTCTGTTCTGTATTAAAAGCAGCAACGGACACAAAGAAGAAAAGTCCAAAGAAGACCCAAGTAGTTCCAGACCAAAAGAACAGAGAAGCCCAGATACCCAGATAGGCGATAGACGACCCAACCAGCTAATAAAAAGATATGAATAGTATAAAAATAAAAAAATGCAACATGTTGATTTTAGTATTTTGAATATGTTGGTTATCTTATATGACCTATAGTTTATTTACATTTATTTAGCAAACAAAAATATGGTGAGCTGTAATGACTAATTATTTAGTGTTGTGCGAACTTTTAGAAAATATACATTTTTTTATTTTTTTATTTTCAATGCATTTCATTCATAAAATTGCATAAAGGTTTTTTTTCTATCGTAAAATCAGCAATGTCTGTTTTGTTTAACAGCATATCAATCCTGTCGGTTATTTAATGCCAATTTTTTTTTGTATATAAAATTTGTAAGGGAATAAATTGTTGGCAAATATTTTATTTTCAAACAAATTGTCAGAGTGTTTCCTTTGTAAAAGTACGTGCTCTCGGTTGTTGTACAAACAAACATACATACAGATAGACAGACAGACAGGATCTTTCTCCTAAATATAAAGATTCTTTAAATAGATTGTAGTTTAATTCTTTTTTTATTTTTTTTTTTAAATCAACAAGTATTTATTTGTCGATGGCAATGTGATCCATTGAAGACAATTGTTTTTTAGACATCACCTTTACTTAAGAAATGGTCAAATTCTGTCCAAAGTGGAGACGATTCTTTCAGATACGACTGAAGTTGTAAGAATGGTCAGAAAAAAACTTATATGAGTGTAACAGTTTCAGACATAGCAGACGAGAAACCCAGATTATGAAGTTGTAGCGATTGTCTGTCCCTGTTTGGATTGATGGGGGGTTCAAAAGAGTTATCTTCCCTTGCCGCCAGGTTTTCGCCAGTAGAGGGCTAGAGTATTTAAGTAGTAGCCCAGGAAATTCTAACTCTCTTTTTCTCGGGTCAGCAACGACTTCATGTGGTTTAGGCGTTTGGTGCCTCTGCTCCTTAAGTGGGGGGTTTTGCCCCCAACCAACTATCAGTAAGTGACATTCCCTCAGAAACTCTGTATCACTTCCTTAGGACGTAAGTCCGACATTCTTTATGTATGGTTAGGTATCTGTTCACTATGTATTATTGTACCTTTGTTATGAGTATATATATTCCTGTCTTGTATGTATTGCTCACGAATTAAAGTCTATGTTTGTTATTATCTTATAACTTCTTTGTCGGAATATTTCATGTACACTTGTGTTCCCACGATGGAAGGTTACTTTGAGTCTTCCAGTTTATTATAAGAACTTTACATCTTACAACGTGTCGTGAGGGAGAATATTTTCCCTACAAGAAGTTGGACTCGTCCGACGAAAGGCATAAATAACAAGGTACACGAGGGAATTAGTAGCTAGTCTTGCTAACAACAGATTAGCCGTACTGTTATAGAAAAACTGTGCGTTTTCTTGCTATTCTTATTTCTTGGTATATTTTCCGGTGTTGCATAATCTATGCAGTTGCATAGATTATTGTTAACCTCCTGTATTCCTGAAGGGATGGTCCCTTTTCGTATCACGGGCGGGACTTTCCATGGAATATTACAGAAAGCCCGCGAAGTAAGTGAAGTCACGTGGGACCAAGTTAACCCGTTAGTTCCAACTTGGACGTCAGGCAGAAAATATGTCTGCCTTAGCTGGGTTCAAATGCACACGCGCGTTGTGTTAGTTAGAAGAAGAATTTTAGTTAAGTAAATAAAAGTTTAAAGAAATAGTATGGTGTTCTTGCTATGTATTGGCAAAAAGACTGACCAAGAAGAAGGAATGAATCAAAGACGAACAGCCAACAGGAATCTAGAAATAGAATTCAACATGGAGAGGAAGAATAAAAACGACTAGAGATCACCAAATTGCCAAAGAAGTAAGTAATGCAAAATGCATATGCATCTCTCTATCTACCTATGTATATCTCACTCTCCTCTCTCCAGTAAAAGAACACTTGTGTATATACCCAACATGGGTATATGTGTATGAGTATGTAACACCGGTACAAAAGGTAATAAACCTTATTGTTAACCATTCCCGATGTTAATGTTGTTTTTGATAACTCAGTCACATCATGAAGTAACTTTAAAATTATATTTCTTGATTTACATTTAAGGGGGGACTTGCGAGGAGGGATAATCACGAGAGAGAGGGGGTGATGAGTGAGAGAGAGGGGGGATGAGTGAGAGAGAGGGGGGGATGAGTGAGAGAGAGGGGGAGAGAGAGTCATGGGAACCCGTGATGTCAGTGTGACATTATTTTTGTTTTTCACACCAGCGTTAGCTGATGGTCTTTCACTGGAGTTTGAGTGACAACAAGTCTCTTCAGATCTCCGGGACTCTCCTGAGTATTCCAGCTGATTCCATCAATGCTGTTTTCTGGATGGTCTCAATTCTTACTCTGATTTCCAGTTCCTCTAGTCTTTTTTAAGCTTTTGGGGACCGTTCCAAGTGCTCCAACTAATATTGGTATCACTTTCACCCTCATATTCCATCGCTTTTTCAACTCTCTGACAAGGTCCAGGAAGTTGTATGTTTTCTTTTTCCTTTATCTCCACCCTGTGATCTGCTGGAATTGCAAAATCTACCAGTTGACAACTTCTCTTTTTTTTTTTCTTTTTTTTTTTTTTTGCTTATATAATAGGTCTGGTCTTCTGGCTAGATTAAGGTGATTCGTCTTTATCTCGAAGGCCCAGAGAATTTTATGCGTTTAATTCTGGTTTCTGGTTTATGCATATACCATTTTGTTGTATGGTCAAAATCTAGGGTGGGGGTTGCATAATTCACAGTAGATCATCTTTCCAACCCAGTCGTGCCTAGCTTGGTATTAAATTAACTTGTTCTTTTTTTTATTTATTTTTTATTTATTTTTCATTTATTTATTTATTTATTTTTTGCCAGTCACCACTGACTGGCTGTTACTAACGCACATGCGCGAGAAAGCTAATTTTTACAAATGAATGAAACAGGAAGAAAGGCTTCACAAGTGCACAAAGCCGTCAGACTGCACAATATCTCTTTAATGTTGCCACTGTTTCAGCTAGTGGTGTCCATTTTTTATTTCATTATTAAATAACGAGCATCTTGCATCGAATCAGGTCAGGGCATGTACCGTTGAAACGGAAAACCGTATTTCGCCAACTGGCTGACACTTCTCCGGTGGCGGAAAAGAAAACAGAGACACGCGAATCTATTAATCACGAATTTGGCTCTTTTTCCTCTCGTTTCATCACTTCAATTGGTTCATGTAAATCGACTGAAATAAATAAATAATTTCCACACGAAACCGATTGCTAATTCGATCGAAAAAGAAAACAATAGACAAATCCATAGGGAAAGTGTAGCTGTTTCTTATTTACATTTCAGGGACCATATGACCTTTAAGCACCTCTTTTGCGATCTCGATTCATTAGGGCATTTTTCATTTACACCGTGAAAATGCGGTTGTTTGTTAACAGACGATTTTTAGAGGATTTTTTTAAATTATAAAACTAACCCCTAACCCTAACCTCTAACCCTAATCCCTAACTCTAACCCCTAAAAAAACAACCGGATTTAACGGTGTAAATGAAAAAAATGTCCTTATGAATCGAGATCGTAAAAGGGGTGCCTGAAGGTCATATGGTCCCATTTCAGTACAGAGATATTTTATTTCTTAATTGTTTCAACGTCATCTTATCAACTGTAGAATATACCGACTGCACCTCTGCAGAGAGGTAAAATCCACCCAATAGGGCTACCTGTTGGCAATGAGTGGCGAGCTGTGATGCTTAAGGTGGCATGTAACACTCCACTTTGGCGCTTACTTACGCTAGACACGCAGTCGGCGAGCCCCTCTACGATCAATCGGTTGGTCACTTCAAGCCTTAGCACCTATATGATTGTCCCAACCCTATTGCCCTTATCACAAACTCTTAACCTTGTTTATCATATATGTGCTAGAAGACGGTGGCTGAGGGTCTTAGTGTCCTGGGTACTACGTTAAACTGCATCTAGTGGTGAAGTTCAAATTCTGGAGCTCTGGGGAGTGTGGAGTACCCTTCATCGTCATTACTCAAGCGTCCACACTGAACCAGAGTGGTAGTACCTGTTAGGGTACCACTTGTAAATTAAAAATTGATTACCAACTGTTGTCTAACAATTTGTTTAAAAACAAGAGAGAGTGAGATAGATAGATAGAGAGAGAGAGAGAAAGAGAGAGAGAGAGAGAGAGTGTGTGTGTGACAGAGAGAGAGAGAGAGAGAGAGAGAGAGAGAGAGAGAGAGAGAGAGAGAGAGAGAGATAGGAATCCGTGATGTCAGCGCGACATGATGATGATGATGATGATGATGATGATGAAATGCTTGTGATATTTGAGTTAATGTATACATAATGTATACATAGGAAAAGGGTGAATTTTGGATCGAAAATTCATAGATATCTACTGCTAATTCTGCCACAAGGTCATGATTGTGTAGCACGCAGTGAAGATTCAAATTGCTAATAAGGGCTTGTCTGTCTAGGCGGTTCTATATCAGTCTACGACAGATGTCATATTGGGAAAGATGTGAAATAAGGTCAATTTTTAAACGGGGTAAAGTTTCAGTTTTTCTTTTCCTGACTGGTTGCCAAACAACGTTAAATAATCTAGTCTACCCTGCTGTTCCCCATAGCTGTGGAGGGATAGGTAGAATTCTGCCTTTTTCAAGGGCATTATCGTCCAGGATGTGAACTCGGGTCACCGATCTCATTTCCGGGATAACCGTTACGCATGAAATTAGTTGCGATATTGCAGATCCTGCAAGCTGTACACCTCTATTTTTTTGGCTAGAGGTGTCCTTGCACTCTACCTCGAAATGTACAGAGGCAATAAACTGGACGCAGACAAGATTGAGCATGTGACACAATGGTTATGTGAGAATATGGCCAGAGAAAAAAGGGGGGAATAGAATGTGTTAAATCCAGGCATATGTATATGGGTGGGTGTTTGTCCTTTAAGGAAACAAAGGATCAGTTAGTAAAGAGAATTAAACGGCCATCATGAAGTTAAAATAGTTAGAGATAATACCTTTAGGTAGGTACGTTTTAAGAGAAAATGCTGTTTTTATGAGAAAATGGGTCTTTAAAAAGTTAATGGTCTGAAAAGTGAAGACACTGAGACTGATAAAAAAAAAATAATGGCTATCGTTTTAAGAGAAATCGCAAACAAAAAGACTGAGAATAAAAATAAGTACTCAAGTTCTGGGTGTATAGGGGTGGAATTTACATATATTCAGCCAGTTCAAGCCCTTAGGCAGTCAGTTCCAGACTGGCAATCGGGGTGATAGTGTCGTCTCGGCAACAGTAGATAGAGAATAGCCAGGGACCCACATCAGTGAAGCTAGCAAGCGACTAGAGTTAAGACAACTTCTTGCTAGCTGATAACATAGACTTAAGTGTCGTCTGCTCCACCACAAACTGCACAAAGTGTCACAACGTCCTCTACCATTAAAGTCCTGTTCTCAGATTTTGTGTTATGTTTTTTTTTTTGTCAACCTGTCTCTGACTCGTGCCCTTTGAATCGGCCAACACAGAACATTACAACGTGGGGTCATAGAGATTGTGCAACGAAGGTGCACGAGTGCAGACCGGGTATTGTTACATGCATACACTAAATAAAGCGTATATAGATGGGTCTTTTACGGTACACGGGAGGGCTGGTACGGACGAAATGGACAGGAGTGTCTGTCGATTTGTTCATCAATTTTATCCAGAGGTTGGCGGGATTGGCAAGATTTATCGAAGGAGACAAATAGTAAAGCTGACCTTTGTCAATTCATTTCCAGAGAGCATTTCCGTGGCCCTCCAAACAATTACCCCAGAGAGAAACCATGGAAACTAGTGACCTGATAACCATCGCCAAAAATATTGACTGTCAAAAAAAAAAAGCTGAAATTTTGGATTGTGGCAGCCACAGCTCAGAGAAAAACCAGCGTAGGATTGGTAAATAGTCTCTTACTTTCTGCTATGGTCTGCTAATGTTGTCTTCGTATCGGGTGTTGTATATCTCCGCTCCAATCTTAGTAAATTCTTATAAATCAGGAACACGGAGACCTATTTTTTTAATATACACATTTATTTAACCAACCCCAACATAACTATGCGAGCGCAAGAAGAGAAAAACAGCACAGACCCAACATGCATCTTCATAACATGGCGGTTGGCTTGACTCACTGTAATTCTAACTTTCCCAGGTAGTCGCCCAGTCACGTGACATCATCAGCCTGTGAGAATCCCGTTTGAGATCAACTTGGGGGGGGTCAAAGCCTTTAAATTAAAACTTTTGTGATTTTCCATGAGTTTACTTACGGTTAAAGTCAAATCCCTACTACACTTCATTGCACAAATGATAGGCTATGCCTATTTATTATTTAAACAGGTTGACGGACAAGCAAGAATGATCAGAATGTTTAGTGGTCAGTCAGTGTTATAGATGTTGGTGGCTGCACATGATTCGGGTCTGTAAAGAACCGCCAAAACACAAGACATGTGATGAGTGAGGGCAAATCGCAAGATTTTGTTCTCATAGAGAAAAGGACACAGCAGAACTACTGAACCGATGTCCTTGCCATTCCACAGCGGCGTACAACAACAGAAATCTATACATATATAAAGGGCAGTTGTGTGTATATGTATGTCCGGAGGAAACTTCGAACATTAAACAATTAACGACAAAGTAAATATATATACACATTAAATATCTCCAGGGCTTGGTTTTTGAGCAAAAATAATAAAGATTTGATTTATATTCGTAAAGATAACTAAAAAATAAAATTTAAATGATAACAGCAAGGATTTTTTCCATTTGATATTTTAGATAGTACACATTAACATTTCTTTTCAGAATAGCTGGATCAATGCAAGGTCTATTTTTTTTTTTTTTTTTTTTTTTTTTACATTTTGTTTAAATAGGGCATCCCACGAGGATTCAACTCACGATTCATTAATAATGAATCTGCAGGACTAATTTTTTTAAAAAATCCATCTCTTACCCAAGTGACGCCGGGTAGCCGCTGCTAGTAATGATAGAAAGAAAGTGTTTAAAGGTCCATGTCGACACTGGGGGTACTAATATGTTAAAAAACTAAAATTGGCGAGTAATTGGTGTAGTTTGGTTTCTTTCTTTAATGGCATATAAACCTTCGTGGGTTATTTAATGCCAAAGCCACCCTTGTAGACGAAAAGTAGTGGTACTATTTAACTCATAGCTGGGGGATGAGGGGTTCATACCTTTCTCAAAGGAATTAGTCCGAAAGTGAACGTGATGACGCGACTGGAGTTCGAACTCGCTTACTACGATGTTGCCGTCCAGCCCATTAGCCACTACGCCACGGGGTCTCCCTCACTTTTTTTAAGTGGGAAGAGCAGTGTAAAGGTAGTTGATGGGAGAAGGTGACATACCGAGAAATTAGTATTGTGGAATTGGAGATGATGATGATGATGATGATGATGATGATGATGAAGTTTTAAATGCTGCTATGTGTTTTCATGTGTGATGTATCATGTGATGTAGAATATCAAGACATCAAGGATGGAAATTATTAAATAAGAAAAGAAAAACAATTAAAGAAGATTACCAACAAAATGGGGAGGAGAAAAATCAGCTTAACGACGACACAAGTTGAAAAGATGATTAATTTTTCTTGATGTGCTGCTTTTACCGAGAATCAAGAGGCTCCTGAGATGACTTCGATAAACAAAAGCTGAAACTGTCTAAATCAGATATAAATTTAAAATTGATTTAAATCTCTTCATACGAGCTGGATGTGACACAAGGTCAATTTTTACGCGGAGTTTAACAGCTATGAGACTAGAGTTTTTTTTTCTGTTGCCTAACCAAGGTCAAAGAACCCAGTCTGCCCTACTATTTGCTCATAGCTAGAGGGAGAATAATTGGATACATGCCTTTCCTTCGGTGATTAAATTAGTATAGTGGTATACATATTACTACAAGGCGCAGAAAGTTTCGATGGTATACGATATGAGTTCAAGTCACGCCCGAGAGGTAGTGTTTTTGTTTGAAATTTCCACAATAAAATTTGAAATCCAAAAACATTGTCATGAAAAATTATTAATGTTCAGCTGCATATACTTAGATTTTTGCAAAACTTAGCAGTGTCAAATCAAGTAGGATGGGATAGAAAGACTGTGTAGCGCCTATCTTCAGATTGGGATAAGTCATTCTTCATAGAAATCAGAATTCAAAACAATCAAGCTAGTGAGAAATACATAACTATCTCAACCATTGAAGTTTAGCTTACACTCTGCACATAATTGAATTAGGAAAAGAGAAGTTAGTAAGATTGTGTTGCGCCAATCTTTCAAGTGGGAAAGGTAAGTAAAGTAAAAGTAAGTAAAGTCGTCGGGGCGGCCTAATGTCAGCGAGGGAGTCTATCCCCTTTTCACAAGCGCTAGACCAAGGAGATACGTTTTGCGTCTGAGGTGGAGCGCCACACCTACCGTCAGCTTCTTACTTTACTGCACAGATCCCTGTGCTACTCACAAGCTGAGTTGACGAGGGCCGATATCGAACTAGGAACCTTGTGGTTTCTAGCCGAACGCTCTACCGACTGAGCTAACCCGGCCCCTTAAAGGGAAATGTAAAATGGCATTTAAAAATCAGTATTTGAAATAGAAGTTTTTTGTTGTTGTTTTTGTTGTTGTTTTTTTTTTTTGGCCAAATAATGGCGAAGATAAGTGACTCAAAATGGTGTTCACTTCTCAAGTAAACAGTTCCTTGTTATTGGATTAAAGGTCGGAAGTTGTTTCCACGCTGCCTTATCAGTGAGACTCCTTATCAATCATTTAACCCATTATTTGTTTTGTCAAAATAAAATATAAAAAAGAAAGAAAAAAACACAAACCTGGAAAATTCTGCACACACCTGGAATTTGTAGTCAGATTAAAATAGATCATTCCGCAAGGGGGTCTATTTTCTCGGGTTCTTTTTGGAAAACTACCTGTATCGATGAATTTTTTTCCCTTGAAACTTTGTACACATCGAATCAACATGAAGAACCGTAGGGACGTCCAATCTGACGTGTAAGATTTACAACCCCTATATTCAACACAATGAAACTTGAATAAAGGTTAATATTATCTTCAAAATAAGAGTCTGAATAATTATGTCAGAAGATTTTTTTTAAATTTCTTGGCAATTCAATTAAAAAAGCAAGTAAAAGCTTGACAAACAATATTATGACATTTTTTTTTTTTTTTTCCAGAATTCAGAATTCATGTTTTTTTTACTAAAATAAATCACGTATAGAAACTTATAAAAATCTTATGATATAATTATTCAGACTATTATCTTTATAGAAAAAAAATTTAAAATCGTTTTGTTATCGCTTCATTTTTCAGATTTCATAAAATGAAATAGGATGGGAGAGAATCCTCATAAAAAATATTTCCCCTACTAAATTTTAGGAAAAAACATAAATATAAACATAATTTCATCAATATGTGAATAAGTAGCGAAATTTTCGTGAAAATTTAACTCTTAATTAATTTTTCATAGAATTTTTTAAAAACCTCAATTCGTAACTTGTTTTGGCTACGTTAAATTTCAATTGATATAATGGTGCTAAAATGTAAACATTGTTTCGTTCATAATTTTCATTATGCTGAAATTTTTTTTTAAATTCATGAGGAGTTTTAAAAAATGTTTATTCTTTTGAATGGTCCCAAAATTTTGAAGATAATATTAACCTTTATTCAAGTTTCATTGTGTTAAATAGAGGGTGGAGGTAAATTTTATACAATGGATTGGAATTCATAATGAACCGTTTTCCCTCTTCGGTATTTTGCATTCTCTCCATACTTTTTATTATGCAGTCTGTTCCGTCGGCGGGGTTTAAAATATGCCAACTGTATCCTCTGCAGAGGGATAATCCCGCTCTCACCTTCTGCCAGGAGCCATGACAGATAGAGACGGGTGGCGCGTGCGAAAGAGAGAGGGGGGGGGGGTCAAGGAAACCGTGCTGTCAAAACTTATGACGGTGACTATTTAAAAGAATTAGAAAATATTTTATTTAGACTAGCAAGAATATGCGCTTTTCAGGTGTAAGTGTTTTAGTTTTAATGTAATCAAATATATTTAATTAGAAAAACTAACGAAATTAAATAAGAACGCATATAAAAAGATTAAACTTATCTTTATTATATTTTTATTGGTTTTAATATAAAATCATTCATAGGATTGATTTTAATACGTTGCAGAATGAAACAATAATATTAGAGATCAATAACACCAAATAATTATTTATTAAACCCAGTTTAGTTAAAACCATTATGCAAATTAACCACACCATATATTATGTAAACCTTTATTTCTTAATGATGCATAAGACATATTGCGGCATTTTAAACGCGCTAATGAAATGGGTTGTTTTGAGGCAAATCTTACTCAGTTTTTCATAGAGACATCGTTAATTAATAAGATTTATCTTGTGTATTAATGATTCTAAATATAGATTATATACTCATTGATAAACTTACGATATTTCCGAGTGTATTGTAACATAAGCAGAGATGTAGTTTCGGTTAAAAATAGACACCGAATCTCCATTATATAGAGATTCAATGAAAATCGATATATTTGGTTAGAACATTAAAAAAAAATGTTTTATTTTAGCAGAAAATGTGAGTGACCAGAAGATTTAGCTTTGACACAAAACCCGGCCTATCATTCTGACGTCACTTCCTGTAGACTGTTTTTTTTTTTTTGTTTTTTGTTGTTATTTTTAGAGCTTGCACTTATGCTTATCAGTTCTCGTTCGTGTGTTAAGAAATAAGAAAATAAATAAAAATTGTATATTATTTTTCAGCTTGTTTCCAGATTGTGGGTTCAAATTACGCTTCCAGACTTGAATCGAAATTTTGAAGAAAAAAAAAAAAAAAAAAAACAACTCTTAAATCAAAAATGCCGCGATCCCAGCCCATCGACGCCGAGGAGGAAGTGTCCGACACAATGCAAGAACCAGAACTCATGAAATTGCAGCGGCAAATGAGAGTCTTGGAGAATAACCGAAAATCCTATATGGATGAGGTGAAAGGCATTCTTCGTAAACAAGAGTAAGTCTATTCATTTTATTTTCATTCACATCCATAAAACCCATCATCCTGAGAGCAGCCATATTGACTTTATTTGCAAAGAAATATTTTGCTTTTTGTACAATCCGTAGAAAATGTAAAGGAAGTCTTTCAAAATTTGAAATTTTGATGATGTTGTAAATTTGAAGTTTTGAGGATGTTTTTATGGTAAAAATATTTCCTAATGCATTTTTATAGTAAGAATTATTGGCAATGATTTTATATAGTAAAATGTTTTCCAATGCATTTTTATAGTAATGATTTTTACCATTGGTCAATGTATTTTATAGTCAAAATAATTTCCAATGCATTTTTATGGTAAAAATCATTTCCAATACATTGTCATAGTCAAAATCATTTCCAATGTATTTTTATAGTAGAAATAATTTCTAATGCATTTTTATAGTCAAAATCATTTCCAATGTATTTTTATAGTAGAAATAATTTCTAATGTATTTTTATAGTCAAAATCATTTCCAATGTATTTTTAAAGTAGAAAATAATTTCTAATGCATTTTATAGTAAAATCATTTCCAATGTATTTTATAGTAAAAATAATTTCCAATGCATTGATATTCCGTTGTCTAGTGTCCTTCAAAAGTCCATTGATAGTTCTCTCGTTTCATTTATAGGACTTTGAACTGTTCGATATCTAACATGTCAACCAATCTTTTGTAGGGCTGAGTTCGAACTGTTGAAACGTGACAATGATGAAATTCAGCTTCTTCTTCATTTGGTGAAGACTAACAAACAAGAACAGATGAGCACGAAAAATTCTCGACGGGTTTTTGAATTGGTTGAAACATACGACGACACCAAGAAGAGAATCGAGGAGAACAAAGAAGTCATCAACCGATTAGATGATGAAGTAAGAAGTTCTTTCTCATTGGTTGATAAAAATATAACGCTCTTCCTGATTGGTTGATTTATACAATGCCTGATCAGGAGAGAGCTTGACGCATACCAGCCTTATGATCTCTTTGGAATCAATCCGAAAATATAAAAATTGGTCAAAGATGTTTCATCTCTAATAATATAGTACTAATCTTATTATAATGGAGATTATGTGTCTGTCTGTAACCGAAACTACGTCACCACCAACGTCACAATTACCTTAGTTATTTACATTATATTCTCATTGGTCATTAATCAGATAATCATTATTTAATCTTAATTAGCATCTTATTTATTTACAATGTTTCTATTTTAGTGTTCAAGATACACCTTTTCAGGAAACTAAATTGGGTGGGCTAACATTTTATATATACTTGCCCGCAGTAAAGTGGGCACGTTTGGGCTGCTTATTATTATTATTTACTCCTTTTGAGTTTTCACATCAGTGTTAGCTGATGGTCTTTCACTGGAGTCTAAGTGACAGCAAGTCTCCTCAGGTCTCCAGGACTCTTCTGAGTATTCTGGCAGATTGCAGCAGTGCAGTGTTCTGAATGGTTTCAATCCTTCCTCTGATATCCAAAACTTTCCAAGCCCTTTTCTAATCCTTTTGGGACTGTTCCAAGTGCACCAACTACAATTGGTATAATTCATTTTCATATTCCATAACTTTTTCAGTTCTCTGGCAAGGTCCAGATATTTGTCAATTTTTTCATTTTCCTTTAGCTTCACCCTGTGATCTGCTGGCACTGCAAAATCCACCAGTTGACAAGTTCTTTCTTTTTTGTTAATCAACACTAGGTCTGGTCTTCTTGCTGGGATAAGGTGATCCGTTTTAATTTCAAAGTCCCAGAGAATTTTGTGCGTTTCCTTTTGAGTTTTTCACATCAGCGTTAGCTGATGGTATTTCACTGGAGTCTGAGTGACAACAAGTCTCCTCAGGTCTCCAGGACTCTTCTGAGTATTCTGGCAGATTGCAGCAGTGCAGTGTTCTGGGTGATCTCAATTCTTCCTCTGAATTCCAGATTTTCCAGTCTTTTTTCCAAAGGTTTTGGGACCGTTTCAAGCGCACCAACTACAATTGGTATCACTTTAACTTTCATATTCCATAGCTTTTTCAGTTCTCTGGCAAGGACCAGGTATTTGTCCATCTTTTCGTTTTCCTTCATCTTCACCCTGTGATCTGCTGGAACTGCAAAGTCCACCAGTTGACAAGTTCTTTCTCTTTTGTTAATCAATACTAGGTCTGGTCTTCTTGCTGGGATGAGGTAATCCGTTTTTATCTCAAAGTCCCAGATTATTATTATTTCACTCCATTCGAGTTTTTCACACCTGCCGTAGCCGATGGTTCACTGGAGGCTGAGTGACAGCAAGTCTCCTCAGGTTTACAGGACTCTTCTGAGTATTCCAGCCGATCTCAATAATGCCGTAGTCTGGATGGTCTCGATCCTTCCTCTGATTTCCAATTCATCCAGGCTCTTTTCCAACCCCCTAGGGATTGTTCCGAGGACCCCAATTACAATTGGTACGACCTTCACCCTCATGTTCCACAGTTTTTTCAGTTCTCTGGCAAGGTCCAAGTATTTGTCGATCTTTTCCTTCTCTTTTATTTTTACTCTGTGATCGGCCGGGGCGGCAAAATCCACGAGATGACAAGTTTTCCTCTTCTTGTCAGTCAAAATTAGGTCTGGTATCCTGGCTGGATTATTATTATTATTATTATTATTATTATTATTATTATTATTATTTATTTTATCTATTTATTCATTTGATTATCCTTTCTGTCTTTTTATTTTTGTGTTGGCTATAATTTTTATTTATAAATTGAATCAATTTTTTTTTCCAGTCAGTGTATTTCCTTTGAATTTACAATTCTACTTCTGTAATATTAATTTAATTATTACTTCTATCCGTTTTCTTCTCATTCCTACTTTACTTCGTCTTTCCTTCTCTTCCATTCTCTATCTCTACTTTTATAGCTTTTGTAGTAATTTGTTGTTGTTGTTTGTTTGTTTTTTTTTTTGGGGGGGGTCAGCGTGAGCTCTCTGGGGTAAAATTTGATTTTCGGTTGCAAATTAAGCTTAAATGGCAAGGCTCTCCTATAACCCGGATGTAAGCTCTGTAGCGGATGTAACATATATACCTATATATGTATTTATCAGTTAAAATCTACCCCTGATGGCCAAGTGGTTGAGACGACGGACTGATGAAAAATCAGTCGGGTTTCTATCCCGGTCGGAGGTAGCCTGCTAAGTCCAGCCACACCGAGGAGACATGATACATTGAAACACGGTGTCTGTGGATAACAATATATAATATATATTATATTATATATATATAAATATATAATATATAGTATACCAAGCGTGTTGGTAAATCCTTGCGGTGAGAAAAACACCAGCAAATAGTTTGATTGTAAAAATATACTACCAAACATCAACCGGGGAGAAAAAAATTTTGAAAAAATGAAAAGACCAAGATAGTCGTACCAACAAAAAATAATCTATTGGTACAGTATTTGGCCAAAAGAAAAAACAATTTATATGTATATATATGTATATAAGATATATATATATTCATATAACTGCTAGGAGAATGGCTAATAAGTAAAAAGTGCTCAATACCTAAGTAGAGCAAATAATTTTAGCCCTGAAGAGCATTAAGCGAAACTAATAGTAGGTTCGTCTGACTCATTAGATGTATCTTTATATATATATATATATTATATATATATATATATATATATGAACAAGAAGTGATAGGACAAACAGGAATATTTCTTATATGTTTCTCAACTAGTTTCAACCTTAGGTCATCGTATGGAGAAAATTTCTTGTTTGAAGAAATTGTTTTTAGAGAGTTTTTTTTAAGAGATTATTATTAAAAACAATTAAAAGATTTTTTTTTTGGGGGGGGGGTGTTTGAGAGGTCACTATAATCTGGGTAGAGAAGTGTGTTAGAAGTAGCGAATCCATCTGTTCCGTGAAAAAAATATATATTTAACACATATTTAATGAAATATTGTTGCTTTTAGATTGATGCCATGCAAACTGATTACGACCACCAACAACAATTGATTGGTTCGGTTTTCAGAGGCAACAAAAAAGCCGAATTAGAGAAACGAATTCGAACAATGGAAAATCGATTAGAAAAAGTAAGTATAAAAAAAAACGGATTTGTCCTTTTTTTTTTCTTTTTTTTTTTTCAAAGATTTATAAGAATTGTTATACATTATTTCGATTCTTGGGTTGCCATCGTGGCTCCTTTTCTGCACATTTATGATAAGTTGTTTTTTTCAATGTCGCCCGTCCTTGAGGATTAAAACCACACCACGTCTGCGATGGTGTTGTGATTTCATGCATGATTTGATGGATTGGAGTTGTTAGTACCACGCTTCCTACTTTAGAACTTCTATCACTCAAACCATCCGAGTAAGACGAATAAAACATGCTGGACACTGCTGGAAAAGTAAGAACGAACTCATAAGTTACGTTATCCTGTAGACTGCTACACATGGACACCTCAGTGTTCAACAAGTAAAAACTTAAATACAACAGGTCTATACTGACACTTGATGCCGTGCTGAGGAATTGCCAGGGGCAATCATTTTACAATCATAAATCCGGCTTTGCAGATAAGAATTATATACATAGTACCACCCCTTCTAAATATGCCTGGGAAATTAAAAACAAATTTGGCGCAAACCCCATCCTGAAATGGGAAGTTATTAAAAAAGCTTCTAATTATAGAGCGGGTGACAAATATTGCTTTCTCTGTATGGAAGAAAAACTGGCTATTGTATATTATCCCAATTCGGAAAGTATTGTTGAATCAAAGATTCGAAATATTAAACGAATGTAAGCATAAGAAAAAATGGCTTCTCACCCAGTAGCAACCCTGCAGAGTGTTCCGCTTTCTACCTCGTCATTTATGCAAGTTTCCTCCTTTGTTTTTGTATAAATGTTTGTTTATTCCAAGCAATCCATGCAAGAATTATTCTGAAGATCCTTTCAGTGAAATGTGGGTAGTTAACTCTGTGCCTACCAAATTTTCCCCACAGCTGTACCAAATTTTCTTTGTTTTATTTTATCTGTATGATGGGATATTGTAACAGGGCGATATGTGTCGCATGAGTCAACTCAAGTTGTAATAGTAGTCATCGTTAGTAGAGAAACAATACACGCAGGTTGTATAGTCCCAAGGAGTTGTTTATTACTTGGACGCACGTGGGCTCTTTTCAGAGAGAAGGAAAGAGAGGGAGTATCGTCGAATTATCCTATCTTCATTGTATCATGCTTTGTACCGCTGTCCCACACACACACGAGGGACCAGGAGCACGTCTGCTCCCACTATGAGCGAAAGGAAAAGAGGACGATTTTCTTCTTCTTTCGTTACTCGTACCGGGCATCACATTCGGTTCCAGTCAACACCTGGAACTTTCGTTTTTATTTCTAAATTTATTTCCGGGGTCATTCTTTGGTCAAATTACTGGCACCCGGTTTAGTGTTTACTCTTCCAAATTTTAACCTTTGTTTGTTCATATTTCTTTTTCCTCTCTTTTACTTTCAATGACCGTGGACCCCAATAATTACGCAACAATATTTTAAAGTTCACTATCTATTCACCTCTGAACTAATTCTATTCAAATAAAGTCCAATTATTATTTAACTAGATAGGAGTTACACAGGGATGCTGCGTGCTGCTTTGCACAAATCCTGGAAGTATGATGCCCACAAAATAGTATTGGTACAGTTTCTTACCCGCCATCTCACAAACAATCAAGACAAACAAGACATGCTGGGCAGTACTGGAGAAGCAGAGACGAACTTATAAGCGACGTTCCCCAATGGACTCCTTCACATGAACCTTCCAGCTTCGGTTGACCAGCAGGGACCTATATTTATCAGTTTATTGGAGGCGCGTGGTGTAATGGTTACCGTCGTAGGAAAAAAATGGATACGGTGAGACGAGTTCAAATCCCGGATCTGAGTCTTTCTACTCAATTATAATGAACTAACCATCAGTTATTGTATGCGTAGAAAAGCAGTGGTGGAATAGCAGCTATGTGCGGCTTAAAGTAGGCAAAGAGTTAACTATTGTGGTAATCATGAACTTTGGTTTAGTAAATTCCTACCATAAAATTATGCTTGTGCATTATCTGAAATGAACTTAATTGTTATTAAGAACACATTTTATGATATTTTTGTGTTAAAACATGCAGTTGTATTGATTCGAACAAGTTTGTATTTTTTGTTTGTTTGTTTATATTGTACGATAATTCAAAATGTGTTCTTAATAACAATTAAGTTCATTTCAGATAATTTTATGGTAGGAATTTACTAAACCAAAGCACATTTTGAATTATCGTACGATATAAACAAAAAAATACAAACTTGTTCGAATCAATACAACTGCATGCTTTAACACAAAAAGTCATAAAATGTGTTCTTGATAACAATTAAGTTCATTTCAGATTATGTGCAAGCATAATTTTATGGTAGTGCAGGGGCAGGCAATCGCTACAGTAGGAATTTACTAAACCAAAGTTCATGATTACCACTTCTGTCATGATTCGGTACTGTAAAGCAGTCCTACATGTACGTATTGAGCACTTTTAAATATTCATTATCTTAACTCATTCGTTTTGTTTTTTTGGGTTTTTTCCCTCCTTTTTCCGACAATCAAATTGCAACTCGTTCGCGGTTTTTTTTATCCTTTTTTTTTTAATGAAACTGACTTCGATAATTCTTTTCTTGGTATTCTTTATCATTGTGATTTATATTTTATTTTCTTCAGATGACCATTCAGTTAACAAGCAGCTTACCCACAATGCAAAGCTAAGGTCACAGGTCGATGACGTCCAGACAGGAACGGAGAACTTATGATAAGATTTATAAACGACTTATTCAATGAATTGGAAATGAACGCTCCAAATTAAATAACTTACTGTTGGATGCTACGAATTCTTATGATGAAAAGTCAGTCAGTCTCTCTCTTTCTCTCTCTCTCTCTCGTCTCACCTCTCCTCTCTCTCCTCTCCTATCTATCTTATCTATCTATCTCTCTCTCTCTCTCTCTCTCTCTCTTAATTGCTTGCGCATTATTTGAAATGAACTTAATTGTTATTAAGAACACATTTTATAAATTTTTTTGTGTTAAACAGTGCAGGTTGTTATTTGATTCCGAACTAAATTCGTATTTTCAAGTGAAGATTTACGGTGAAATGAAAAATGCCGACCAAAATGGCTTCCCAAAGTTAAACAAAGAAAGGGAATTACTTCTTTATGTAACTAATATTCAGATTACCGATTGTTTTTACAGAATAGTTATTTACTAAACTTAGTTTTGTTATTGCACAAGGTCAGAAGTATGGGGCATCCAGTGAAAGTCGAACTCATTAACAATGGTCTGCTAATCAAGCTTGTTAACCATTACAAATTACGTGAGGTGTCCCTGTTGTCAAAAATTACCTCTGTTAGTTCTTGGAAATTTGATCTCAATGATATGATAAAGCGATAATTCTTCCATTCTGTAGCGTTATCGGTGCTACTGTATGGCTGCACCACTTGGACTCTAACTTAAATAAAAAGCTGGATGGGAACTGTGTAAGGATGGTACGTGTGTTCTTGAATAAATTATGGAAGCAGCACTCCACAAAAAGCAGGTGTACGGCACTTTGCCCTCCAGTCACACATAATTACCATCCAATGTAAGATGAAAGAATATATGCGGACACTTCGGCTGGTAAGAATTGCAAGATCGAGGTCATAGTGAGTTCATCGATATGGACATCTCTACACGTGAATATTTACCAGTTTGCAGGAGTCAGCAAAAATATAAACTGACTATGTCGATTCAGCCTCTGTTATTCTGGATACTGATTGTGGCGATTATTTGGTACTCTCTTGTCGGGATGCATCTGGTCGATAGATGACGGGTGGTGAAAATGAGTCCATTAGATGAATCTTTGCTGTCGGCACGATACTTTATGAATGAATTGATTGATGAGATGATGTGAGCTGTAGTGACACATAAAATTATATTGTCTCTCTTGAAAATGAGCTCGTGTCTATTAATTGGTGACTCCTGGGTTCGAAAAGAGCCTAGAAATTCTCCATTATGGTTTTATATTTTGCCTCTGCTCTTTGAACAGTAAGAACGTGTCTCCTTGCTTCTTACGTATGGCATTTGGAGCCTCCGTCAAGTCAAGTAAAGATCTTTCCGTCTTCCCCTTTTCTAATCATATCTTTATATATATATATATGCGCTTATTATTTGGTTTATATTTGTATATTTTCAACACTTAAAGTATATTGTATATATATAAGAATAGTATTTTCTGTAGCATTAGTTAACTCATTTGTCTTTTCTTCACGCTTATTCCGGTTAGTATATCCATTAATATTAATGTTAATATTGTTTTGTGAGTGAGAAGACAAATATCCTTCCCTATCACCAAGCAACCCATAGAGGCATTATTGATTCGAATAAATAATTTTGCTATTTTCTTATTGATTCCAATCAACGATCATATTTTTAAATGTTTTAATGAATATAAGATTATAAATGTACCAGGGCTGGGAGCCGGAACACAAACCTTAACTCCTGAACCCTCTATTCTGACTCCACGAATCCGATCCTCCTCTAAACTAAGTTAGTAAGGCCTACAAATATATAGAACCATTGATTTTGTATATAGTACCGTAGAAATGAGAATGGCATCGCTGTTTTCCTATAAATAAATGTCTGATGAAACTCCAAGAGAGAAACAAGATATCTCACGGGACTTGTTAATTCAACTTAGCAATTACTAATTACTAGTTCACCTGGTATCTTTGCTAGTAATACTTTTCCCCTATCCGTTAATGCTCGAGTGTTCTTCCTTTGTTTCTGTAACTCTGATACTCGAGTTTAAATTATTTCATAATCTGTTTTAGAAACGATGTGCACTGTATACTTTTATATGGCTCTAGTTTAGTCTGAAAGTTATACAGTGCACACATTTCACATGGCGCTAATACCCTTAGGAAAGGTATGAATCTAATTCTCCCTCCAGCTATGGGTAAATAGCAGGGTAGACTGGACACTTTAACCATGGCTAGGTAACCATCTATGAGAAGGAAAACTCTGAATTCAAACCTGTTAAACCCCGCTTAAGAAATTGACCTTGTGTCGCATCCTGCTCGTGCTGGTAAATAATTATAT
>CM042138.1:141835950-141922816 GCA_023376005.1 Doryteuthis pealeii | reverse complement strand
GAGAGAAGATGAACAAGGATAATAAAGAAGGTAAAAAATTAAGAAACTATTTTTTTTATCCCTCATCACCACTTAAACCCTAAATGTCTGCAGGAATTATAACAGAACAAAATATCATTCGTCGAGTCATCAAATTATTGATAACCTACTTTACTACGTGCGGCAAATATTAACCAATCGATTTCAAATTAATATTTTTAATTTTAATAACCTTACAGTTCAAAAAACACTAAATTTTATTAAAGCTCGTATTTTTTAAAAATATCAGTTTAAAAAATCTCGATAAAATCAACATTTTTTGCGAATTGGCATTGACTATGGAATTAAGTAAGCATCATTTTGGAATTTTGTAGAATTCCAAAATAAAAAATAGAAAATGCCTATTGCAACAGGTGTTGAAAAAAGGTCTGGAAACTTTCCAGTGAGCAAATTCAATAAATTGAAAATTAAATTTAGTTTTATTTTGTGCGTGAGTAATTAAGGATTTTAACTAAAACGTGACAATTTGACAGTGTCAGTTTTATTTTAAGGACTTAGATAAACTTTTAAATAAGCACATTTTCCGTGAGAATGAGAGAAGAGTCTAGAAAAATTCTTGCAGACGAATTTTATTTATTTATTAAAAAAAAAAAACAACAACATTATTTCATTAAAAACCCAGAGAAATGAAAACAAATTTTTAACATGAAACTCAAAGCAAGACAAGTGTAAAGTTTTTACTTATCGTAAAATTGTACTAATGCAAGCTAATACAGTCATTTAGTACAATTTTACGTACAATAACAAAAATATGTATTTTCCTTAAATTTCACGTTTCTTCATCTTTTTAAATCCTTATTTTCCTCTTAAATAAGACAAACAACTGCGATATTATTTGCGTTTGTGTTGAATGTTTGAAAATCATTAAAACACGAAAGTTAGAATTTTTTAATTAAATTCATGATCATTCTTTTAATAACGAATTGATTATTAATTAATAATAAATAAACATTCACCAAGAAAAATCAACCCAAAAACTAAAGATACATGTGAATTTAAAGAAAGCAGTCCTTGTTTTTTATGATGTTTGTTTTAGGCAAAAAATGTAATCAAGACAAACTATTTAATTTTTTTCATCATAGCCTAATATCGTTAATTATTTTGATTAAATAATAAAAATAATAAAACTTTTTTTTTTACTTGTCAGAAAAACACTTTCTTCACATTGAAGAAAGAGAAGAGTTGAAAACATTTTAAGTCCAATGTTTTTTTTTTTTTTTTTTTTATTAAAAACCGAACCTAAAAAGGTTTACGGTCGTATTTTTTGTCCATAACAACATTTTTCTCGATTATTTTTTTTATATATTTTCGATAAAGAATAAAGAATTATATTAAAATGCAATCAATCTTCCTTAATAGATAATTTAATGATCCTTATCAAAATTTGACTTACAAACTTCAACTTAACCCTAAAGACAACATTATAACTTAGCTGATTAATTTTTCGGAGTCTATCCATTTGAAATCTTCTCGATTGCCGGGTGGTACACCAATTCGGGGTAGATCCATCTGTAATACCAAGATCTTTCATGATTAGTGTTTCTGTTTTGAATATTTTTTCAAAGTCTTTGCGTTCCTTGCTTATTTTACAGCTAAAATAAACAAGTAAACACCCAAAAGTCACTGTGTGTCGAGGCCGTGACCAACCGGCTAATACAACCTATAAGAAGCCAAAGATGAGTTGATTATCTATCGGTGAGAAGGGCTTTCGAGAGCCTGGCTTTTTCGTCGGTCGTTTTCGTATATTCCGCTTTGCCACCTATAGCGTGTATTCAAAATACCGGTGTGGCACCAACCATGTACCGTGAAATAACCACCAATTTTGGGGAATCTCGCGTCCAGTGGGTTTTTTGTTTTTATAATCTTTTATTGTGTTTAAATAATAAACTTAGTTGGTTCCTAATTATTCAAAGGTGGATTCTACAGATCTCTTGCCTTTTCTTTGAGCTGCACAATATGAAAACAAAAATTGAAAACATAATTTAACTCCTTACTATAACTATAATTACATGAAATAATCGCTGGTATAGAAATTTTATCATTATTATTATAATAATGATCTTATATATTATATTATAAAAAAAAAAAAAATGAATGTTAAAACAATATGTAGGGTGCACTTTCGCACACTGTAGTATAATATATTTTGGAAAAAAGTTAAATGATATTTTATGAAGAGTAAATGGTTGCCTGAACATGAATTAAATGTTCTTTTTATTTATCGTGACATTGCGGTCGGAGAGGCCCCTCCGACAATCGGCTGGTCCGTCCTAGCTTTGATTCCCCAACCCTATTGCTCTTTGGCAAGCCCCAACCCCTTTTTTCATTGGTGCTAGAAGGTGATGGCTGCGGGTCTACCCATGTCCTGGAAATGATGTTAAACCTATCTGATGGTGAGTTCCAGTTTTGGAGGTTGGGGAATGTGGAGCACCCCTTCATCCATTGGGCTCCTTCACTCGCCCGTGTGTCCTGTTAGGGTCCCATCTATGGTTTAGAATGATTTATAAAAATTGAATTTCATTAAGTTAATTGATTATTAAAAACTTTATCGGCATTAAGCCACTGAGGTTGATATGCCGTAAACAAACACCCCAAACTATTCACATAGTGCAATATCTTGGGAACATAGCCTGGTCATCTTTGGATGAGTGACCACTTAGGAATACTAAGTACTGTAAGCATGAAAAGAAAGGCATCCCTTCGTGTTTGGTTACAAGACTGTCTGCGGTCCGGCCATGATTTGCTAGGATGGCAGACACCATTTTTTCTGTTCTGTTTAGTTAACCCCAGCCAAAACTTTCTAAACTATCTTTCTGTCAATGATAACTCTGGCCAACAGAGACCCAAACTACAAGTGAAGTAAAGGTTGTGGGGATTTAAAATACGAAAAATAAAAATAAAATAAAAAATAAAATAAAAAACAACAGACTCCCATGGGGTGGGATCGGAAGAGCCTTTTTTGCGTGTGTCCACAAAGGGACGAACTCCTACCCCAAAAATAATACGCCGGCCATTCAAACTGAGGCGCGAATTTGGGTCTAGTTGGTCCTATTGCTAAGGGAAGATTTCCCTCGTTACAGCCACTAGTGAACCTGGTCTAAAAACCTAAGTCATAAAACCACTTCTTGTCTTTTGTCTATTTCCTTTTGTCCTTTCGTTCCTTAAGTTCCATTTCAGGTTGACCAGCCCAAAAGAACAGCTTTATTGGGGTTAAGAACCAGTAAACGGAACGTAACTTGCCCCATAAAGGTTAATGCCTGTCAGTCACTTAAAAACGTTTTTTCCAGATTTCAGAATTATTGTTGTTTTAATTTCTACACTACTGTATATAATTATAGGCAACGCTATCAATTAATGTAACATAATTCAAAGTGGCTATCGAAATTATCAAAGATTGTCTGATTAGAATTATTCAGCATTAAAAGTATTTTTTTATTTTTTTATCAAATCACTTTGCTGAATGCCACCTTAATGAACTCTGTTATATCAAATCAATTTCTAATTCATAGAAATTTATATTATGATTTTATAAATGCTAATATCACTAAAGCTTTATTATTATTATTAAGCAAAATATATGCACCTTCCTCCACATGCAAGTGTTTAATTATAATGTAATAGAATATATAAATCAGAAAGGTTAAAGAACTAAATAAGAATGCAGATAAAGATTTGAAAATAGAGGGGGTTAATAAAAAAAATAAACAACTGAAACTTACTCTTCATCACCTCCCATCTTTCATTGCTAAATTTTTTCTAACTAATATTTAGTTAAAATAGGAAGTAAAGAATAAAACTACAGTTATTTCTTCTGTTAAATCAATTTCTTAAGATTATTGAAGAGATTTTGCTCATATTCATAAAATAAAACCAAACAATAGAAACCAATAATACCAAGCATATATTTATTGAATCAAATTTTTACTATCAATATGCAAATTAGCCTTTCCTGTTCTAACTGTAAACCAGTATTTTGTTGTATAATAAATATGGAGGGCGAGTGGCGCTAGTGTTAGAGTTCCATGGAAAATGGAACTTGTTGATTTGAAAGTTTAATTCCTAGACAAAGCTGTTGGCAATTTTCACATATCGCTAATACCCTTGGGAAAGGTATGAATCCATATATTCTCCTCCAGCTATGGGTTAAATAGTAGGGCATGACTGGCTCCAGCCTTGGGTAGGTATCAGTCTAGGAGAGGGAATAACTCTGAAAATTCAAAATTTCTGATGGTCGGGTCGTTGATTGGGTTTGTGCAAACCCTTTGATGCACCAATTCTTTCCTATCGACTGTGTCAAAAAGGGGAGCCAACACAAGCCTTCACCGACTATAAACAAATCACTGCGTGGATGTTCATTGTATGAACACTCATAACGTTATCGATCGGGAGAAGTCCACCTAATATAAATCAATTCATGTTTATTAGTTGTAGATATGACCAACAGTATTAATAATGTAAAACAATTTTACTAATAATTGATGTTTAAATAAAAATAAAATCATCAAGTAAAATAACTAAGGGAATTATGACTTAAGCGGTGGATATAGTTTTGGTACAGACAGACAAACACCACAATCTCTATTATAATAATAAGATACTAGGTTTATTTTAAAGAGATAGCTTATATTAAAATCATATTTTATCTATTTTGCAAGGTAGGTTCTTATTTTTGGAGAATGCCGGTATTTTCTGTTGTTGTTACTGATTTCTTGTAAAGATCTTAAATTAGTTTAATCGTGTCCAGTATAGCCACCCAAACTGGGTTTTTCATTTTTCTGTTTATCTTGATAAAAGCGTTCTGAAATTTATTTAGAACAATTTCTAATCATTGTATTTGTTTCATTTTTATTTAATAAGAGATTGTGTGTTTGTCTGATTCAATCCTTTTTGATAAACAAAGAATCGAGTTGTTTACCCGTACCGCTGTGCTTAAAGTGTCACCCAATTAAGTATTGAAAAGGCTTTTTATCAGAAGTTTATTTTGATTTATTCTAGTAATGAATTCTGAATTCTTAATATATATTATTCTTTTTTTTTGATTTTTAAATTGAATTGACGAAAAAAAAAATTTTTTCAAAGAAATGTTCTGATATAATTATTCAGATTTTAGCTTGTGGTAGAGCATTCAACCTGGAATCACAATGTTTTGTGTTTGATACTGGTCCTTGCCACTCAAGCACATGATAGCACAGCTTGAGTAAGTTGACCGTGCAGTAAAGTGGGAAGCTGATGAATAGTTGTGGCACTCCACCTCAGCAAACAATCCCCTGGTCTAGTTAGATAGACTCCCTTGCTGTCCGACTGATAAGCCCACTCTGCCAACTTTACTTTTAATTATTTACTCCTTTTTGAGTTTTCACATCAGCATTAGCTGATGGTCTTTCACTGGAGTCTGAGTGACAGCAAGTCTCCTCAGGTCTCCAGGACTCTTCTGAGTGTTCTGGCAGATTGCCGCAGTACAGTATCTGAATGGTTTCAATCCTTCTCTGATTTCAAACTTTCCAAACCCTTTTCCAATCCTTTTGGGAACGTTCCAAGTGCACCAACTACAATTGGTATAAAACTTTGACTTTCATATTCCATAACTTTTTCAGTTCTCTGGCAAGGTCCAGATATTTGTCCATTTATTATTATTATTATTATTATATTATTATTGTAGTAGTAGTAGTAGTAGTAGTATTTCACCCCTTGAAGTTTTTCACTTAAGTCTGAGTGACAGCAAGTCTCCCCAGGTGTCCTAATCTCTTTTGAGTATTCTAGCTGATCTTAACAATGTTCTTGTCTGGATGGTCTTGATTCGTCCTCTGATTTCAATTCATCTAGTATTTTTTTCAAGCCCTTGGGGACCATTCGAAAGGTACCAAACTTCAACCAGTTCTAACTGCTGGTTTTTGAAGTATTTTTCAGCTCTCAGGCAAGCCATTTATCCAACTTAACGCTTTCTGTTATTTTCACTAGGGTGGTTGCACCTGCCTAGAATTGAAAGGTCCCTGGTTCGATCCAGTCCCTGCCAACTCAGTGCATGAGTAGCACAGATTGGATAATCTGATATGTGTGGTAAAGTAGAGAGCTGACGGTAGGTGTGGCGCTCCAGCCCACAGCAAAAACATCTCCTTGGTCTTAGTGCTAGCAAAAAGGGGATAGAGTCCCTTGCTGTCCAGCTGATACTGACAATAGGCCACTCCATTATCTACTATTTCATACACAAAAAGATTTTAGATACAAGTTTAACTTTTCCAATACTTCTGCTCAAAATATTGGGTTATTTCCTAGTTTGAGTAACATGATATTACAGGCTGACCCAGAAAAAATAGAACCCAAATTATTTATTTATTTCCTTAAACTAACCCTAAACTTAACCTAACTCTAAACCCCTAACCCTAACGCTAACCCCCCTAGTTGGGTAAAATGATATCACAGGGAGATCCAGAAAAAAACAGAACCCATAAATTTTGTAATAAAAACTGTTAATTTAACTGTGGGGGGGGTAGGGTTAGGGTTAAGGGTTATGGTTAGGCTTAGTGTTCGGTTAGGGTTAGTTTAATGGGAAAATAGATAAATAATTTGAGTTCTGTTTTTTCGGGTCACCCTGTAATATCATGTTACTCAACTAGAAATAACCAAATATTGAATGTAGGATATTTTTTTAAAGCATTTAAAATTGATTATGTTGGTTATTTATATTTGAAAGCAATTTAACTCATAATTCCCTGCATTTACAACTGGACGTCAGTTTAGCGGATGGCCGGTTTAGCTCAGTCGGTAGAGTATCCATGTGGGGAACCACAAAGTTCCTAGTTTGATACCGGTCCTCACCAACTCAGCATCTGAAGTACCACAGGGATCTGTGCGATAAAGTGAGGAGCTGATGGTAGGTGTGGTGCTCCACCTCAGATGCAAAAACAATCTCCTTGGTCTAGTGCTAGTGAAAAAGGGGCTAGACCCCTTCGGTCTGGCTGCTAACAAACTTTAGGCCACCCCGACAACTTATACAAACTGAGGTACAGTTTTTGAAAGGAAAAAAGCTTGTTGTTACAGCTTAATGATGATGTGATACATTGGGGCTACATGAATATATATATATTATATATATATATAATATATATATATTACCAACCCTTCTATGTTGTGACACAAGGTCAATTTTTTAAGTGGGGTTTAAAAGCTTTGAATCAGAGTTTTCCTTCTCCTAGATTGGTTGCCTAAACCCAGGTAAAGAGCCCAGTCTGCCCTACTATTTACCTATAGACAGAGGGAGAGTAGATGAAAACTCGGTACTTTAACCCACTTAAAAATTGACCTTGTGTTTCTGCTCACATAGTTTTTATATATATATAATATATATATATATATCATGTAGCCCCACATGTATCACATCAGTCATTAAAGCTGTAACAACAAGCTTTTTTTTTCCTTTCAAAAACTGTACCTCCAGTTGTATAAGTTGTCGGGGTGGCCTAAAGTTTGTAGCAGCCAGACAGCGAGGGAGTCTAGCCCCTTTTCACTAGCACTAGACCAAGGAGATTGTTTTTGCATCTGAGGTGGAGCACCACACCTACCATCAGCTCCTCACTTTATCGCACAGATCCCTGTGGTACTCAGATGCTGAGTTGGTGAGGACCGGTATCAAACTAGGAACTTTGTGGTTCCCACATGGATACTCTACCGACTGAGCTAAACCGGCCCATCCGCTAAACTGACGTCCAGTTGTAAATGCAGGGAATTATGAGTTAAATTGCTTTCAAAATATAAATAACCAACATAATCAATTTTAAATTGCTTTAAAAAAATATCCTACATTCAATATTTGGTTATTTCCTAGTTGAGTAACATGATATTACAGGGTGACCCAGAAAAAACAGAACTCAAATTATTTATCTATTTTCCCATTAAACTAACCCTAAACCCGAACACTAAGCCTAACCATAACCCTTAACCCTAACCCTACCCCCCCCACAGTTAAAATTAACAGTTTTATTACAAAATTTATGGGTTCTGTTTTTTTCTGGATCTCCCTGTGATATCATGTTACCCAACTAGGGGGGTTAGCGTTAGGGTTAGGGGTTTAGAGTTTAGGGTTAAGGTTAGGGTTGGGGTTTAGGGTTAGTTTAATGGGAAATAAATAAATAATTTGGGTTCTATTTTTTCTGGGTCAGCCTGTAATATCATGTTACTCAACTAGGAAATAACCCAATATTTTGAGCAGAAGTATTGGAAAAGTTAAACTTGTATCTAAAATCTTTTTGTGTATGAAATAGTAGATAATGGAGTGGCCTATTGTCAGTATCAGCTGGACAGCAAGGGACTCTATCCCCTTTTTGCTAGCACTAGACCAAGGAGATGTTTTTGCTGGGCTGGAGCGCCACACCTACCGTCAGCTCTCTACTTTACCACACATATCAGATTATCCAATCTGTGCTACTCATGCACTGAGTTGGCAGGGACTGGAATCGAACCAGGGACCTTTCAATTCCTAGGCAGGTGCTAAACCAGACCCTAGTGAAAATAACAGAAAGCGTTAAGTTGGATAAATGCCTGGACCTTGCCTGAGAGCTGAAAAATACTTCAGTGAAAAACCAGCAGTTAGAACTGGTGTGAAGTTGGTACCTTTCGAATGGTCCCCAAGGGCTTGAAAAAAATACTAGATGAATTGGAAATCAGAGGACGAATCAAGACCATCCAGACAAGAACATTGTTAAGATCAGCTAGAATACTCATAAGAGATTAGGACACCTGGGGAGACTTGCTGTCACTCAGACTTAAGTGAAAAACTTCCAAGGGGTGAAATACTACTACTACTACTACTACTACTAATAATAATAATAATAATAATAATAATAATAAATGGACAAATATCTGGACCTTGCCAGAGAACTGAAAAAGTTATGGAATATGAAAGTCAAAGTTATACCAATTGTAGTTGGTGCACTTGGAACGTTCCCAAAAGGATTGGAAAAGGGTTTGGAAAGTTTGGAAATCAGAGGAAGGATTGAAACCATTCAGAATACTGTACTGCGGCAATCTGCCAGAACACTCAGAAGAGTCCTGGAGACCTGAGGAGACTTGCTGTCACTCAGACTCCAGTGAAAGACCATCAGCTAATGCTGATGTGAAAACTCAAAAGGAGTAAATAATAATAAAGTAAAGTTGGCAGAGTGGCTTATCAGTCGGACAGCAAGGGAGTCTATCTCCTTTTCTCTAACACTAGACCAGGGGATTGTTTTGCTGAGGTGGAGTGCCACAACTATCATCAGCTCCCCACTTTACTGCACAGGTCAACTTACTCAAGCTGTGCTACTCATGTGCTGAGTTGGCAAGGACCAGTATCAAACACAAAACATTGTGATTCCTAGGTGAATGCTCTACCAACAGCTAAAATCTGAATAATTATATCAGAACATTTCTTTGAAAAAATTTTTTTTTTTCGTCAATTCAATTAAAAAAGCAAGTAAATGTTTGAAAAAGAATAATATTATATTTTTTAGCAGAATTCAGAATTCATGTTTTTCTTTTACTAGAATAAATCACATAGAAACTTCTGATAAAAAGCCTTTTCAATACTTAATTGGGTGACCACTTAAGCAACAGCAGGTACGGTAAACAACTCGATTCCTTTGTTTATCAAAAGGATTTGAATCAGACAAACACACAATCTCTATTATAATAAAAAATGAAACAAAATACAATGATTCCAGGAAATGTTCTAAATAAATTCAGAACGCTTTTATCAAGATAAACAGAAAAATGAAAAAAACCCAGTTGGGTGGCTATCTGGACACGATTAAACTAATTTAAGATCTTTACAAGAAATCAGTAACAAACAACAGAAAATACCGCATTTCTCCAAAAATAAGACCTACCTGCAAAATAAGACCTAGCATGATTTTTTCAGGATGATTTTAATATAAGCTATCTCTTTAAAATAAACCCTAGTAATCTTATTATTATAATAGAGATTGTGTGTTTGTCTGTCTGTAACCAAAACTATATCACCGCTTAAGTCATAATTCCCTTAGTTATTTACTTGATGATTTTATTTTTATTTAAACATCAATTATTAGTAAAATTGTTTTACATTATTAATACTGTTGGTCATATCTACAAACTAATAACATGCAATTGTATTTATATAGGATGGACTCTCCCGTCGATCAACGTATGAGTGTTCATACAATGAACATCCACGCAGTGATTTGTTTATAGTGGTGAAGGCTTGTGTTGGACCATCCACACTTTTTGACACAGTCGATAGGAAAGAATTGGTGCATCAAGGGTTGCCACAAACCCAATCAACGACCGACCTCAGGAATTTTGAATTCAGAGTTATCCCTCTCCTAGACTGATTACCTACCCAAGGCTGGAGGGCCCAGTCTGCCCTACTATTTAACCCATAGCTGGAGGGAGAATATATGGATTCATACCTTTCCCAAGGGTATTAGCGATATGTGAAATGCCAACAGCTTTGTCTAGGAATTAAACTCAAATCAACAAGTCCATTTTCCATGACTCTAACCACTAGCCCACTCGCCTCCATATTTATATATACAACAAAATACTGGTTTACAGTATGAACAGGAAGGCTAATTTGCATATTGATAGTAAAAATTTGATTTCAATAAATATATGCTTGGTATTATTGGTTTCTAATTGTTTGGTTTTATTTTAATGAATATGAGCAAAATCTCTTCAATAAATCTTAAAAGAAATTGATTAACAAGAAGAAATAACTGTAGTTTTATTCTTTACTTCCTATTTTAACTAAATAGTTAAGTTAGAAAAATTTAGCAATGAAAGATGGGAGTGATGGAAGAGTAAGTTTCAGTTGTTCTATTTTTTTATTATACCCCCTCTATTTCAAATCTTTTTATCTGCATTCTTATTTAGTTTCTTTAACCTTTCTGATTTAATATATTCTATTACATTATAAATTAAATACTTGCATGTGGAGGAAGGTGCATATATTTGCTAATAATAATAATAAAGCTTAGTGATAATTAGCATTTATAAATCATAATATAAATTCTATGAATAGAAATTTGATTTGATATGAAACAGAGGTCATTAATGGTGGCATTTCAGCAAGTGATTGATAAAAAAATAAAAAAATACTTTTAATGCTGAAATAATTCTAATCAGACAATCTTTGATAATTTTCGATAGCCACTTTGAAATTATGTTACATAATTGATAGGTTGCCTATAAATTATATACAGTAGTGTAGAAATTAAAAACAACAATAATTCTGAATCATGGAAAAAACGTTTAAGTGACTGACAGGAATTAACCTTTATGGGGCTAAGTTACGTTCGTTTGTACTGGTATCTTAACCCCAATAAAAGCTGGTTCTTTTGGGCTGGTCACCTGAAATGGAACTTAAGGAACGAAAGGAACAAAAAGGAAATAGACAAAGACAAGAAGTGGTTTTATGACTTAGGTTTTACTGACCAGGTCATAGTGGCCTGTAACGAGGGAAAATCTCCCTAGCTAATAGGACCAACTAGACCCAATTACGGCCTCAGTTTGAATGGCCGGGGTATTATTTTTGGGGTAGGGAGTCAGTCCCTTTTGTCGGACACACGCAAAAAGGCTTCTTCCGATCCACACCCCATGGGAGTCTGTTGTTTTTTATTTTATTTTTATTTTATTTTTATTTTCGTATTTTTTAAATCCCCACACCTTTTACTCACCTTGTAGTTGGTCTCTGATTGGCCAGAGTTAATCATGAGAACAGAAAGATAGTTAGAAAGTTTTGGCTGGGTAACTAAACAGAACAGATAAAAATGGTGTCTGCCATCCGTAGCAAATTTCATGCGTGTTGTTATCCGCAAGACTAGCTTGTTAACCATTACACCACGAAGGGATGCCTTTTTTTTCTTCTTTTCATGCTTACAGTACTTAGTATTCCTAAGTGGTCACTCATCCAAGTAATGACCAGGCTCTATGTTTCCCAAGAGTATTAGCACTATGTGAAATAGTTTGGTTTGGTTTGTTTTGTTTTACGGCATATCAACCTCAGTGGGTCATTTAATGCCGATAAAGTTTTTAAATAAATCAATTCTTAATGGATAATTCAATTTTTTTATAAATACATTTTTCTATTTAACCCATAGATGGGACCCTAACAGGTACTACCACTCCGGGTCAGAGTGGACCATGGAGCAATGGTGATGAAGGGGTGCTCCACATTCCCCAAACCTCCAAAACTGGAACCTCACCATCAGATAGAGTTTAACATCATTCCCAGGACATGTAGACCCGCAGCCATCACCTTCTAGCACCTATATGATAAAAAGGGGTTGGGGCTTGCCAAAGAGGCAATAGGGTTGGGAAAATCATATAGGTGCTAGGGCTTGACGTGACCAGCCGATTGATCGGAGGGGGCCTCTCCGACCGCCTGTCACGATAAAAATGAAAGAACATTTTAATTCAATGTATCAATGCAACCATTTACTCTCATAAAATATCATTTTGAAACTTTTTTCCAAAATAATATTTAATACTACAGTGTGGTCTGAAAGTTTTGTCACCCCTACATATTGTTTTAACATTCATTTTTTTTTTTTTAATAATATAATATATAAGATCATTAATTATAATAATAATGATAAAATTTTCTATTTCATTTCCAGCGATTTATTTCATGTAATTATAGTTTATTAGTAAGGAGTTAAATTATGTTTTCATTTTTTTTCATATTGTGCAGCTCTTAAAGAAAAATGGCAAGAGGATCTGTAAGAATCCACCTTTTGAATAAATAGGAACCAACTAAGTTTATTATTTTAAACACAATTAAAAGATTATAAAAACAAATAAACTTTACCGTACTGACGCGAAGGATTTTCCCCCAAAATTTGGTGGTTATTTTCATCAGGGTTAACAATGGTTGGTGCACACCGGTATTTTGATACACGCTATAGGCGTGGCAAAGCGGAATATTACGAAATTTACCGACCTCTGACGAAAAGCCCACGTGGCTCTACGAAAGCCCTTCTTCACCGATAGATAATCAACTCATCTTTGGCTTCTTAGGTTGTATAGCCGGTTGGTCACGGCCTCAGACACACAGTGACTTTTGGGTGTTACTGTTATTTTAGCTGTAAAATAAGCCAAGGAACGCAAAGACTTTGAAAAATATTCAAAACAGAAACACTAATCATGAAAGATCTTGGTATTACAGATGGATCTACCCCGATGTGGGTACCACCCGGCAATCGAGAAGATACTCAAATGGATAGACTCCGAAAAATTATCAATGCTAAGTATAATGTGTCTTTAGGTAAGTTTGAAGTTTGTAAGTCAAATTTGATAAGGATCATTAAATATCTTATAAGGAAGATGATGCAATTTTAAATAATAATTCTTTATTCTTTATCGAAAATATAAAAAAAAATAATCGAGAAAAATTTGTTATGGACAAAAAATACGACGCAAAAACCCTTTTTTAGGGTTCGGTTTTTATAAAACATTGACTTAAAAATGTTTTCAACTCTTCTACTTCTTCAATGATGAAGAAAGTGTTTTCTGAACAAGTAAAAAAAAAAATGTTTTTATTATTTTTATTATTTAATCAAAATTAATTAACGATAATTTAGCTATGATGAAAAAATAAACTAGTTTGTCTTGATTACATTTTTTGCCTAAAACAAAACATCATAAAAAAAGGACTGCTTTCTTTAAATCATGTCTTTAGTTTTTGTTTTGATTTTTCATTGGTGAATGTTTATTTATTAATTAATTAATAATCAATTCGTTATTAAAAGAATGATCATGAAATTTAATTAAAAAATTCTAACTCGTGTTTTATGATTCAAACTTCAACACAAACGGAATAATACGCAGTTGTTTGTCTTGATTTAAGAGGAAAATAAGGATTTAAAAAAGATGAAGAAACGTGAATAATTTAAAGGAAAAATACTATTTTTGTTATTGTATCGTAAAATTGTACTAAATGCACTGTATTGCTTGCATTTAGTACAATTTACGATAAAGTAGAAAAACATTTACACTTGTCTTGGCTTTGAGTTTCATGTTAAAATTTGTTTTATCATTTCTCTGGGTTTTTTTAATGCAAATAATGTTGTTGTTTTTTTTTTTTTTTAATAAATAAATAAAATTCGTCTGCAAGAATTTTTCTAGACTCTTCTCTCATCTCACGAAAAATGTGCTTATTAAAAAGTTTATCTAAGTCCTTAAAATAAAACTGACACTGTCAAATTGTCACGTTTTAGTAAAATCCTAATTTACTCACGCACAAATAAAACTAAATTTAATTTCAAATTTATTGAATTTGCTCACCTGGAAAGTTTCCAGACCTTTTTTCAACACCTGTTGCAAGGCATTTTCTATTTTTATTTTGGAATTCTACAAAATCCAAAATGATGCTTACTTAATTCCATAGTCAATGCCAATCGCAAAAAATGGTGATTTATCGAAGATTTTTTAAGACTGATATTTTTAAAAATACTGGAGCTTTAATAAAATTTTAGTGTTTTGAACTGTAAGGTTTATAAAATTAAAAATATTAATTTGAAATCCGATGGTTATATTTGCCGCGTGAGTAAAGTAGGATTATCAACTAATGATGACTCGACGAATGATATTTGTCTGTTATAATTCCTGCAGACATTTAGGGTTAAGTGGTGATGAGGGGATAAAAAAAATAGTTCTTAATTTTTTACCTTCTTTTATTATCCTTGTTCGTTAGGGACCTCCAATTTGCCCTGTGAAATTTACCCCTCACCCTATATTTAATACAATGAAACTTGCATAAAGGTTAATATTACCTTGAAAATTTTGTCCATTCAAAAGAAGAAACATTAAAAACAAAACAAAAAAAAAAAAAATCCTGATGATTAAAAGCACGTACAATGTTCGTGCTTTTTAGTCAAAACTCCTTTTTATTTATGTTATGATTGAATCTGCATGTTTATTTTATTTAATGACATGAAAATCACAACTGAACGTCAACGAAAAACAATAATAAAAAAAAGGCATGTAGTAATAATTAATGACCGACCGACCGAACGAACTTGTTTTCAAACAAAAACTTGTGGGAACGTTCAGTTTTTATTCTTTTTTTCTTTTATGGCATTTATTTGTCTGCAATAAATAAAGAAAAAAAGAAGAAAAAAGAAAAATGATTAAAGCAAATCTCATCAAAAACTTGTTTGTTGACAAATGATTCTAATTTGTCTGCAATAATAACAAAAAGACATACATTTTTTTCTTTAATTACCTGGGAACAAAGTGTGACCACAGCTGACAATTAAGCCACATTATTCAATGTTTAATGATTAGCAGGTTGGTCTCACAGATCCATTACTACTGAATAGTGAGTTCGATCCTCGTTTGATACCCCATAAAAACAAAAACAAAAAATACCCTCTTTAAAAGGACCTTGTATTAATCCAGCTTGGTGGGAGGTCAGGATTTTTTTCTTCAGCGCAAAAAAAAAAAAAAAAAAAAAAAAGATCGTTTCTATAACTATCTTTTTAAGTGCAAACTTTAGCTACAGTCACTTAAAGGACGTCTTCGGCAACTCTTAAGTTCGACGTCCAGTGAAATCCCATAGAATTGTAAATTGGGAAGAAAAGGGGAAGTATTCTTGACTTTAAGTTCCCTCACATGAGAAATTATAATGATCAGCATCAGTGCAACATAGACCTCACGACTAAGTTGGATTGCAAATTATTTTATTCTCTTAGTAAAGAACATTTTAAAATTCTATAGTGCTGACAAAAATGTCACCAGTCAATATTTAAATGTGTGATACCATTTAAGCAACAGCAGGTATCAAAATGACTTGATTCAGCATTAAATGATCCAAAAGTGAGTTTATATGTTGTAAAACAAAAAACAACCAATAAAAGAAAATGTCACCATGATTTACTGTTTTTGCTATGGTACCAGACACAAATCAGGTCATTATAGATTCTTCATATTGACTCTGGTAAGGGTTTTTTTTTCCTTTACCTCAGATTGCAAATTTACTTTTAAAAAAAACAACTTGACCTTGTATTATAACAACAATAACAACAATAATCATGTTAAAGTAATTTGTATATATATATATATATAAAAGATGGTACTATTATAGTATTTGGCTTACCTTTTGAATGTAGCCTACAAAATCATGTCTCTCTTATAGTATGTGGCCTACCATAAAAAGCATATTATAAGGTTATACTAATAACTGCTAACCCTAACCCTATTTCAGAATTTTAGAATATTTTAGAATTTAATCTTTGATTTATGTAAATTATGGATAAATTATTTTTTAATTATTCTTAATTACTATATACAGCTTATGACTGAATTGCATTTCTTGAAATTGAATATATGTGAAAAATAATTAGTTTCAATAAATTGCCTACTATTTATATTTATAAATATACTCTTACTAAGGTAGGACTCATTCAAACTGGGTAGGCCATATACTATAACAGAATCAAAAAGGTAGACCACATACTATAATGACACCAAAAAGATTATGTATGTTTGTTTGTATATTGACCAAGTGCACATCCTTTTATAGCCCCCATTTTCCATAAGAAAAGCTAAGTAAAAATATAACAAAGGTATAAATCAATTTCATATCAAAAAATTAATTTAAAAAATCATCAAAAAATAAAACAAATTAACAAAGGATAAAACATAATAAAAAACAAATAAGAAACAAATAAAACAACAAAAAACTACAAGCAAGAAAAATTATGATAATAGTAATGAAATTTATTGTGTACAGTGTACATCAAAGTCTCATGTTTAGTACACAGAATAATGTATTCATGTCAGGAACATGAACAGTTTACAGTAATAATATGCATGTATGTGTGCACCTGTGTGCTTATGTGTGTGGAGAGGGGCATCAGGTATGGTGTTGGCAGACTACAGGAAGCATGGAGGCCTTGAAAGATGTAGTGTTTCGGAAGCCCACAACGGACACGAGCAGCTTATTCCATGCCTCAACAATTCTGAGCGTGAAAAAATGTTTCCGAAAGTCATGTGAACAATGCTGTTTTCTGACTTTGTAGGCATGCCCAGTGGGTTAGAAACATGGAGATCAAAAAGGTGCTCAAGGTTGCTGTTGTTAACAATAGTTTGCTAATCCAGCTTTGTAACCATTACACTATGTTCAATAGGGATGGGATGTGACACAATTTTGTAAGTATGAGATATCCAGCAAGGATAAAACTTGCTATTCAGTACTAATTGATCTGTGAGACTAACTTGCTAACAATTACACCATGATATGATGCCTTAACTCTTTACCTGCCAAATTTCCCCCCATGGCTGTACCTAATTTTCTGGGTATTTTTTACCTATCATGGGATATTTCAAAGTTCATCATCTATTCACCTCAGAACTCATTCTATTCAAATAAAGTCCCATTATTATTATAATCTGAGTCCTTCTGCTCAATTATAATGAACTAACCATCAGTTTTTGTACTTTGCTTGGCAGTGGTGGGAAAGCCGCTGTGAGTGGCTTAAAGTAAGCAAAGAGTATATGGCATAAGGTCAATGAATTGGGATCTGTAAGATTATGTTGTTCGTACCAATCTCTAAGTAGAAACGTCTCATCTTAAAAAATCAGCATTAAAGATCCTAACTTTTTACAGAATTTTGAACTCTGCCTCTGAAATTAGTAGACCTGTTCATATACCTCGGTAGCAATATCACATCAGCTGAAAGCGATATCAACATACATATAGGTGAGGCATGGACTACTATTGACAGGTTAACAACCCTATGGAAATCTGATCTCTGATAAAAATAAAACTGGAATTCTTCGAAGCTGTGACCATGTCAGTACTACTGTCCAACTCCACCACTTTGATTCTAATGAAACTCTTGGAGAAAAAGCTAGATGGGAACTACACAAAGATGCTGAGAAAATCCTGGAAGCAGCACTCTACAAAACAGCAGCTGTACATCCACTTCCCTCCAATCTCACAAACCATCCAAGTAAGATGTGCAAGACATGCTGGGCACTGCTGGAGAAGTAAGGATGAACTCATAAACAACTTTCTCCTATGAACTCCTACACATGGACATACTAGTGCTGGTCGACCAGCAAAAACTTTCATTTATCATAGGGAGTTCTTCCCATAGTTGACTCTACGCAGTCTATGAAGGTTGATATGCCATTACTATACCTATACAACACTATACCTGATACCCCCCTCCACACACATATGCATGCACACACATATATACATGTGTATTATTACTGTATGCTATTCATGTTCCTGACACTAATATATTATTCTATGTACTAGATATGAGACTTTGATGTATTGTGGTGCACCTGAGCACTGTACACAATAAATTTCATTATTATTATTTTAAACAAAGAAATCAAACCAAACCTAACAGGTATTACCACTCCAGGTCAGAGTGGACCTGCAAGTAATGGTAATGAAGGAGGACTCCACAATTCCAAGATCGCAAGAACTGGAGCCTCATGAATTGGTGAAGTTATTAGATTATGAAATGATATAAATTTTTCTGAAATAGTTTAAACATGCATAGTGGCTAACATGCTGGACTGCAACATCATAGTAAGCAAGTTCAAACTCTAATCATGCTATTACCTTCACTTTCCGACTAATACCCTTGGGAAAGGTGTGAACCCCGCCATGGCCTCCATCTATAAGCTGAATAGTACCACTACTATTCTTCTATAAGGATAGCCTTGGCATTAAATAACCCACAAAAGTTGATATGCTGTTAAATAAAGAAATTAGAGGACTTACTAATAGTGGTGACCGATAAGAACAGATAACATGAGAGTCAAAAAAATCTTGTTGATATATTTATTTACTAGCATAGCTTAGATGCAGCACAAGGGCCAGAAGTATGAGGCACCCAGTGAGAATCGAACTCGCTATCAATGGTTGAGCTAATCTAGCTTGCTAATCATTACACCACATGAGGTGCCATTAAAAAACTAAGCTAAGCTTAGATGTGGCACAAGGCCAGAAGTGTGGGTCACCCAGTGAGAATCGAACTCACTAACAATGGTTTAACTAATCTAGCTTGCTAATCATTACACCACATGAGGTACCCTTAAAAAACTATGCCTAGCTTAGATGTGGCACAAGGTTAGAAATAAGGGGTGCCCAGTAAGAATCAAACTTACTAACAATGGTCTGCAAATTTAGCTTGCTAACCATTACACCATGTGAGATGCCCCCCACCCCAAAAATATTGATGATAAGAAGTGGTAGGAACTATTACAGCCACCAAGCAGACTGTTTGTGTATATATGTGAGTGTGTGAGAGAAGAGAGAGAGAGAATGAGTAGGAAAAAGAATGTGTGTGTGTGACTGACTTCATTATTAATGTTACAAGTGGAAAATGATGTCACTATTCGTGTCAGTTGTAAAAATATTTATGATGAAAATAATGAAATTCTATACTTAGCTTTTCTTTTCTATGCTTTAATTTAAAAAAAAACAAAAAACGCCTTTTTGGCTGGAACAGTAGAATATGTCAACTGCACTTTTGCAGAGGGGTAAAATCTATGACTTGCAACACTTCACTTTGGCCCTTAAAGTGAAGTTAACTTCACCAGTGAACTTCACATGACCAGCTGATTGATCAGAGGGGGCCCTCTGTGACCGCCAGTCTAGCCGACTGGCGGTCACAGAGGACCTCCTCTGATCAATCAGCTGGTCATGTCAAGCCTTAGCACCTATATGATTGTTTCGACCCTATTACTCCGAAAGAAACCCCTAACCCTTTTTATTATATATGTCCTAGATGGTGGTTGAGGGTCTTAGTGCTCTCAGTATGACATTAACTCTTAACATCCTGTTGAGAATTTTCCAAGTCCAGAGCCCCATTTCTATAAGGATTTATCAAAAAATGGCTAAAAATGGCCTTTTCATTTAAAGTTACCTGTTATTTCCCTCAAATCAAAGATTTCTATATATGTTTAATAATACATTTAAACAAAGGCTATCATTTGGGATGGATTAGGAAAATGAATGACTTTTGGCTGGGTGGAATGAGGTGGTATAGCACATTAAGAGTTAAACTGCATCTAATGAAGTTCCAGTTCTGGAGCTCTGAGGAGTGTGGAATACTCTTTCATCACTATTACTCCCAGGTCTACTATTAAGCAAACTGTGTATGTGTGGGACAGGGAATCTCCTTGGCGCAATGGCTAATATCCTGGACTGCGACATCATTATAAACGAGTTTGAACTCGCATTATTATGTCCACTTTTGGACTAATACCCTTTGGAAAGGTATGAACCCCCTCATCCCATCAGTCATTGGTTAAATAGTATCACTACTGTTCTTCTAAAAGGATGGCACTATCATTAAATAACCCATGAAGGTTGGTATGCCATTAAACAAAGAAATCAAACCAAACATAACAGGTATAAAATCATTTTGATAAACAAAGGATTCCAGTTGCTTACAGTACCTGCTGTTGCTTAAGTGGTCATGCTATTAAGTATCTAATGATGAAGTTCCAATTCTGGAGCTCTGGGGAATGTGGAGTACCTATTCTTCACCATTACTACCAGGTCCACCTTGATCCGGAGTGGTAGTACTTGTTAGGGTTCCAACTTTGGGTTAAATAGAGAGAAAAATGAGTTTAAAAGAATGTATTTAAAAACAAAATTGAGTTTTTAAAAAATTTGAATACCCATTAAGAAGGAATAAAACAAAACATCTTCAGCATGAAATAACCCAACAAGGGTTGACATACCGTAAAATCCAATCAACCAACTCAATTAAGGATTTAACAGACTCATCGCTGCTTAACTTTAGATCTCATGGGAACTGATGCTTTCAACATGACTTGACCGTCATAGAGAGGGAGTGGTTGGATGGTCGGTTGGTTGTTTTACGGCATATCAACCCCTTTTGGAGGCACGTGGTCTAATGGTTAGAATCATAGAAAATGGACTTGCCAACCCGAGTTCAATTCCTGGACAAAGCTGTTTGCATTTCACATAGCGCTAATACACTTGGGAAAGGTATGAATCCTATGGGTAAACAGCTGGGCAGACTGGGCTCTTTAATCATGGCTAGGTATCCAGTCTAGGAAAAGGAAAACTCTGAATTCAAACCTGTTAAACCCCGCTTAAGAAATTAACCTTGTGTTGCATCCTGCTTGTGCGGAGGGGTTTGGTAAATATAAACCCTTTTAGGGTCATTTAATCCCATATCAAGTCATTTTGATATTTGGTTTACTTACAGTACCTGCTGTTGCTTAAATGGTCACCCATCTAAGTATTTAATAGGCTTATCGCTGCTTAACTTCAGTGATCTAGCATGACTTGACCATAAGCCCCAGTGAAAGAAATCACAAGTGTGTGTGTGATGATAAGTAGTCTAGAGGGTCAAACAATTACACTTCCCAACCCCAACCAACATACATGTTTAGGAATGAAGAGATATTTTCTTCAGATATTTAATGCCCTGTTGGTAGGGCTTAGAATACACTGTATCCCCTTGTAGAGGGGTAAGCTTCCCCACCCCAAAGGTGTGTCTTGGGTATGGCACTAAACTGCATGAAGCCCTAGTTTTGGAGATCTGGTGAGCGTGGTGTACCTCTTTATTGCCATTATTCCAAGGATCACTGACCCAGAGTGGTAGTACCTGTTAGGCTCCCACCTATGGGTGAAATAAAAAGGTAAAGTTGGCAGAGTTGGCCTATCGCGGTATCAGCCGAACAGCGAGGGAGTATCTCGGAACCTTGTGATTCCTAGGCACTACTGATAGAGCTAGGACAGAGTGGAAGTCTATCCCCTTTTAGCTGATTGATGTAGGGTTTTTCGTCTTACTCGGATGGTTCATGTAATATGATGCTAGCGGCCGTATAGCTGCTTTTTTGTGGGATGCTGATTCCAACATTTGTTCAATTCACATAGCATCCTCCTCTTTTTTTCATCTAGCCCTTTCTCTAAGCTCTTCTTTAGAATCCAAGTAGTGCAGCTATAGAGTAGAACTAATATGGCTACAGCTGAGACCAGGGAAATTGTTTTTGCTGAGGTGGAGCACCACACCTACTGTCAGCTCCCCACCTTACCGCACCAATCAGATTACCCAAGCTGTGCTATTCATACACTGCATTGTCGGGGACTGGTATTGAAACTGAAATCTTGTGATTCCTAGGTGCATGCTCTATTGAATAAGCTAAAGATCTGTTTAAAAATTATTTATATTCAATAAGACCGTGTGCAAAAAAAACTTTTAAAAAATCTCTTAAATACCTTCACAAAAAATGTAAATAGGAATATACAGTGAATGCAATTCTCTAACCTCTCGGCATGTAATAACTAGATTGGCTCACATCTTATTATAATGGAGATTGAGTGTTTGTCTGTAACCGAAACTATATTACTACTCAAGTTACAATTCCCTTAGTTATTTACATCACATTCTCCATGATTTTATTTTTATTTCAACCTCAATTATTAATAAAATTGTTTTATATTATTAATACTGTTGATCATATCTATATACTAATAACATACAATTGTATTTATATATACAACAAAATAGCGGGTTACAGTGTGAACAAGAAGGCTAATTTACATATTGAAATTAAAAATTTGATTTTAATAGATATGTGCTTAGTATTATTGATTTCCAATTGTTTGGTTTTATTTTAATAAATATGAGCAAAAATCTTGGGGATAAATCTTAAAAGAAATCCATTTACAAAAAAAGAATAACTGTAATTTTATTCTTTACTTCCTATTTTAACTAAATAGTTAAATTCGGAAAATTTAGCAAAGAATGACGAGAGTGATGAAAGAGTAAGTTTCAGTTGTTCTATTTTTCGATTATATCCCCTCTGTTTCAAATCTATTTATCTGCATTCTTATTTAGTTTCATTAGCCTTTGTAATTTAATATATTTCATTACATTAAAACTTAAATACCTGCACCTAGAGGGTGCATATAGTTGCTAGTGACATTAAAATCCTTCAATCAGATATTTGAGGTCATCATATACTCAACATGTGGTTTTTATGTACTTGACTTATTTAGTATGTAATGACTAAAAGCATGAAGCATACTTGACATATTTTGTTAGGGTATCCTGTTGTGGTTGTAATAGCTAACAGGCTAGTGTTGCAGATCTATTACTAATGAATAGTGTGTTTGATCCTCACTGGATGTCTCATTCTAGCGACCTTGTGTCACATCCTAGGCAAGGTGAATGAGTTGGGTAAATCCCTATTTTACACATTCTGCGGTTGATCTAATTCTAGAAGGAAAAAAAAAAAGCGGGGGGGGGGAATAAATATTCGGCTCAACAGGTCCTTGTTGACGGAGGGTGCAAAAAGAATAAAGTCAACGCCACTCCCATTTAGTTTTGTTTCTTTGTTGGATTAAAATCAATTTCTTTGCTGAGTCGTTCACAAAGCACTTCGTCGCTGACTGCCATCTCGGGTCGGCCAACTGCTTCTCATCAGCACTCCACTCACTTGTTATTTATGGACACAGTCCCCCAACATCCGGGCACCTGAATTACACCTCGAGTCCATCCAGCGCCTGAATCGCATTTCTTTGCATTCCAGAGGGCGCGGGTTCGACTCCGGCAGGCAAGACAATGTCTTGCTCTTTTTCTAAATGAGTATGGTAGTACTCGTTCTCCGTCACACTAATGAAAGTAGTCATTTGTATTTAATTATCTTTCGATTAAATCATTCACTAAACTCAACTGCTTTTCTCTTAGTTCAAATGTGAATGAGGCCAAAAAGATGAAAAAAAATTAATAAGTATTATAATATTTGGTATTTACAAAGCTTAAATTGTGTCCGGTCAGTTGGAAATGTCCTGACCGTATAAACTGAACAAATAATTCAGTTCCTTAAAGGTCACTTTTTTTTTTTTTTTTTTTTGTGGAGGTGCATGGTGTAATGGTTATCGTCAAAGAAAATATACTTGGCAACATGAGTTCAAATCCTAGGCGAGGCAGTTTGCATTTCATTGAGCACTAATACTTTTGGGAAAGGTTTGCATCCAACTATTCTTCCCCCCCCCACACACACACACACCAGCTATGGGTAAATAGTAGGGAAGACTGGTCTCTTGGTTAAGGCAACCAGTCTAGAGGAAGAACAACTGAGAATTCAAACCTTTTAAACTCTGCTTATGAGATTGACTTTGTGTTGCAATCCTATTCTTGTGGAGGGGTTGGTAAATATATGTGTGTGTGTGTGTGTGAGTATTTGGGCAGCATTCTTTCATTTATACATGTAGAATGAGACAAAAGGCATGTCTCCTGTTTAACAATTTCATTTATGATCTTTTCGAGCTTTCTGGCCAACTTATATATATATATATATATATATATATATAAATTCTTGAAAAAGAGGACTCACCCCCTCAAAATATTGAATGAAATAAAATGGAACTTAATACATAACATCTAACAGAGTTTCTCATTTATTTCACACTTTACCCATGCTTCACAAAAAATCCCCCCCCCAATATATATTATAGACATGTATATATGATATCAATCTATCTATCTGTTATATATATATATATATAATATATATATATATATATATTATATACATTGAGAACTAGACTTACCATATATATATACACCCACACACACACACACACACACGGGGTGTCCACAAAAACTGGTGCACTTGAAAATATTTATAACTTTATTTGTATTTATAAATTCTTTAAAGTGCACATGGACTTTATGGACACCCTATATATATATATATATATATATATATATATATATATATATATACACACAGGTTGTTCCGGAGAAATTTGACATATTCATAATTGGTTATTTTTCTCTGTAGGTTGGAGGTATTGATGCACACTACGCATCATTTAAAAGCTTGGACCGTTCTTCATTCATATACGTGATGATAGATACAATGGATGACTGGAACCCACCTGAATCATGGTAGAGAATAACTTGCCTCCTGATGATCTGCGCTACCCATCAAAATAAGGAGATTATGGTTGCTGCCCGATGCTCCCTGAACACTGTAAAAACAATCATGAACTGGAGAATTGCAATGGAAACTACTAGGCTGTGGCTAGAAGAAAGCAACATAACAGACGATCTGATTGCATTCATACAGCAGAATTCCTCAAAAATCTGCAGAAAGGGTATCAGGTTGAATTCAGATGCCTACACGGAGTTGCTAAACCCTGTAGTCAAGCCCTGGATAATAAGGGTAGCCAATGGTAGGCCATATGTATGGCAACAGGATTCAGCCTCCTGCTACATGGGAAAAGTCAAAAATGGTTGTCAGTGAATTTTTACAACTACACCAGTCCCAATTATTGGTCTCTGAACTCCCTAAATCTTGACCCCATGGATCATTATATATGTAGCGCTGTTGAGAAAGGCACCAATCGCCGTGCCAGTACTACAAAAGCGCAGTTAATTGATAGAATTAAGGTAGTTTTTGAGACCCTTCCCAGGGAAACTGTAACATCAGCTTGCTCGACGTTCCGGAGCAGGATTGAGGCTGGGATCGACGCTAATGGCGGTTATTTTGAGTGAAACTTGTTGACAGTAGAGTAATTACCGTGCCTGTTGAATTTCTGTACAATTCATTAAATTTTGTAGTTACCCAGCACTTTTTCTTTTTCCTTATGAAACTATCAAATTTCTCCTGAACAACCTGTGTGTATATATATATATATATATATATATATATATATATATACATACACAATTTGGTGTGTGTAACTAACCTAGAAAAACCAGCATACCATTGCAAGATATTTATTAGAGCGATACATTTGAAATACTTTTGTAAAGTAAAGGAATTTAAAGTCCTCTGCTTGTGCAGTGGAGTTGGTTAAAAAAAAAAAAGCTAAGAAAAAATAAAGGTTTTTTTGTTTTGTTTTGTTCTTTTTTTTTTTTTTTTTTTTTTTTTAGATGCATTGTCCTTGATATAATTTTTTAAATTTTTACAAATATGCTGAACACGTTTTCAGCTTTAGAAATCTGTATGTGCATATTTATGAAGTGATCTGATCAACAACATTTTTTCTTATCTCCCTCAAATACATTTCCCTCTGAATTTAAACAAAAAAAATACATTCAACTGCCATGTCAGTTGGTTGGTTGGTTGGTTGGTTGGTTTGTTTTATGGCATATCAACCCTTTTCGGGTCATTTAATGCCAAATACAAGTCATTTTTTATAAACAAAAGACTCAAGTTGCTTACAGTACGTGTTTTCTATTTAAATTAAGTATTGATTGAACAGGTCCATCGCTGCTTAACTTCAGTAATCTCACAGGAACCAGTGCTTTCAACATGACTTGACCATAATGTGTTCTTGAGAGGAAAAGAAAATGATTATCCTGTTTGCTGTTCAACCAGAATTTTCAAAGTTTACCAGTTAAGACTGCCCCCCTCCCTCTCTGGTCTAGCATTAGTGAAAAGGGGATATACTCCCTCGTTGTCTGGCTGATACCAACAATAAGCCATTCTGCCTATTTTACTTATTTCTGTGGCTTAGCTCAGTCAGTAGAGCATCTGCCTAAAAACCACAAGGTTCCAGATTTGATACTGGCTCTCACCAACACAGCATATGAGTAGAACAGCTTGGATCTATGTGGTAAAGTGGGGGAGGTGTGGCACCCCACCTTAGATGCAAAAACAATGTCCCTGGGCTAGCACTAGTAAAAAAGGAATAGACTCCCTCACTGTCTGACTGATACCAACAATAGGCTCTACCACCGACCAGGCTCCAACACTAACTTTTTTCATGACCGTCTCGAACAAAAATTATCAACCATCCTGAATGGGATTTGGACCGTCCCGAAATCAAAATATTTTTGTTTAATTCATTAGCATCATCTATACTTGTCAGTCACCAGTAGCATAATAACATGTAATAAAACATTAAGAAAAGCTGAAGCAGTGATAATTCTGGATATTTGGACAAAAAATCCATTTCCTAGTGTGTTTTGAGCTAAAAAAAAATACTTTTTTTTCTGAGAAGGGTTAGTACTACATAATTCGGTCATTTTAAACTATCTCCCTCCACCATTATTCATTACATGGCTTTGAGAATAGCCGTAGCCTCATTTTGAGGTCAGCATTCGGGCAATCACTGGACGGCCAATATTGGAATGTAATACTAACTTTTAGGAAAAAATTTTACTGTCCCCGGCAAACTGTCCCGGATGACGTATTGATCGTCCCGGATATAATTTTTATCGTTCACCTATCTCTATTAATAATGGAGATTTGGTCTCTATTTGTCTGTAACCAAAGCAGTGACATAGTTACTATGTCACTGCTTAGGTCACAATTACCAAAATCATCAATACATAGAATAAAGAACAATTAATATTAATAAAATAAATAAAAGCTGTTCCTTATAATTCAACATTTGAATCTTTTCCATTGTAAAAAATAAACAATATATCATTTAAATGAATAAACTATATAAACTATGAAATTAAGTAAAAAAAATTGTATTACTTTAAATGGAAAAAATTATTTGCAAAATTTGTAATCAATTTTTAAAATTATTTTTTACTCTTGCCCTTTGTTTCAGTATCAAGAAGTTAACTAAAAAGTTTACAAATAAATAAATACAATTTTGTGTAAAATTTATGTGTAAAATATTCAAAATAATTATTTAATTAATAATTGATAGATGAGCGCAACATTTTATTTGAAGGGGACAGAACTATATTTCATTTCAAATTGTTTAATATTTTTTTTACTCCTTTAATAAATTTGATTTTATTTACTTATGATAAAACCCCTCTGACATTGAATTTTTAACTCCACCCCACTCAGGCAATATCTTTCAAAAATGAATTTTTACACTGCCCAGAGTGTGTTTTTTACTAGTCCTGATAATTGAAGTTATATAAGTAGCACAGCTTGGATCTATGTGATAAAGTGGGGAGCTGTGGCGCTCCACCTCAGATGCAAAAATAATCTTGGCTAGCAAGAGTGAAAAGGGAATATACTCCCTCACTGTCTGTCTGATACCGACAATAGGCTACCCCACCGACTTTTATTTCACCTATCCTGATAATTGAAGTTATATAAGTAGCACAGCTTGGATCTATGTGATAAAGTGGGGAGCTGTGGCGCTCCACCTCAGATGCAAAAATAATCTTGGCTAGCAAGAGTGAAAAGGGAATATACTCCCTCACTGTCTGGCTGATACCGACAATAGGCTACCCCACCGACTTTTATTTCACCTATCCTGATAATTGAAGTTATATAAGTAGCACAGCTTGGATCTATGTGATAAAGTGGGGAGCTGTGGCGCTCCACCTCAGATGCAAAAATAATCTTGGCTAGCAAGAGTGAAAAGGGAATATACTCCCTCACTGTCTGGCTGATACCGACAATAGGCTACCCCACCGACTTTTATTTCACCTATCCTGATAATTGAAGTTATATAAGTAGCACAGCTTGGATCTATGTGATAAAGTGGGGAGCTGTGGCGCTCCACCTCAGATGCAAAAATAATCTTGGCTAGCAAGAGTGAAAAGGGAATATACTCCCTCACTGTCTGGCTGATACCGACAATAGGCTACCCCACCGACTTTTATTTCACCTATCCTGATAATTGAAGTTATATAAGTAGCACAGCTTGGATCTATGTGATAAAGTGGGGAGCTGTGGCGCTCCACCTCAGATGCAAAAATAATCTTGGCTAGCAAGAGTGAAAAGGGAATATACTCCCTCACTGTCTGGCTGATACCGACAATAGGCTACCCCACCGACTTTTATTTCACCTATCCTGATAATTGAAGTTATATAAGTAGCACAGCTTGGATCTATGTGATAAAGTGGGGAGCTGTGGCGCTCCACCTCAGATGCAAAAATAATCTTGGCTAGCAAGAGTGAAAAGGGAATATACTCCCTCACTGTCTGTGATACCGACAATAGGCTACCCCACCGACTTTTATTTCACCTATCCTGATAATTGAAGTTATATAAGTAGCACAGCTTGGATCTATGTGATAAAGTGGGGAGCTGTGGCGCTCCACCTCAGATGCAAAAATAATCTTGGCTAGCAAGAGTGAAAAGGGAATATACTCCCTCACTGTCTGGCTGATACCGACAATAGGCTACCCCACCGACTTTTATTTCACCTATCCTGATAATTGAAGTTATATAAGTAGCACAGCTTGGATCTATGTGATAAAGTGGGGAGCTGTGGCGCTCCACCTCAGATGCAAAAATAATCTTGGCTAGCAAGAGTGAAAAGGGAATATACTCCCTCACTGTCTGGCTGATACCGACAATAGGCTACCCCACCGACTTTTATTTCACCTATCCTGATAATTGAAGTTATATAAGTAGCACAGCTTGGATCTATGTGATAAAGTGGGGAGCTGTGGCGCTCCACCTCAGATGCAAAAATAATCTTGGCTAGCAAGAGTGAAAAGGGAATATACTCCCTCACTGTCTGGCTGATACCGACAATAGGCTACCCCACCGACTTTTATTTCACCTATCCTGATAATTGAAGTTATATAAGTAGCACAGCTTGGATCTATGTGATAAAGTGGGGAGCTGTGGCGCTCCACCTCAGATGCAAAAATAATCTTGGCTAGCAAGAGTGAAAAGGGAATATACTCCCTCACTGTCTGGCTGATACCGACAATAGGCTACCCCACCGACTTTTATTTCACCTATCCTGATAATTGAAGTTATATAAGTAGCACAGCTTGGATCTATGTGATAAAGTGGGGAGCTGTGGCGCTCCACCTCAGATGCAAAAATAATCTTGGCTAGCAAGAGTGAAAAGGGAATATACTCCCTCACTGTCTGGCTGATACCGACAATAGGCTACCCCACCGACTTTTATTTCACCTATCCTGATAATTGAAGTTATATAAGTAGCACAGCTTGGATCTATGTGATAAAGTGGGGAGCTGTGGCGCTCCACCTCAGATGCAAAAATAATCTTGGCTAGCAAGAGTGAAAAGGGAATATACTCCCTCACTGTCTGGCTGATACCGACAATAGGCTACCCCACCGACTTTTATTTCACCTATCCTGATAATTGAAGTTATATAAGTAGCACAGCTTGGATCTATGTGATAAAGTGGGGAGCTGTGGCGCTCCACCTCAGATGCAAAAATAATCTTGGCTAGCAAGAGTGAAAAGGGAATATACTCCCTCACTGTCTGGCTGATACCGACAATAGGCTACCCACCGACTTTTATTTCACCTATCCTGATAATTGAAGTTATATAAGTAGCACAGCTTGGATCTATGTGATAAAGTGGGGAGCTGTGGCGCTCCACCTCAGATGCAAAAATAATCTTGGCTAGCAAGAGTGAAAAGGGAATATACTCCCTCACTGTCTGGCTGATACCGACAATAGGCTACCCCACCGACTTTTATTTCACCTATCCTGATAATTGAAGTTATATAAGTAGCACAGCTTGGATCTATGTGATAAAGTGGGGAGCTGTGGCGCTCCACCTCAGATGCAAAAATAATCTTGGCTAGCAAGAGTGAAAAGGGAATATACTCCCTCACTGTCTGGCTGATACCGACAATAGGCTACCCCACCGACTTTTATTTCACCTATCCTGATAATTGAAGTTATATAAGTAGCACAGCTTGGATCTATGTGATAAAGTGGGGAGCTGTGGCGCTCCACCTCAGATGCAAAAATAATCTTGGCTAGCAAGAGTGAAAAGGGAATATACTCCCTCACTGTCTGGCTGATACCGACAATAGGCTACCCCACCGACTTTTATTTCACCTATCCTGATAATTGAAGTTATATAAGTAGCACAGCTTGGATCTATGTGATAAAGTGGGGAGCTGTGGCGCTCCACCTCAGATGCAAAAATAATCTTGGCTAGCAAGAGTGAAAAGGGAATATACTCCCTCACTGTCTGGCTGATACCGACAATAGGCTACCCCACCGACTTTTATTTCACCTATCCTGATAATTGAAGTTATATAAGTAGCACAGCTTGGATCTATGTGATAAAGTGGGGAGCTGTGGCGCTCCACCTCAGATGCAAAAATAATCTTGGCTAGCAAGAGTGAAAAGGGAATATACTCCCTCACTGTCTGGCTGATACCGACAATAGGCTACCCCACCGACTTTTATTTCACCTATCCTGATAATTGAAGTTATATAAGTAGCACAGCTTGGATCTATGTGATAAAGTGGGGAGCTGTGGCGCTCCACCTCAGATGCAAAAATAATCTTGGCTAGCAAGAGTGAAAAGGGAATATACTCCCTCACTGTCTGGCTGATACCGACAATAGGCTACCCACCGACTTTTATTTCACCTATCCTGATAATTGAAGTTATATAAGTAGCACAGCTTGGATCTATGTGATAAAGTGGGAGCTGTGGCGCTCCACCTCAGATGCAAAAATAATCTTGGCTAGCAAGAGTGAAAAGGGAATATACTCCCTCACTGTCTGGCTGATACCGACAATAGGCTACCCCACCGACTTTTATTTCACCTATCCTGATAATTGAAGTTATCTTATGCTTTGGCTTTTTTATTTATTTCTTTTTAAATCCAAGTTTTTATCTAAATGTAGATATGACAAGAAAGTAAGTAAACAATCTTAGACCAATGACACTTGACATGCTATGTTGGCACAGTTCGTCTTCCTGTTTAAAAAGACGCCCTTGTTTGACTTGTAAACAATCAAATAATTGTGAAATTGTTTATTAATTCATTTGTCAAATGAAAAGTAAACATTAAAATTTAATAAATCATTTTTTTCTTTTTAACTTTAAACGTCCTATACCGCTTCATTCTACCTGACCGGAAGTCACATTCATTTTTCTAATCTGCCCCAAACGATAGCCTTTGGTTAAATGTAATATTAAACATATTTAGAAGTCTTTGATTTAATGGAAATAACAGGTAACTTGAAATGAAAAGGCCATTTTTTGATAAATCTTTATAGGAATGGGGCTCTGGATTTTTTAAAAATTCTCAACAGGATGTTCATGTGTCATACATGAATAAAGTGTCACTACCAACACTAGAGTTTGAACACCAATCGCCAGTGAACAAAAATGATGAAACTCCATCTGGTATAAATAGAGGTACTGTGCTGTTTAGATGAAAGGACTTCAGTCATAGATTGAACAGTGGTCAGCCCACTCTGGTATGTCCATAAGAGAAGATTACATGAGTTCGTTCTTACTTCTCAAACAGCTTTCATACTCTAGCTAGATTGAATTGGGTTTTTTTTAACAAAGGACAAAACCCTAGTCTTACTTACCTGGGATGGGTTGACCTGTCTTTTGGGGAATGCAAAATTCTTTCCTTAAAGTGTAGATTCCATAAATATTTGAGAGCAGCCCTTTTTAATCAATAAGAATATTTATGAGGGAATTTAAAACAACTGCTATGCAAATGAGGCACCACACGTTTAAGTGAGTAAAGTCATCGGGGTGGCCTAAAGTTGGTATCAGCCAGTCAGTGAAGGAGTCTATCCCCTTTTCACTAGTGCTAGACCTAGGAGATTGTTTTGGTGTCTGAGGTGGAGTGGTACACCTACCATCAGCTCCTCACTTTATCACACAGATCCCTGTGCTACTCATACGCTGAGTTGGTGAGGGTTGGTATCGGACCTGGAACCTTGTGGTTCCTAGTTGGACGCTCTAATAACTGAGAAATGGGCTAGTTTGACTCTATTTTATTTTTCAGGTGAATTAGACAGGAGTTGTTGTTTTTTTTTTTGGTTGGGGGTTTATTGTTGTTTTTTTTAAAGGCATATCAAACATCATAGTTTCTCAATAACAAAATCATCCTTGTAGAAAAACAGTAGTGGTACTATTAATCAATAGCTGTGTGGATTAGAAGGGTTCATACCTTTCCCAAGGGTATTTTTCTGAAAGTGAAAGTAATAGTGACTAGAATTTGAACTTGCTTACTACGACGTAGCAGTCCAGTATTTATGCACTTATTAACCTCTCCACCATTAGTAGGATGCTACAAAAAGTCTGTTTCTTAAGCAGAGTTTAACAGGTTTGGGTTCAGGGTTTTCCTTCTCCTAGACTGGTTGCCTAATCAAAGTTAAAGGATCTAGACTGTCTTACTATTTATGCATAGCTGAAGGGAGTAACAGTATTAGTGCTATATGAAAGGCAAACAGACTCATCCAGGATTTGAACTAGGTTGGGTGAGGGTTGGTATCCACTACACCACATGGATTGCCCAGGGTTTTATTTATTTATTTATTTTTTTTTTTGTTATTTATACTTTAAATGGAGACATACTGCAGTGTGATTGTAAAGTAATTCCCTATTTTAAAAATCTTATAATTTATTTCTGAATTATTATTTTTACAAAAAATGAATATGAGAACACACATAACATGGAGTTTTATCTAAAATTCTATATGGGCACTCGCCTCCAGCCTCTCAATCCACTTGGGAATCGCATCAACTGATCTTCCCTGTAATTCTTGTGAATGGCAGAAATAATTCTTGTATTCTCCTTCGAGTACTTCCAAAGTCTTTAGTTTTGTAGAGTTGTCTTGCTCCTTCAACCAACCCCAAAGAAAAAAAGTTGTAGGGTGTTAAATGAGGGCTTCTGGCCGGCCAATCATGCAGACATCGTCTACCCATTCATCTTCTAGGAAAACGGTGATTCAGTCATTCACGAACAGCGAGTGCAAAATATGGAGGAGCACCATCTTGCATAAAAATTAAGTCTTCAATATTCTCCAAAGTATTGACAACTGGATAGAATTGAGAAAAATGTAACTGCATATAAAAATAATTGCAAAGTCTGTGAATCGTGTGATTATGTCTTGAGCGTCTTGGTGATTGTGTACCAGGAAGGCAGTGTTGTCTGCATACATGAGTCCACGCACCAGGATGTGTTTGGTCTTTCTTGCAGATCTAAATTGTTTGATATTGAACAGGTCTGCCCCTGGTCTAGTCTGTATCCATACTCCTTGGATGGAGTTAGTGAAGGCATCGGATAAGACTATAGAAAGATAAATTGAGAACAGGGTGGGTGCAAAGACACAGCCCTGTTTCACTCCACTCCCAACTTCAAATGACCCTGAGAGTTCCCCCCTTAAACTGACATATCCCACCATTCCTGTTTGCAAGGCAGATACAAGTTTGAACTTTTCAATCACCCTGTAGTAAGCACTTTCAGTTTAACATATAGTTTAGAAATTTTTGCCAACTAAGTTTGAAATCTGTGGTTCTTTTTCTTTTCTTTTTCTTTTTTTTTTTTTTCTTTTCTTTTTTTCTTTCCTTTTTTTTTTTAAATTATTTAGTTCAGGCAAGTTGAATGTACAATATCTGTAATTTGATACATGTCTGGTTTTTTCAATTGTGCAAATGTCAATGTGGACAGAATTCGGGTGAAATATGTTGGATTTTATCTGGTCACTACAGAATGATATTTAACTAACATTTCTTAAGTTTGTGGAGTCAACTTGGCCTGGATAATGTACTGGACTGCTACCTCGTAGTAAGCGAGTTCAAACTCTAGTCGAGCTATTACATTAATTTTCAGACTAATACCCTTGGAAATTGTATGACCTCCCTCACCTCACCCCTCCCCAGCTATTGGTTAAATAATGCCACTACTGTTCTTCTACAAGGATAGCTTTGGAATTAAATAACCCACAAAGGTTGATATGCCATTAAACAAAGAAACCAAGCCTTTTTGGACCATATGACCTTTAGGTACTCTTTTGCTTTGCTGATTCATAAGTACATTTTTTTCATTTACACTGTCAACATTCGGTTGTTTTTAACAGACGATTTTTAGAGTTTTTTTTTTAATTATAAAATTAACCCTAACACTAACCCCTAATCAACAACCAGATGTTGATGGTGTAAATGAAAAAAAATTACTTATGAATCAGCAAAGCAAAAGGGGTGCCTAAAGGTCATATGGTCAACATTTTTAAGTTTATTTTTTATAAATGTTTGAACTGTGAATTTTCTTGTTTTTATTTTATTTATTTATTTATTTATTCCTTTATTTTCAGAAACCTATGGAGATTTTTATGCCTGGTCTTGTGATAATTACAGTGAATTTTGGGAAGAAGTCTGGTATTTTACTGAAATCATTTATTCTGAGAGTTATAATCAGGTATTTATCTTCTAATCGTTCCTATGTAATATACTTTTAATTAAAAACAGATTAAAAAACAAAAAATATTTTTCTAAAAATTTCTTATCAATAAAAAAAAAAAAGCACATTTCATAAATTCTAAAAATTAACCTAAGTCAGAAACAGCATTACCATGCCAAGAAATTAAATTTTCTTTTCTGTCCTTCCATAGATGCTGAATTTTCTAAATGTAGGATTGTATAATTTGCTTGTTTTTGTTTACTTTTAATCTATCTATTTTCTATACATATATAAAGGGCAGTTGTGTGTATATATGTGTCCAGAGGAAACTTCGAAAATAAAACAAATAACGACAAAGTAAATATATATATACACATTAAATATCACCAGGGTTTGGTTTTTGAGCAAAAATAATAGAGATCTGATTTATAATTGTGAAGATAATTAAAAAATAAAATTTAAATAACAGCATGGATTTTTTTTTTTTTCATTTATTATTTTAGATAGTAGACATTAACATTTCTTTTCAGAGTAGCTGGATCAATGCAAGGTCTATTTTTTTACCTAGGGATTTAAATGGGGCATCCACGAGGATTCAACTCACAATTCAGTAATAATGGATCTGCAGGACTAACTTTTAAAAAATCCCCCTTTACCCAGACAACACCGGGTAATCGCTGCTAGTTGAATATAAAGCAATGTTTCAGTATGATACATTTATTGAGTTATTTGGTATGTTGAATATCACACCGGATCTCAAAGTGAAATATCCCAGGGTATTACTACACTAAGGTATTTATTTACACACATCAGTGTGCAGAGATGCTGATAGGTACACGTCCTGCATCCCCGATGCACAAAAATCTAAAAGGATGCAGTAAAATCATATCTATGCATCCCAGTGTTTTTCTTTTTTCTTCTCTCACCATTTCAAGCTAACTGTAAATACATTTCAATAGTTTCTTAGAAATGAATTACACAGGATAGGTAAGGGTTAGGCGGATTTAGTTGTTTCCCCAGATCATAAATAAAAACCCTTCAATTTATTAAGAAACTTTAGTTGGGACCTATAAATTCTCTCAGGGACTCCTTCAAAGCAAATATGAGCGTCCCAAGATGCACTAAAATAAAAAGCTATCAGCAACACTGTGTATTCATAGGGAAGAAGTTCCTATGATTCTGTTACAGGCATTAAATGTAAAAATCCTATAATTAATTAATCTTTTATAATAATCATCAAGTAGCAGTTAACTTTTTTAATAAAATGTATTAAGTATATTCTCTAAAATTAAATGAATGTTTATAACCAATGTACGAGGGAGAGTCAAAAATTATACGCACTTTTGCTATAGCATATCTTTATTATTGTCACATTGCGTTCTGTGCATGTGTGCTTATAGTTGGCACTGTTGTGGTCATGTGATCTAAGTTTGAGCATGATCATGCCATTTTGCTTGCTGTCTTTACAGTGTAAATATGGCCACTTCATTAGCAATATGTCCCATGGTAGTGACCCGATTTTTCTGGTTGGAAGGAGTGTCAGGAGCTGAAATTCATCAGAAGCTTTTAGCACGATATGGGGATAGTGCACTACCCTGTAGAAATGTGGATGAGTGGATAGATAAGTATAAAACTGTCCAGACAAGCATGATGCAGGATGCCTGTCAACCTCCACCACTGAGGAGAAGATTCAGTAAGGTCAAGAGATGGTAATGGCGTACCAGCAAATTATCATCGATGAGGTAGCTTCTTCTCTACAGATTAGTCACAGTTCTGCCTATCAAATTATCCACGATGAGTTTAGCTTCCATAGAACGAGTGGTGATAATTTTTTAATCTCCCTTATAATAATAATGAAATTTATTGTGTACAGCGCTCAAGTGCACCACAACTCATCAAAGTCTCATGTCTAGTACATAGAATAATGTATTAGTGTCAGGAAGATGAATAGCATACAGTAATAATATACATTTATGTGTGCACGTGCGTGCATATGTGTGTGGATGGGGGTATCAGGTATAGTGTTGGCGGATTACAGGAAGCATGGAGGCTTTCAAAGATGCAGTTCATGAACTTCCACTTGATGACATCGACTGTAACGAAATCTACTTAAACTAATCAAAACAATATTGTTGTGGGCTTTCTATGAAATTTAACAAGATAGAAATAACGGGATAAATTTAATTCGGCATAAAATAACCCAACAAGGGCTGACATGTCTTAAAACAAACCAAGTAACATTACAATAGAGATGATTATGAAATATCCTTTGTTTTTGTTTATTTTTTTTAGGTCATTGACAAAGAGTTGAATATTGCAGACATTCCAACTTGGTTTTCTGGAGCAAGACTTAATTTTGCAGAGAATCTGCTACGTTGTGAAAATGATAACAAAATTGCAATTTATGCCACAAGTAAGTGTTTAACTTTCTATTTAATTTCTCTTATTTTAAATTATGGGAATAACCTCGGAGTAATGGTAATGAAGGGGTACTACGCACTTCCTAGAGCGCCAGAATTAGAACCCCACCACTAGATGCATTTTAATGTCATACTCAGGACACTGAGACCCTCAGCCATTGCCTTCTAGCACATATATGATAAAAAGGTTTGGGGGTTTGCCATAAGAGCAATACCATAAAGACAATTATATAGGTGCTAGGGCTTGACATGACCTTCCGATTAATCCTAGGGGACCTTTCCGGGCACCTGTCTAGCCCAAGTAAGGGCCAAAGAGGAATGTTGCATGTCATGGACTGCTCAACCATCAGGATTCCATCCTTAAGCACCATAGGTCACTACCCAACATGTGGGCCCCATTTGGGTGTCTTACCTCTCTGCAGAGGTGCAGTCAGTGTATTCTACAGCCCCAGCTAACAGTGCTGTCAGTTGTTAAGGCAGAAGTAAGTTTAGATAATATCAATAAGCATGTTGTTAGTGGATGAGCATAAGTCAGCTCAGAACGAAATATCAAAAGTGTTGTACTTATTTCATGGCCCGTTCTTTGGGAGTTCTTGAAAACTTGTTTGCATGCTAAGCATTTAAATCAAAGAGGGGGATTATCTCCTTTCTGGGGGTGGGGTCATAAACAGACAGATAACCAAAAACCCTTTTCAGTTCTTGTTTTTTTTTTTTATATATTCATTTTATTTCAATTCTATATAAAGATTCTATTTATTTATTTATTTTCCAACAATGTATTAATTTTGTTACATATTATTTTTACTTTTTAATTTATTTTATTTTAAGATAGAATAAAATAGATAAAAAATTTATATATATATATATATATATATATATACAAAAAAATTATATCACAAGTAGCTAACTTGCTTTGAAGAAAAGGGGTATGATTGATGAATTTTGTTTCATTTTGAAATAAATATTCCAATTTCTGATTACAAGAGAAGGATCTAACATAATGATTAATTTATTTATCTATTTATTTTCCAATAATGTATTTATTTTGTTTCTTTTTATCATTTATTTTATTTTAAGATGAAATAAAATGAAATAAATAATATATATATATATATATATATATATATATATATATATATATATATATAGACAAAATTATATCACAAGTGGCAAACTTGGTTTAAAGAAAAAGGGTATGATTAAAGAATTTTTTTTTTTTTAATAGATATTCCAACTTTTTCTGATTACAGGAGAAGGATCCAACATAATTGAGCAGAGAACTTTCCAGGAATTACGGACTAATGTAGCCTGGTATGCTGCTGCTATGAGGGAGCTGGGCATCGAACCAGGCGATAGGGTTGTGGGTAAGTCACATTTAATATTCTTATATTTCTGTTGCGAATTATGTTTATTTGATAATTAAACACCTACCTACCCACACACATTTGAATGTTATATTTTTAGTTTGATTGACTCAAAAGACAATGACAGACTTTAAAACAACTTATTAACTTAGGAAAAAAAGCTGTTGCTCTAATTGGCATCCTTGACAGAAGCTTATAATAAACATCTCTGTTACTTTTTCTACTCTAATATACAGGTTTGTTTACATTCTACTAATGGTAAAAAAAGCTGTTGCTCCAATTGACAACCTTGACAAAGACCAATAATGAACATCTCTATGTTTAATAGCATATCACAGGTTCTTTAATACCAAAGCCATTCTTGTAAAAGAACTGTAGTGGTACTATTTAACCCATTACTGGAGGAATGGGGAGGTTCATACCTTTCCTAATGGTATTAATTCAAAAATGAATGTTATGAACTTCCACATCTTCACCAGCTATGGATTAAATACTACTAGTCTAACCTGTTAAAATTTGCTTAAGAAATTGACCATGTATGACATCCTACCCATGCCGAGAGGTTGGTAAATATATATATATATATATAAAAAGGTTTTATAAACACAAATACGCTCTTTCATATGCACATGGATACGGTCATACCGTCACAGTCTACACACATTTTCATGCACACGCGCATGACAACATACGCACATGTACAAACAAAAAAGCGCATTTAACTAAAACTGCCATAACAAGACAACAACTACTTCAGTTCCAGTGTTCTTCTGAAAAAGAGATTTTATCTCGAAATATCAAGAATAAATCACAGGTTAACAAACAACACCATTGTTACCTTATTATTTTTTCTTTACATCTGCATTGTGATAGCCTTCAAAATCAACCTCCAAATCAATATATATATATATATATAAGAAACTCGGTTTAACTCAGTTGGTAGAGCACCCTCCTAAGAATCACAAAGTTCCTGGTTCGATACTGAACCACGCCAACTCTGTGCATGTGTAGCACAGATTGGATAATCTGATCTGTGCAGTAAAGTGGGTAGCTGACGGTAGGTGTGGTACTCCACCTCAGCAAAAACAATCTCTCTTTTGTAAATGTCCACCGTTTTCTTCTTTGTTTTATTTGAATATGTTTTTTCATTTAAAGGTTATATGCCTAATTGCTGTGAAACTGTTGAAGCTATGTTAGCTGCTGCTAGTATTGGAGCAATATGGAGTTCAACTGCTCCAGATTTTGGGGATAAGGTTGGTATACCTATTTAATCTCTCTCTCTCTCTCTCTCTCTCTCTCTCTCTCTCTCTCCCTCTCTCTCCCTCTCTCTCTCTCTCTATTATGAGTGTTGTGAAAAAAAATTGTGTTAGAAGCATGGAAAAGATTAAAGATAAGAATCAAAATGATGAATAATGTGTTCCTAATCCTATTTATTTTCCTTATATTTTGAGATACCTTCCATGGTTATTTCCCATAAGTCTAACATGATCAAAGGGGAACCACTCTTGACTGATAAATTATTTATTTTCCTATTAAACTAACCCTAACCCTAACCCCGTCTTTTTTCCTAGTAGATCAATAAATAAATAAATAATTTATCAGTCAAGAGTGGTTCCCCTTTAATCATGTTAGATTTATAGGAAATAACCCCTTCCACTTTCTCAAAGGTTTATTTTTAGACAGAGACTAATACAAAGAACACCATTATGTGACCAGCCTAAGGTTGTCTTGTCAAAACCTTTTAACTTTCCTATAGATTGGGATGTCAAATGATGAAATAATCTTGCCACAGTTCAACCAGGGGTCAAAGCCTGTCTGTCAAACCTATTTAAACTCAGTGTGTCTTTCCTGGACTCTTCACTGTTGAATGCTAAATTTTGAATTCTACACTACATTACAAAAGGCTAACCTATTCTTAAGTAACACACAATTCTTGTAGAAATTTCTCCTTAATTTTGTTAACTCTTTCATTTTCACTATTTCAAAAAAGAACAGAAACAAAACTATTTTTTAAAACTCTAATTTGTATTGTGAAAGACACAACCATCTCTGCCACCAAGCAAATTTTAAAATCTTCTTTTTTTTTCTCTTTATTTCAGGCAGTGATAGAAAGATTTGCCCAAATCCAACCAAAACTGATGTTTACTGTAAATGCTGTTTTTTATAAAGGAAAGATTCATAATCACACCAACAAAGTGAAAAAAGTTGTTAATGGTAAGTGGAATTGGCTCCAAGAACAAATTCTTCTTAGATTTTGATTCTTGGAAATAATCTCTTTGGTTCTGACATGACTTGAAGGGTTTATAAATAAAGTACAGAGGGAATGTGGGGGGGAGGGGTCAGTCCCTGTGGCATGGTGCCTAATGTGCTGGACTGCAACAACAGAATTATTGTTATTATTATTTGTTTGTTTATGTTACCTTGGGCATCTCCACTTTTTTCTGTCTTCTTATATCAAACTTTAGCAAAAAAAAAAATAATAATCTTTGTACAGAACATATACACTGTTAATATAACTATCTACAGATCATGTGCTGGATTGAAACATAGAATTATTATTATTATTATTATTATTTGTTTGTTATGCCTTCTTGGGCATCTTCCCCTTTTTTTCTGTCTTCTTATATCAACCTTTATTTCTAACCATTCTAGATTATATATATATATATATATATATATATATATATATATATATATATAAGTTGGCAGAGTGGCCTATTGTCAGTATTAACCAGACAGCAAGGGAGTTGATAACAACAGAAAAAAACAATTTCTGCACAGAACATATACACTGTTTATATAATATCTATCTATAGATCAATTTTTGTTAAGTAAATTGTGTAATGGCTAATGTGCTGGACTGAGAAATCATTATTATTATTATTGTTTGTTTTTTATGCCTCCTTGGGCATCTCCCCTTTTTTTTTCTATCTTCTCACATCAACCTTTAACAGAAAAGAAAGAAGCTTTGCACAGAACATATACACTCTTATTATAATATCTATCTACAGATCAATTTTTAAATTCTTCTTCTCACCATTTTTTCTGAAATCATATAAATTAATCTGAAATTTTGTACGCTATTGCTATTTTTGATCTGATTAGGGAATTTGTTCTAAAAATATATATTACTCTATTAGCAAAAAAACATTGAATTTGATAATAGAATTCGTTTTGATAATAATTTGTAATTAATAAGTTCAAACTCTAGTCACATTATTATGTTCACTTTCAGACTAATACCCATTGAGCAAATGCTCTGACATAGATAGGCCACTAGTTTTATCCTACATTACAAAAAATCAAAATAATATCATATCTGTATGTCTACATGAATAAAATGTTCCACTAAAATCATAATTAAAAATTCCTTAAAATGATCTCTTTGCCATAAATGGCCACTCTAAAAGAATCCAATTAAAATTTATGTATCTCTCTTCTTTTTTTTTTCCATTTACTGATTATATTTTACGTTTTTTTTCTGCAGGTATCCCAGAATTACAAAAAACTGTTATTATCCCATTTATTCCTGATGAACCGATTCCACTTGAAGAAATTCCAAACAGGTCAGGCACTATTTTCCCTTTTGTAAAACATTAACCCTTGAACCCTGCAACTGGGGAAACAAATCTACTTGTGAGCCCAAAAAGGGTGGGATTCATTTATTTTCTATCAATACTATTTTATGAAAATGACATGTAGTAGAGTGGGGGTCATGTTTTATAGATGGTGAGAGGGAGGCTTTTCATAGATTCATAGGGGGTGTGCTGTGCCCTAGGACCAGCCCTGGGTCAGATGATATTATTAGAAATATATTCTTCTAAGAATATACAATTTATTAATTGCAGAAAAAATGATTTAATTATTTTTTTTTTTTAATCAGAGAAATATAATTTCAATCATTATTTTACTCTAAATTTTTATTTCTATAAATACAATGTCATCAAGAATGACTCAAATATTTTTTTTACATTTAAGTACCATATATACTTGTGTACTGTGCAACTTTGTGAGACCTAAATTAACCCTTTTACAGATAGGAATTTTAGGCCTAGTCCTAGCCTTGGCCAACTATTTACACACATAGTTTGTATCTCAAATATGGTGCAACCCCTAATATTGAGCTAATATTTAGGTCTCAGAAAGTTGCATGATACACAAGTATATACAGTAATATTTCAAAATCTTTATTTTTAAAAATGTAAATAGTATTCTCCAACTGTTTATGTATGTAAATATTACAAATACTATTAAGAATATGCGCCCTCCGGATGTAAGTATTTAAGTTTGAATGTAATGACATATATTAAATTAGAAAAACTAATGAAATTGAATAAGAACGCATATAAAAAGATCACACTTATTTTGATTATATTTTGATTGGTGTCTATATAATATGATTCATAGGATTTATTTTAATACATTGGAGAATAAAATAATAATATTAGAGATCAATAACACCAAGTAATTTATTAAATTCACTTTTGTTAAAACCATTATGCAAATTAACCACAAAATATATTGTTGATAAATAACAGTTATTCTATGTATTAATGATATTGACTATAAATTAAATACTCATTGATAAACTTACGCAATTCCTGAGGGTATTGTAACGTAAGCAGTGACGTAGTTTTGGATTACAGACAGACACCGAATCTCCATTATAATAATATTTATATACTAGTTGCAAATAACTTTCTTGAATTCAAATAAACTAAACGATTAAATTTTAATGATAAACTGTTAGACACATTTTTTTTTTAAATGGCTAACTGTTTAGTTAATGTAAAACTATTATCACAAAAAATTTATATGTACATCTCAGATTACTGACCCTGGTTAAAAAGTATTTTTGTGGCATGAGGGGACAAGTATTCTCCTTTAATACTTACATACATTTCTTCTTAGAAAGATAAATGTTAGCAAAATATTCTATTGAAAAATCAACTAAACTTTTTGTAACTATTTTTTATTAAAAAAAAAAGGTACAACATAATCCCTTACCTAAATGTTGAATTTAAATCTCTAATAAATGATCCCCCTAGGAGCAGGTTTTACAATACAGACTGTATCTTTCTGTAAACGGATAAGATGCTTCCAAAAAAGGTGTCCTGGGTACGGCACTAAACTGCATCTAATGGTGAGGGTCTGTTAAGTTTTTATGGGCCATCCTTTGGCCTTCAATCAAGAACGCTTGTCCAATGGAATTGGATCCTTGGTAATCCTTTGATAAAGAATCCTTTGGTTCTTCTAGTAAAGAGTACTGAGTATTGTAAGTCCCTCCTCAATGAGTGCTAGTAGAACTATGGCCAGTATCAGTGTTTAAGTAGTGTATCAGCCACGCAGTATGGCTAGTGATATGGGCCATCCTGTAGGTTTTAAGCAAGAGCGCTTGTCCAATGGAATTGGATCCTTGGTAATCCTCTGATAAAGAATCCTTCGGTTCTTCTGGTAAAGAATCCTGAGTATTGGAAGTCCCTCCTCAATGATTGCAAGTACAGCTGTGGCAAGTATCAGTGTTTAAGTAGTGTATCAGCCACGCATTATGGCTGGTGATTGGTGAAGGAATAAACCATGTGACTACGGCTAGTGTATAAATTCAGGGAGGGAATTGGAGCACACCTTATATCCAAAAAACTCCAACAGGGTCCCTAGAATACCCCTTCATTGTCATTAACTCAAAGGTCTACTCTGACCTGGAGTGGTAGCACCTGTTAGGGGTCACATCTATGGATTAAATAGACCTGTTTAAAAATTATTTGTATTCAATACGACTTTGTGCAAAAAAAAAGAAAGACTCTTAAGAAACAACTACACAAGAAATGTAAGTATGAATATACAATGAACACAATTCCCTAACATCAAGGAATAAAATAACCCTAGACTGGTTGACATGCCATTAAAATCAATCAATCCATCTCAGCTATTATTATATATCATTTTATTTAATTTTCAGGATTTTCATATTCGATAGGACTATATGCAAAAAAAAACAAAAAAAACTCTTAATTCTTTGTCAACCAAATTTCCCTGACGGCTGTACCAAATTTTTTCCCTGTATAATGGATATTTCAAAGTTTTTTCCCTGTATAATGGGATATTTCAAAGTTCACTATCTGTTCACCTCAGAACTCATTCTATTTAAATAAAGTCCTATTATTATTGTAATCTGAGTCCTTCTGCTTAATTATAATGAACTAACCATCAGCAATTTACAGTAAGATGCAATGATAGGAGAGCTGCTGTGAGCAGTTTAAAGTAAGCAAAGAGTTAAGAAACAACTATAAAAAAAAGTAGATATGAACATACAATAAACATGACTCTCTACTTTTTTGGCATAAAATAACCCTAGATGAGTTGACATGCTGTTAAAATCAATCAATGAATCTTATGAATGCAATAATGTATTTCATTTTATTTTGCAGTTGCCTTCTTGAAGATTTTTTAAAATCCAAATTATGTGGTGATAATGCAAATGTTCCAATTTTAAAGTTTGAACAACTGCCTTTCAATCATCCACTTTTTATTCTGTATTCATCTGGAACAACAGGTGCTCCAAAATGTATTGTTCATTCTGCTGGGGTAAGCATAACATTTTCATTTATTCATCTACCTACAATTGCATTTTGTTTATAAAATTGTCAAAAGTTTTCAAATTAATAAACCAAATCTTCACTTTATTCCTTTATTGTTCTACTGTCCAACTCTATTTTAAATGACAAATGTATATTGGATTATTTGGATTATTCAGACTATTGTCCTAATCTTTATTGCTATCTGTACAATGTTTCGGCCAATGTGCCCTCCAACCTTCTTCAGTTATTTCTTGTTGGACTTGGGAGCCTGCTCAAACTCTGGAACCTTCTTGCGGTAATCGTTGTTGACAGTTAATTTTTTATCCCAACCCATCCTGCTGTATCCTGATCGTGGAATGAGAACAGGATACCCCTGTGAATTGAATAAAGGGTTGGGTTCAAAGTTCCATGAGGGCTCCCAATACAACAAGAAGGTTCCCAAGTTCAAGAAGGCTCACAAGCCCGACAAGAAATACCCAAAGAAGGCTGAAGGCCACATCGACCAAAACATTGTACAGATAACAATAAAGATGAGGACAATAGTCAGAATAATCCAAAGAATATACAAATTATCAAGCCTCATTTCAAAAATTCAGAGAAAAATGTATATTGGTATAAACATATTACCACATGCAACTTTCTGTCTAAATTTTAACCTAATATTAGAGGATTGCACTATATGCAAGATACAAATTTTGTGTGTGTAAATATTGGTGTAATATTTATTGTCATAGAGAATGGAGACAACAACATGTATTCAAATCCTGGATGAGACTGTTTGCATTTCACATAGCACTAATACCCTTGGGAATAGTTGGATTCATATCTTTTTTATGGGTATTAGCACTATGTGAAATGCAAACAATCTCTTCCTGGATTTGAATCCAGTTGCAATGTCTATTTCTTATGATGATAACCATTACACCATAAGCCCCTTTTGGTTATTTATTATTTAAAGCTTTTAATTGACTTTTTTTTTTTTTTTTTTTTTTTCTTCTTTATTTCAGGGAACTTTATTGAAACATTTAGAAGAACACTGTATCCAAAGTGACATGACAGAAAATGATATTATGTTTTATTATACAAATGTGAGTTTGAATCTTGAATTTTCTTTTCTTTATCCAATTCCCAATTTTTGTTTTTCATGCTTTTCACCTGGAAAATTAAAGAAAACTTTAAGATAGAATTATTTTTTTTTTTATAATTTCTGATGAAGATTTTATTCTTTCTTTTTTTAAAATTGTATTTGTTTAGACTGCTTTGTGTGTGTGTATGCGAGTACATCTACAAAGTCTATGCATAATCTACTTAATCTAAGTCATTTGTGTGTGTGTATGTGTGTATTTATACATGTTTATACAAAGTCTGTTTATAACCTATCTAGTTATTGCATAGCCATTCTTTAAATCAACAAGATTTGACCTATCTTGTATACTTATCTTCCTCTATAGTATCTTCTTCTATGAATCCAGGTAGCTGTTATCTGTCATCCATCTCTGAGTGGCTGTTTTTGGGCTGGGGTTTCTTGTAATTCTTGTCTTGATCTTGGGAAGTCTTCTGTGTCTTGGTCCATTGTTTGTTTTTGATTAACAAACACAAGACTTTCTTTTTTCTTTTTCTTTTTTTTTACAGATCCCTTTTCTTTTTTTTCTTTTTTTTTTTTTTTTAACTATTAAACCCAAGACAAACATACATGAGAAAATGGCTATTTGGACGAGAGACATCATCGTATGTCTGACTTGTCCAGTCACCCAGCCAAATCTGATTTCTCTAAACTTTCTCATGTTTGCTCTAGCGAATCAGAGAGGAGGTCAAACACAGCATTAAATTCTGTCAATCAAATTCCATGTATTTTTCCATAAAACCGTTAGTTTAATTTAACTACACTACCATGCACACTTGATAGGTACCCTATCAATTATGTAACATAGTCATTTATGTATGTGTACATATTGTGTATACAATTGTGTATAGCGTTGACAATCTTATGGGCCATCCTGTGATTTTTAAGCAAGAGCGCTTGTCCAGTGGAATTGGATCCTTGGTAGTCCTCTGATAAAGAATCCTTTGGTTCTTCTGGTAAAGAGTCCTGAGTATTATAAGTCCCTCCTCAATAATTGCAAGTACAGCTGTGGCAAGTATCAGTGTTTAAGTAGTGTATCAGCCATGCATTATGGCTGGTGATTGGTGAAGGAATAAACCATGTGATCTCGGCTAGTCTATAAATTCAGGTAGGGAATTGTAGCACACCTTATATACAAAATAATTCCAACAATTATCACTAAAAATAAGCATTCATCCATTGTAACATCTTGTGTTTGTATCATGTTATCTAGATTGCAAAGACCTTTACAATCACTTATCATTCAGAATTGAGTCTTTTATTTATCAATATATTTTTCTTTTCTTTTTCTTTTTTTCTAGGTTGGTTGGATGATGTGGAATTGGCTTGTATCAGCCCTGGCCTTAGGGTCAGCCATTGTTCTTATGATGGTTCACCAATGATGCCAAATATCAATGTTTTATGGGATCTGCTTGACCGAATTGGGTAATTAGAAACTATTATTATTATCATCATTTTTATTTCTCTGACAGTATTAAAAAAAAATCCTGGCTTTATAGTCTGTAATTACATAATACAAACTTTCGCTTGAAGAGAAAATTCATAAAAAAAAGAAAAGACCAAATCATATCCACCTCTTGAAAATAATCAGTTAAATATACTAAAGTGCTCAATACAATAAGTAGAGCCAAAAATAATAAAGTAAGTCTAATGAAAGTCAGAATTATCCTGATGATCCATTAAGAGAAACTTAGGTAGATATTCTCTGACACATTAGGCTTACTTTATTATATATATATATATATATATATATATATATATATATATATATATATATATAATTTTTTTTTTTTAAATTGTTTCAGTGCAATATAACTTAGTCTCTTAAGGAAAATAAGACCTAGTGATTAGTTGAACCTCTATTTGTTTAGCATATAGGTGTCAGAGAGCCATAAGGTTATATCATTACCAAATCATGCTGACAGCATGGATTCCTCTGACTCTATCACCACCCATCCCTAGCAATCATCGTTCATCGTTCATTGCAAGTCCTCAGAATAATATCCAGTCCTCACATTGTTGTTGTAAGTTTTTGCTGTTCAGCCAACACTGGCGTGGCCATGTGATCTGTATCCACAGAAGAACATCACTTATGAGTTCCTGGATTTGTTCAAGACACCATGCAGCATCCTTGTGTAGTTCCCATTAAGCTTTGTATCCAAGCATTTTGTTAAAGTGGTGCAGCCATACAGTAGCACTGACACCATTACTTGGAGGAATTCCTATTTTATCTTATCTGAGAGATCAGATTTTCATATGATTGATAATCTGTATGTATAATTTATTGGCTGGTATAAAAAATGTGACTCTGATATAGCCTGGGTCATTTAATTGACTTGGACAAGATAGAATAAGAAAATGTCATAAAAATAGTGTGTGTGTGAGAGAGAGAGATTCTTTTGATAATAAAAACAAAAAAATATATAGATTTTATGGTTATTTCCTATAACTTCAACCTTTTTAGGTTGGAGTTATAGGAAATAACTGATTTTATAACTGAGGGAAAAAAAATTCTGACAAATGGTTTTAGAAATTGTTTGCAATGGGACAAACTGTTTGATTCTTCTAAAATAGTCAACTTGTCTGTGTGTCCATCCACACATTAAATCCAACCGTTTGGTTCTTTTGATCAACAAGCTGTGTTAAAATCTTTATATTGCTCTTTCCACTAAAATAATTGGCTTCCTCATACATTCAAAAATAGATGTCGATGGTGGGGGCTGGGGTGTGTAGGAACATGAAATTTGGGTCATACTTAGTATTTAGTTAGAAACACTTACTTACTACCCCCCCAACCCCCCAAAAAAAGGGTAATAGAATCATGTAGAAAAAAATAATGCTGAAGGAGAATATTTTCACAAAAGAATTTTGTCTTTTAGGCATTTGTTGATAATTGAACTCTTTGCCTACCAAATTTCCCTCAAGACTGTACAAAATTTTATTTATTTATTTGTTTACCTGCATGATGGGATATTTCAAAGTTCACTATCTATTTACCTCAGAATTCATTCTATTCAAATAAAGTCCTATTATTATTATAATTTGAGTCCTACTCAGTTATAATGAACTAACTCTCAGTTTTTGTACTTTGCTTGCGTGTTGTATACACAGTGGTGGGAATGCCGCTGTGAGCAGTTTAAAGTTGGCAGAGAGTTAAGGAAATTTATTATTTAACTGCATAAACAGACATTTTAATTTACAGGGATTTTTTTTTTTTTTTTTTTTTTTTTTGTGTTGATTTGAAAAATGTTTGAAATTCTGAAAGGCTATATGACCATTGTTCTGGAACATTCTCCACCTTTTTTTTTTTTTCAACCAGTGTGCTCTCTGACATTCCTCAAATGTATTGAGTTGGTAACAAGATGGAGATTCAAAATTCAATGCTTAACACTCAAAGATCAAAACGTTTTTTGTTTTTTTTTTTTTTGTTTTTTTTTTCCTTTCCCATGTGATTCCCAACTCAAACTCATGACTTAACTGGTATAAAAGGTCATATATGATTTTTGAATCAATATATATTTTAGATGGATGTGTTGTTATTATGTTGTTGAAAATAGAAATTAATGTTTCCTTGGAATTTGAATGTTTTCTTCTAATGAGAATTTTATTTATTTCCAGAATAAACATTTTTGGCACCAGTGCTAAATGGTTAGCTTTATTGGAAGAGAAAAATGTCAAACCAGGTAAAAAAAAAAATGTTTTTTTTTTCTATTCATTGCTTCAGACTACTATCACCATCTTGTTTATTTCTTCTTGTGATATGATCTCTAAAAAAATGTCTAAAAATTTTAATCTGCCAAAGATTAATTTTTATTTCACTTAATTTATCTTTTTATTTTTTTAATTTCCTAATTTTGCAAATTAAAATTGTGGGTGCTTGAAAAATTGATTTTTAGCAAAAATTTATTTAAAAATTTGTCATGGGGTGTCTCATGGCGTAGTGGCTAACATACTGAACTGTGACATTATAGTAAACAAGTTCAAACTTTAATCGCACTATTACATTCACTTTCAGACAAATGCTTTTAGGAAAAGATAAAGCCCCTTATCCCCAGCTATGGGTTAAATAGTACTACTACTGTTCTTCTACAAGGATGGCTTTGGTATTAAATAATCCACAAAGGTTGATATGCTATTAAATAAAATAAAAAAAACTGCAGCATTGTAGTAAGCACTCCAGTCGAGACAGAGACTTGATTCAAGACTTGAGACTTACTTGTTCTTCATTTCTTCTTGCTACATCTAGTCACCATGTTTATTCTTTTGTTCTCTGGCCGATATCTTTTTGTCTAGCTGTCTCCCTACTAAGGGCTTTTTCAGTCATGCGATTAATTAAACCACAAGACTTTTTTCCTTTATCAAGATTTATTTAACCCATTTTTATTCGCTGCTCAGGAGAATCAACCTCGTAGTAGCATGTCGAGTCTGCGTCAATCTGAGGTTGAAACTAAAATCTAACTCTAGTCACGTGTTCCTAGAGGTCAGATGGGGTTACCAACAGTCCTGGTATTTTTCCACTGGCTGATCTGAAAGCCAATGGCCCCTTCAGCTACAGGGTTTGTCAACAATTTATGATACCACATAAATTATGTAACACATTCACTTTCAGAACCCTCTTTACCCTAGCTATGGGTTAAATAGTACCACTACTGTTCTTCTGCAAGGGTGGCTTTGGCATTAAATAATCCACAAAATTTAATATGTCATTAAGAAAGCAAACCAAAAAAGAGAAAAAATGTCATCTTTGTCCAAAGTTGTATTAGACACGTCTTTTGAGATCCACAACTAGTTATTAGTCTTATAAATTTAATCTGATTAAATTGTCTAAATTCAAAAAAGGAAGATGAGGTGAGGGAGTTAATAGCAGAGTTTCAAATGACTTATAAATCATTTCTCTATTTTTTTTTTTTTTTCAGTGGAAACACACAAATTGGATTCTTTAAAAATGATTTTGTCTACCGGTTCCCCCCTTAAACCTCAAAGTTATGAATATGTTTACAACTGCATCAAGAATGATGTGCTTCTTGCATCAATATCAGGTCAGTTCAGTTTGGGGATTTTTATTTTTTAAAAGCTGCTTTTATTTTTTGCCTTTTTCAAACTGAAATTAATTTTTTTTTGTTTTTGTTAATAAAACAAGTTTACCAAGATTACAAAAAAAAAACTTTAAGAAAAAAAAAGGGAAAACAGGGCAGATTCATGAAAAATGCAAGTCCAAATAAAATCTATGAAAAAAATCTGTTTAACTCTTTGCCTACTTTAAGCCACTCACGGCAGCTCTTACACTACTCTAATCCTATTGTAAGCTGCTGACAGCGGCTCTTGGTTAGTCCATTATAATTGAGCAGAAGGACTCAAATTATAATTATAATAGGACTTAATTTTAATAGAATCAGTTCTGAGGTGAATAGTGAATTTTGAAATATCATACAGGTAAAAAATACAAAGAAAATTTGGTCGGCAAAGAATTAATCATTTGGACTGAAGTGGTTGGCTGATATTGCCAATCTTTCTTTTAAAAACAAATTCGGATATTTCAATCAATGGTTTTCACTTAATTGTACAGACAGACAAATTAATTAATATTCAAAATGGCTGCCCACCCATATGCAAATTGTATTATTTATTTTTTCATCCAACCAGTACCATTCCTCTGCAAATTAGTACGACAACTGCCACACAGATTTTGTTAACTTTACCTAAGGTGGCAGAGTCTCCATTCCAAACATCGAATCCCCTCAGCTATAATTTAAATAGTATTCCTACTATTCTTCTACAAGGATGGCTTTGGCATTAGATAACCCAAGAAGCTTGATATACCATTAAACAAACATCTAAGATTTGAAGAGGACATAATTCTTGCAAGATATGTTACTAATTTCAAGAATGCTCTGGGTTAAATAGTATTCCTACTATTCTTCTACAAGGATGAATTTGGCATTAAATATTCCAAGAAGGTTGATATGCCATTAAACAAAGAAAACAAATCAAACATCTGAGAGTTGAGGAGGACATAACTCTTGCCAGATATGGTACTAATTTCAAGAATGCGTAATGCACTCAATGCATGCTTCTTTTTTTCTTTTTTTTTTTTTTTTTTTTTTTTTTGCATCGGCCTGTTTTTTTTTTTGGGGGGGGGTGCTACAATTTGTTTAACTTGGTGTTAATCTATGTGTATACATTCAGAAATGTTGTCCAGAATATCTGATATCAGTGAAAAAATCTTTAATTGCAACTACTCAGCTTAAAACTAGTGAAAAGGAATGTGTCAAGAAATATTTGTCTAATTGGTCATTGACCACACCTAAAAGAATTAGGATCAGTTTCAAGCAGCATCATCATCATCATCATCATCATTGGGTCATGCTGGCAATACTGATATCTATGACTCTCTCTCTCTCTCTCTCCAACCGTCCCTATTATTCATCGCCTCTAGGAGGTCCTCTGTGCAGCATCCAGAATCCGCACCATGCTGATTAATTTAGGTTTTTGCTGGTCAGCCTACACTCGTGTGTTCATGTGTAGGTATCTACTGTTGAACATCACTTGTTTCTCCAGCAATGTCATCTTACTCAGATAGTGTGAGTGATAGGGGGCAAGTGGCCATACAGCTGCTTTCTTGTGGAGTGCTGCTTCCACAATTTGTTCAGCACACAACATCCTTGTGTAGCTTCCATATAGCTTTTTCTCTAAGCACATCATTAGAGTCCAAGTGGTGCAGCCATACAGTAGCGCTGATATGGTTACGGCTTGGAAGAATTTTTGCTTTATCTTATCAGTGAGTCTTGTATCAGTCTTGTAGATTAACTAAAATAGATGAATAAAACTTAATTCTAATCCAACATTGTTTAGTCTGTGTAGTTTAGAATATGGTGACTATTCCCCCTGTAGAAGGATAAGACATTCCCTCCTCCCCTCCCCCCCCCCAAAGGTGGTGTCCTGGGTATAACACTGAGCTGATGGTAAGGCTTCAATTCTGTAGATTTAGGGAGTGTGGAGTTGCCCCTTCATTGCCATTACTACCAGTTCCACTGTGACAAAGAGTGGTAGTACCTGTTAGGGTCCCATCTATGAGTCAAATAGACCTGTATGCAAATTATTAGTATCAGATAGGAATAATTGATATCATATATAGTTGCGTATAAAAAACTTCAGAAACTCCACAAAAGTATAAATATAATCATACGATATATGCAATTCCCTAATTTCTTATTTGTTGGCATCCTTCTGTCTACTAAAGACAATGGCATAGTGTCCACTTTTTTTTTATCTGCAACTGTGTGAGTGGCTGAACAGACCAATTTTTGAATGGCAATCTCTGATGCAGTGACTTGCAAACAAATAGTGATGCTTGCTGGAGTTGCTGTTGTCTCTCCTTCCTTCTGGCTCTCTTTTCTGTGGTGGCTTCTTTCCTCTCTTTTTCACTCGTTTTCATTCCTTGTTTGACGAGGAGTCGCCTGGTCGCACAGTCTTCTGCACAAGCCTCCCATGTGTTGGTGTTTATGTGGCATGTCTTCATGTTCCTCTTGCAGACATCTTTATGTATAAAATAACTCCAGACAGTTTGACATGCTGTTAAAATCAATCAATAATCTAATCCGACATTGTGTTGTGTAGCTGACATTTGTTGTATACTACTTTCTTATTTTGATGATATACTTATCTTCTTCTGTCAGCCCTGTTGGCTGGGGCTGTACCTCTGCAGAGGGGTAAGACTCCTCCAATTGGGCCACCTGTTGGCCGTGGATGGTGACCTGTGATGCTTAAGGGTGAAATCCTGATGGCCGAGCAGTCCATGACATGCAACACTCCACTTTGGCTCTTACGTAGGCTAGAGAGACAGTCAGAGGGGCCTTCTCCAATCAATCATGTCAAGCCCTAGTACCTATATGATTGTCCCAACCCTATTGCCCTTATGGCAAGCCCCAACCCTTTTTTATCATATATGTGCTAGAAGGCAGTGGCTGGAGGTCTTCATGTTCTGGAAATGACGTTAAACTCTATCCGATTGTGATGTTCGAGTTCTGGATGTCTGGAGAATGTGGAGCACCCCTTCATCACCATTGCTCCCTGGTCCACTCTGACCTGGAGTGGTAGTACCTGTTAGGGTCCCATCTATGGGTTAAATATTAAAATGTGTTTATATTTTTTTTTAAATTGAGTATCCATTGAAAAATGAACTTATTTCAAAGCTTTGTCAGCATTAAATGACCCACTGGGGTTGATATGCCATAAAACAAAACAAATAAACAAACAAATCTTCTCCTGTGTTGTTTTCTATGCTGTTTCTTCTATTCTGGAAATCTGGATCTGGGCTGAAATTTCTGGTCTTTCTTCTTGGGATTTCTTGTCTGTGCTTGTTGTTGCTTTTAATAACAAACACAAGATGATGTTTTTCTTAGATGTCTTTATTCAATCCCAAGTTAAAACAAACACACGTGGAGAAATGGCCCTTGAACAACCAGGTGACATTTTGCATCTGTTTTGTCCCATCACCCAGCCAAACTTCTAATTATCTTTTCTATTCTCATGCTTCACTCTTTGGCCAATCAGAGCCAACGTCAATCACTTACACAGATCACTTCTACATTGTTTTTTTTTTTTCCATTACTGTTCTTTTCAGTTTCTTTACTATAGTACATAATTCATAGGCAACCTATAAAATGTGTAACAAGTGTTTTGTCTTTTGTTTTCAGGTGGAACAGACATTATTGCCTGTTTTATGGGTCAGAATTGGACAGTGCCAGTCTACAAGGGGGAAGTTCAGTCTTTTAATTTGGGTTGTTCTATGGAAAGTTGGAATGAAAATGGTAAGTCTTATGTTGCATTCTTATTACATTCATTTTATGTTCTAATGTCTAAGGCTTTGTTTCAGCTGGGGAGAGCTTCAATATTCTTCGGGTCTCTCTCTCTCTCTCTCTCTCTCTCTCTCTCTCTCTCTCTCTCTCTCTCTCTCTCTCTCTCTCTCTCTCTCTCTCTCTGCTTTTTTCTTTGTTAGTTCTTGGTAAATTAGCAACATTTATAAAATTGTGTCAGACTGATGAAGCATTTTATGTACAAGGTTGATAGACAAAAACACACACACACACACACACATATATAATATATGTGAAAATAAAATGGAAATTAATCCGACATATGAATAAGATATAATGAAAAAACAAACGATGTTTACAACTGAAATAGGCTCATCAGAAGAGAAAGTGTGCAAACCGTTTCGGGGCCAATTCTCTTGACGGTTTAAAAAAGCAACACTCGGCCCATCCTCAACGTATATATTATAATGCAATAGGGTCCTCATATTAGAGTGTTGCTTTTTAAACCGTCAAGAGAATTGGGCCCCGAAACGGTTTGCACACTTGATGAGCCTATTTCAGTTGTAACATCGTTTGTTTTTTCATTATATCTTATTCATACTGTCGGATTAATTTCCGTCCATGAAAAAACTTTACATTTGAATGTTTACCCTTTTTGATGATATCTATTAACACCACGGATTTACCTATAAATGTGGGCTACTTATTTTATAGTTGGATTGTATTACAATAATTTTGATATTCCATATACACTTTTTATACATATTTTACACTTTTCTATGACTTTACATCAGACTTTTTGAGTCTTATTTCATTACTATAATGCTTCTGATTATTTTCAAATTGAAAATGAGATTCATTTATTTTTAAATAAAATTCATTTATTTTTAAATAAAATTGATATTATTTTTAATACAGACAGCACAATTTTTTATTAATTCCAAACTATTCTGTTTTACTAAATATTTATGATTTGATACATTATAATGCAATAATATTAGTTGAGGATGAAAGTCAAGAGAATTTTTGCACACATGATATTTCATTGTAAACATCGTTATTATATCTTATTCATATATATATATATATATATACACACACGCATATACGTTTTTGTTATTCATAACTTTTAACATTGAGTTACACTGACATACATACACATACACATTGTTTGACACACACACAAACACACACTCATACATGTTTTTGTTATTCAAAACTTTCAAAACATTTTATGTATGTATAGTGAATAGAAAGCAATATTCAAATGACTTTATTTTTCATGTTTCTTATTTCAAGGAATTTTAAGATTAAAACTTTGAGACTTTTTTTTAGCTTTAGCAAATAAAATAAATTTATAATAAAAATATTTTCATTCTAAAAAGTTAATTTTTTTTTTATTTTATTTGTTTATATTTCATTTTTTTTATAATCTATTTAAAGTTTTAATCTTTTACTCAATTTATTTTTTATTTTGAATTTTTATTTATTTTTTGTCACCACTTTGAAATCTTAACATTCTTTAGATTTCAAAATGATTTTCACCCCCCCCCACACACACACACACATACTACACTCTAAAAAGATTCTTCATGTTCGCAACCACCACCACCTCTTTTCTCTATTTGATCAAGTAAAATAAATTTCTATAATATTTGTTTGTCTTTTGTTCAGGTCTTCCCGTCTTTGGAGATCATGGAGAATTGGTTTGTACAAAACCATTTCCTTCAATGCCCATCTATTTCTGGAACGATCCCAATCATATCAAATACAAAAATGCTTATTTCTCCAAATTTGATGGTAAGGACTCAATTTTCTAAAATTCTCATTCATAATTCTCCATTAGAGATGCTAATACACATCCTGCATTACCAACACATAAAAATCTAAAAGGACGCATAAAAAATCATATTCATGTGTCCCAATATTTTCTTTTTTCCCCCACCATTTCCAGCTAACTGTAAATACATTTCAATATTTTCTTGGAAACGAATTACACTGTATGGGGTACAAGGTAGGGGTTAGACGGCTTTAGTTGTTCATAAATAAAAACTCTGCAATTTATTAAGAAACTTTAGTTGGGACCCATCAAATTTCCCGGGGATTCATTCAAATGAAATCTATGTGTCCCAGGATGCACTAAATTAAAAAGCTATCAGCATCACTGTTCCATATATAAAAACTTAGCACTCAAATATAATCTGACTCGCACAAATTTTTTTTTTTTTTTTTTTTTTTTCTAAGGAAAAATAATTTTTTTTTAAATAAAAAAAAACTAGTTAGAAATCAAACTTTATTTTACAGCAGATAATGTTTTTTTTATTTATTTACTCAATCTCTCCGCACGAGCAGGATGTGACATAAGGTCAATTTTTAAGCAGTGTTTAACAGGTTTGAATTCAGAGTTTTCCTTCTTTTAGACCGATTGCCATAACATGGTTAACTCTTTGCCTACTTTAATCCACTCACAGCAGCTCTTCCACCTTTTCAATCCCACTGTAAACCACTGGCTATGGCTCTTGCAAGTGTCATTTGTTTACACTGAAAAATCTCTATATGAACACACTTACCATCTTTTGTTTTGACTGAGGTGAATAGAGAGGGAACTTTGAAATATCCCATTATACAGTTAAAAAATACCAAGAAAATTTGGTATAGCCATAGAGGAAATTTGGTAGGCAAAGAGTTAAAGAGCCCGGTTTGTCCTTTTAGGATCAGGAAAATTATTGGATTCATACATTTCCCAAGAGTATTATTAGCGCAATGGGAAATGCAAATGGCTTTGTCCATGATTTGAACTCAGATTACCATGTTCATTTCCTCCAATGATAACCATTACACCACAAAAGCCTTCCTAAAAAATGTTTTTAAACAGAAAAAACTGAATTGTCTATGTGGGTAATGTCAAATAATCCAAGCCATGTCACCCACCCTCTTCAATTTTTCTGAAATTTTGTCCAAGTGTGGATTATATTAAAGTTAGACAATCCCAAAATTTGAGCTTCCAATTCTAAAAATTGGCAGGGTTATGTTGATTTTTTGACTCTCCAAATTTGAGGGGGTCACAACAAATGGCAACTTTTTGTAACCTATGAGTTCTAGAGCTTCCCTACTGCTAAGGAATCCAGAAATGCTATCAAAAAAGTCTTAAAGTTATTAATGATTTCTGATTTGCAAAATTTTAACTGATGTTGTAGCTTTGATTCTCTGAGCAAAAATCAAACTATTTTGGGGATTGTCTAATGTTAACATAAGTCTACACCTAGAAAAATTTCAGAAAAATTGAAGGGGGATGGGTGACAATTTTACTTTTTTCTCTCAATGATTTGACATTGAATTATCCATGTTTTTGTTTTTTACTTTTACTGCTATAATAATGCTCTACAAAGACACGTTATAATAATGCTCTACAAAGACACATTATAATAATGCTCTACAAAGACACATTATAATAATGCTCTACAAAGACACATTATAATAATGCTCTACAAAGACACGTTATAATAATGCTCTACAAAGACACGTTATAATAATGCTCTACAAGCTCTACACATTATAATAATGCTCTACATTATAATAATGCTCTACAAAGACACGTTATAATAATGCTCTACAAAGACACGTTATAAATAATGCTCTACAAAGACACATTATAATAATGCTCTACAAAGCTCTACAAAGACACGTTATAATAATGCTCTACAAAGCTCTACAAAGACACAACAAAGATTTTCTCACCTGATTATAAAGATTTCTTTGACATTGTCACTAAAGTCTTGCCAGGAGATAGATTAGCACAATTTTTATTCATAATCAGACTAGATTACATACTACAAACGTTGATAAATCTAATGACCGAAAATAGATTTTCACTCTTAAAAAGAGCAATTAGCAGACAATATCCCACGTAAAATATTATGGATGCAGACTATGCAGATAATCTACAGGTTCTTACAAATACGCCAGAAAATTATCAATTTTTTTCTTTTTTTTTTTTTTCTATGACCTCTGAAAAAAAAGTTGACATTCAAAATATTTTATCATGCACAAAACAGCTGCTAACCCCTATTTCTTTTTTCTTTTATTGAGATAAAGGTGTGTGGGTCCAAGGAGATTTTTGTATCATCAAGCACAACACAAAAGGAATTGTTATGTTAGGACGAAGGTAAGTGATTCTTTTTTTCACATTTTATAACTGGAAGAAATACTTACAGGAAGAAAATTATGATTATACTCAACTGCTCTTATTTCTAATATTGTGAGGATTTCATATATATATATATATATATATATATATATGAATAAGATATAATGAAAAAACAAACGATGTTTACAACTGAAATAGGCTCATCAGAAGAGAAAGTGTGCAAACCGTTTCGGGGCCAATTCTCTTGACGGTTTTAAAAAGCAACACCCGGCCCATCCTCAACAAATATGAGGACCCTATTCCAGTGGACGCCATATGGTGAAGTCCAGTTCTTAAACTGAGAGAACTGCACAGAATTCTTCCCCTTTGCCCAGCTTAATCCATCCATTGGAAGTGACCTCAGCACTACCCAGTGCTTGTATTGTGTCAATATATATATATATATATATATATATATATATATAGTAAAGAAAAAGCTTAAAAATTGGTCATTTTGCAGTTATAGATGTATTTCTACCCATATGTATCAGTGTATACCTATGAGTATCATCAGACTGCTGACTTTATTGGAAAATAGTCTGATGATACTTATAGGTATACACTGGGTAGAATATATCTATAACCGCAAAATCGATTTTTAAGCATTTTCTTTACCAATTATATTGCTCTGTTCAATAATATTGAACATCGAGCTCTCAACTTGGACATGAACAACTCTGCTGTTGGATACCAACTGACTTGATAACCCATCTACAAATATATATATATATATATATATATATATATATATATATATATAGTATCCAATTGTCACTTTAACTTTTTCATTGCAGTGGCATCAGTAAATAAACAAAAGTGCTCAATATATTAAAAACAGAGCAGTAATAATAAGAATAATAATAGTAGAGGTAAAATTAAGGGTCTACCATGGTTTCAATCATGATGATTTCATCAGGACCCTACCCTACGTTTAACTAAGTCGATGTAATTCCTTAGTTAAACTCAGATATTTTGTAATAAGAACGGTTGAACGCTATGTTATTTTTCTCTCAATCTTCGTGTGTAGGCCATACACAAAAATTGAGATAAAACAACGTAGCGCTCCACATGTGTATTCATTCTTTAGTTCTCTTTTCTGTATTGTTATCAATTTAATTCTAATTATAAATAATATCTAGTAAAAATAGTTAAAATTTAATTCTAATTATATTTTAGGGTTGAATATTACTAATTTATAGTTTTTTATTGTTCTTTTTTGTATTTATCCTATTTCAAATTAATAACTATTTAAGAAAAATTCTAATTTAGTTAAATTTAATATTGTAGTTCTAACAATATTTTAGTGACCAATCCAACCTATGTCTACAATTGCAGATTGATTCAAATCTATTATTTAAAAGATTTTTCTTATTCGGGAATTTAATTATAGTTAACTTTTCTTGTAGACAAAGGCAGCATGGATCATTTAGAGATCTACACACAGGGTGGTTCTAGTTGGACCTTTCTTCCAACAGCAGAATGTTAGTTGTTCTGAGTTTAACTGAGTAAATACAACGACTTAGTTAAACATAGGGTAGGGTCCTGACGAAATCATCATGATTGAAACCATGTTAGACCCTTAATTTTACCTCTACTATTATTATTTTTATTAGATATATATATATATATATATATTACAATAGTTAATTTCATTTTATTAAATAATTGTATATGTATTTGTATGTCAGTGGGAAGTCCATCAGTCTTATTTCTTTTTTTTTTTTTTTTTTTTTTTTTTTCAGTGATGGAACGTTAAATCCAAATGGTGTACGATTTGGAAGTGCAGAAATTTACCAAATTGGTAAGTCTGGATAAAAAAAAATATTTTCCTTAAAATAAAACTAATTTTAATTCACATCAGTTATTCTGCCCAAAATATTTGACAAAGACATTTTTGTTTTTATTATTCTTATTCTTGACATTAATGTTATTAAACAACATATCTGCCATTTTGTTCCATTAACTTCTGCCACTTTTCAGGCAACTATGGAATTCCATTCTCCGAGAATTCTTTCAAAATGGAGTTTAATGGGTTTGAATTCAGAAGTTTTTCCATCTAGACCAGTTGCCATACTAAGGTTAAAGAGTCTAGTCTACCTTACTATTTGCCCATAGCTGGAGGGAAAATAGTTAGATCTATACCTTTCCCAAGGGTATTAGTGCTATATGAAATCCAACTAACCTCGTCCAGGATTTGAACTCTTGTCGCCATGTTGATTTCTTACAATGATAACCATTACACCACAGGCACCACAGTGAATATACATCTGATTTTGATTAAAGCTTGAACATTCATTTGTAGAAACTATTGAAATGTTTAAGAAGGTTTGGGGGAAGGATTCAATTATCACATAATTAATAGGTTGCCTATGAATTATGTAAGGTAGTGTAGAAATTTAAAATAATGGTAATTTCTGAATCATTGAAAAATACAGTGTATATATATATATATATATATATATTGTCACCTCAGCTAAATAATGGACCATTCCGTTTTTATTATAAAGAAAGAAAGGGATGAAAAAGAACTTTCTACACAGAAAAAAATATAAGAAAGAAAGAGACTGGGAGAAAGATAGAGAGAGGGGGTGAGCACACGGAAGTGATAATGCTAATCTGTTTCAATCAAACGTACTGAAAAGAAGAAAATAAATAAAAAAAGAGTGAGAGAGTTAAATCAAAATTATTATACTTTTTACATATTGAACTATTTTACAATAGCTCTTAAGTAAACATATCAAACATTGTAATAATCAGATTATCATACTGTGGTATATCCACAGGTCCTGCTAGTTTATATTAAATGACTGGATACTTGTCAGACAAGCACGATATTTCTATCCTTTTTTTTTATCTTTTCTAGTGGAGGCCATTATTGAAGTGGAAGACAGCCTTTGTGTGGCTCAACGGAAGAGAGATGGATCTGATGAAAGAGCAATTTTGTTTATCAAGATGGCTGCAGGCCAGGATTTCACAGCAAAGTTGGAAAAGCAAATCCGGGATCGGATTCGATCTGACCTGTCCGTCCGACACGTTCCTGCTCATATATTGCCAATTGATGACATCCCAGTAAGTAAAAAAAAAAAAAAAAAAAAAGAAGTTTTGTTCATTTGAGAGATCACCGGTTATTTCAATGCTTTAGGAATTGATTCTTAAACTTGCTGTAGTTAAAAATAATACAATAATACAATTAAAATAATACAATAATACAATTATAAAATAATACAATAAAATATTAAAAGAGTTAAAATAATATATAAGAAATTTCATGTCATTTTATTTTCATCTGTTGATATTGTTGTATAGTCCTTACCCGGAAGAGGAAGCTTTGTATTTTTTCTGCTTAAAAGGGGGGGGGGGTACATTTTCAATCGAGTTTTTCTTCAAAAGTATACTTTGATGCAATGAAATAAGGTTTGCATTAAATAGATATTTATTTCTAGAATCTAAAAATATAACATTTTAAACTTAACATCAGATTTTTCACATTTTAAATGAATTTTATATATTAATTTTTCATAGCAAAAATACTAAATTAAAGTTTTTAAATAAAATAACTGATGCATTATAAAATTCATTAATTGTTAAATCAATACTGAAAATTTCATTAAAATCGGATAATTACCTGAGTTTTGCTAAACTGCATATGTAATGATATTTTCCTTTTTTTAATAAGAATATCATGTTATCAATTTAGATAAAGATTTATTATTTAATTTAATTTAGATTTATAATAGATTTAATTATTTTTAATTCGCTTTTAAAATTCCTAGCAGACGACAAAAATGCCTATGCCTAGAATAAATCAATAAAATATTTTTGCTTAGTTTATTTGTGAATATTTTCACTCATTATATCCACGTCCATTGAATTAGCCTGGATTAGTGCCCATTTTTCTTTCTGCTTTTTTTATTAGATTAAACCAATTTTACATTTTTGACTCATAGAATCACTGGAAGCTTTGCCTTCTCTCTCTTTTTCTCCCTCTTCTTTCTCTCCGTCTCTCTTTTTCCCCTCTATACTTCTCTTCTTTTCTCTCCTTCCTTCTCTTTCTTTCTCCCTCCTTCACTTTTTTCTCTTCTTTTATTTCTCCCTCCTCTTCCTTTCTTCTCTTTTTTCTCACTCCTTCTCTTTTTCTCCCCATCTTTTTTCTCTATTCTTCATCTCTCCTCCTTTTCTTTCTTTTCCTTTCTCCCTCCTTCTCCAATGTGATATATGCATGTAATGGTGGAAGTTTTAAAGTACATGCCTTTCCTAAAATCTCAAACTCTAAATAAACCTTGTGAATGATGTTCCTTCTTTCTACAAGATCCAACAATGCAAGAAATGGTTGATGTAATCTCTTAACACTTTTTGTATTTTTTTTTGGGAGGGGGGGGGGGGGGGTTAATTTTTTTTCCCCCAAAAATCCAATTTTTTAATATTTTTTTTTTTTACATTTTGATTCTTATTTCTCCCTTTTTTATATTTTCAGTACACAATGAACGGAAAGAAAGTTGAAGTTGCTGTCTGCAGAATCCTGGCTGGGGAACAAGTGACTCACCGTGGGGCCTTAGCAAATCCAAATTCTTTGGATTTGTACAGCGATATCAAAAAAATCCAAGATTATTGAAATGGGAATTCTTTATTTTTTTTTTTTTCTCATTGTTTGAAGTTGGGGGTGGGGTTGGGGGCAGAAAATCACTTTTAATAAATCAATCGTGGCTGACTTCTTTCTCAGATTGTCGGCCAGAAACATTTTATTTGTAAATTGGTTTATCTGACTGAGGATTTATTTTTCATTTAGTTTCAATCCTGGTGCATTTTGGGTGGGAATATCATTTTAACTGGAAATGGGCGCGCTCACATACACACACACACACACCACACATATATATATATATGTAGTATATTAGGAAAAATGAAAAAACACAGGTTTAAATGGGTTAAGTGGCGAGTTTATTGGCCGACGCTACAGTGTTTCGATCTATTAATTAGATCATTTTCAGGGCATTTGTTGGTATATGGAAGGTGATAATAAATTATTTATCACAGAATAACGAGAAAAGCGAGTGGTAGTTATGTGTTATTCAGTTTTTAAAAATTTTGAAGTTTGAAAGAAGAACGGTTTTGAAATGTGACATCAAATATTTTCGTTATTCTGTGATAAATAATTTATTATCAACTTCTATATACCAACAAATGCCCTGAAGATGATCTAATTAATAGATCGAAACACTGCAGCATTGGCCAATAAACTCGCCACTTAACCCATTTAAACCTGTGTTTTTTTTTCATTTTTCCTAATATACTACATACCGTCGGATTCACTTCCTTTCTTCACACACATATATATATATATATATATATATATATACACACACACACACACACAGGGGAGTCTCCACGGCGTAGTGGCTAACATGCTGGTCTGCAACATTGTTGTAAGCGAGTTCAAACTCCAGTCGTGCTATTATGTTCATTTTCAGACTAATACCCTTGGGAAAGGTATGAACCCCCTCATAACCCCCAGCTATGGGTTAGTACCACTACAGTTCTTCTACAAGGGTGCCTTGGCATTAAATAACCCACAGAGGTTTATATGCCATTAAAGAAAACAAACACACGCATATACAAACTATTGATATCATGGAAATACTAACCTAAGTGTTTTTTAATGAATTTTAATGAATGCAAAAAATAATTTGGGAAATCTTTATAAAACCTTTTGAAATATAAACTTTCAGGTTAAACCATTTTTTAAATGGAAAATTGTTTAAAAGATTTGATACATTTTTATATATTGAACATCATTTTATCTACTTTGATATATCATCTTTGATATATCATCTTGATTGTGATTGGAAAAAAATAGCCCTATCCCTCAACCCACTTTTTTTTTTTCTTGGGTTTTTTGCTTGTAGGGAAATATTTTTTTATAATTGTTATTTGTAATCTCATCAAGTCCTTTGTATTTTATCCCAGACTTTTTGTGTTGAGTTTTAAAACTCAATTTTGTTAAACTTTTCTTATTTCTTGAAATGAGACAAAAAATGTTGCATATTGGAGTAAAACTGACATGAACATATATATTAAAGTTAAGATAGCATAGACATAATCAATTGCTTGCCACAAAAGGTCTGAGGAATGTATAATCGAGAAACTGACTGTAACTAAATACCATTGACTCTATGTCTACGTCGCTATCCTAATTTTTATATATATATATATATATATGAGTAAGAAAAGGTGGAATGAAAACATCACACAATGCTGTTAAAGAAGAAAACAATTTATAATATAATCATAGCTGATACTGATCAATATTTCGATTTTACAAAAATCATCATCAGAGCTCATTCACTCCCGTAGTTGTTTGGGTCGGAGAGGAAAGTCAAAATGAGTTTACAAAACAAAAAAAACCTTAATACTGCAAAAAACGAAAGACGTTACAATATTCACCAACGTGGGCATTTCGCGCCATATATATGTCGGGCATGTCTTATGTATATCTCTTGTTGCCAACATCTCAAAAATCGATTTGTTGGCATATATAAGACATGCCCGACATATATATGGCGCGAAATGCCCACGTTGGTGAATATTGTAACGTCTTTCGTTTTTTGCAGTATTAAGGTTTTTTTGTTTTGTAAACTCATTTTGACTTTCCTCTCCGACCCAAACAACTATGGGAGTGAATGAGCTCTGATGATGATTTTTGTAAAATCGAAATATTGATCAGTATCAGCTATGATTATATTATAAATTGTTTTCTTCTTTAACAGCATTGTGTGATGTTTTCATTCCACCTTTTCTTACTCATATTGTCGGATTCATTTCCTTTTTTTTATTAATATATATATATATATATATATATATATATATATATATATATATATATATATATGCTCTGTTACTGATATTGAGCACTCTTTATTGATAAATATAGCTAACTATATATATATATATATATATATATATATATATATATATATATATATATGGATTCAAGTGCAGCAGCCTCCAAAATAATGGAATGCCACAAAGTTTTTGGATTGTAAATACTTGTTTGTTTTGTTGTTTTTTTTTATGTAAGATCCCCCAAATTTTTTTATTGTTAGGCTGTAAACCGTTTATATATATATATATATATATATATATATATATATATATATGCCACAAAGTTTTTAATTAAACTAATTTTTTTACAAGTTTAAGTTGGTTATGTCAAATATTATTCCTTGCCATTGAAAAAAAAATTGTTTACCTATGCTGATTAATTTTTATCTTTTCTGTAAATAATTCAAATTTTAGAAAAGTAGAAAAATAAAATGAAAATAAGTTGCCATGCGTGTATACTCCTTTAGTCCAGATTAAAAGTGCGGCACAGGTTGTAGATGTAATGAAAGTAACGATCACTCCGAGGCTGTATGAGGATTTGACGCAGGAGGATTCAGCAGCATCTGAAAGCGATCACGAGTGTGGCCAGAATGGGCCCAGAAACATATCCGATGTTACAACTGAGGATGAAGATACCACCGAGCGTGTCCCGCTTAGACGAAGTAGCAGACTAAAGAGACCTGCTCCGCACTGCACTTTGTGTGATCCTCAGATCAGGGAGGAGTGTAGATGTAATGAAAGTAACGATCACAGGTGACCTGATACCAAACTTTTTTAGATCTTATTATTCCAATGCAGGGATCATTAAGTGGGAATAAGAATACCTTTTCTTTTTTCCCCAATGATACTTGCATCAGAAAAATCAGGTCTAAAACATTTGGCTTCACTAAAGGAGTATATAGACACTTCAACTTCTTATACTTATACTTATATATATATATATATATATATATATATATATATATATATATATATATATATATATATATAGCATCAACATAATCAATGGCATTTGGTCATTGTCAGTTTCTCGCCGCAAGAGGTCTGAGGAATGTATAGGTGAGAAACTGACAGTTACCAAGCGGCGTTGACTCTGTCTATACCACTATCCTAATTTAGATATATATGCTCTGTCACTGATATTGAGCACTCTTTATTGATAACTATACCAAACATATATATATATAACCTTATATTTATTTATTTTCTTTTTAGAACTAATTTGGGTACTAACTCATTTTTTTGTTTTTTGTTCTTCTGCAGCATAACATTAGATTTATTCAATATTCTTTAAGATTTTATGTGCCTTTTTTCTTTTCTTTTTTTTTTTTTTTTTTTTTTTTTTTTTTTTCAATGTATAAGATCCATTCTCCCCACCCTCGGTGGTGTTGGGGGAGGGGGTCACAAACCCTAGTCATTTTATGTTTTGTACAGAAATACCCAAGAGCTAATACAGTTGCCCCTTCTATTCCCTAGTACTTTCTGTGGATTATATGTATTTACCCAACCCCTCCATACAAGCAGGTTTGAATTCAGAGTTTTCCTTCTAGACTGGTTGCCATGCCAAGGTAAAAAAAAAAGCCTAGTCCGCCCTACTATTTACCCATTCCTGGAAAGAGAATAGATGGATTCATATCTTTCCCAAGGGTATTAGTACAACATGGAATGCAACCAGCCTCTTCTACAATAAACATTTCTGTGATTTCTAAATATTTTGAAGACTATATGTTTGGGATTACCTTTGTATATTTAAAATTTAATACTTCAAGGGAGATTCATTTGACTGTAAAAATATAATTTGAGAGCATCTAATTGTGGTGTAATGATTAATCAAGATAGTTTTGCAGATCTACTAAAACTGAATAACAAATTGGATGCCCTCTTACTTGCGACGTTGTGTCACATCCTACCCGTGGCAAACAGGTTGGGTAAAAAAAGGTGTCCCATTATGGTGTAATGGTTAGCAGGCTTGTCTAGCAGATCGATTACTACTGAATAGAGAGTTTGATCCTTGATCCTGGATGCCCCCTACTTGTGACGTTGTGTCACATCCTACCCATTTGTGAACAGGTTGGGGAAATACATACTTCACTACAATTTTATATTTGGAATTTTTTGGATTCTTAAGTGAAAAAAAAAAGAGACAATCTTCACAAGGATCAAAATCAACAATCAGGTTTTTTTTATATTTCTTGGGATTTCCAAAAAAATTTACTCTTCAATTTTATTGAGAGTTTAGAAAGATTTTTTCTTTTTCTTTTTATTATTTAATAAAATTTGGAAATAGGGGATGAAATATTGTTTTTGTTTTCTTGTTTGGCAGCTGTGAAAAAAACTTTTCCTATTTTTCACTCTTGTAAGATTTTAAAATTTTATATTTATAAATGGTGATTAAAATCTGAAGCAAAAATCTTGCCTATTTGTTTTTTTGGTTCATTTCCCACAAAAATGTTTTTGTGAACAACTTTATCTAAAATATTGCTCATTATTCATAAACTCAAACTTGGTTGTAGCCCTATCAGCACGGCTTAGAATACACTGACTGTATCTCTAACAGAGGTGTAGGTCCTACCTCCCCACTAAAAAAAGGAATGTCAAACTGGATTTGGAGGTGAGTTTTCAACTGCATGTTTTAACACAAAAATATCATAAAATGCATTTCAAATAATGCGCAAGAACAATTAAGAACAAATTTTATGATATTTTTGTGTTAAAACATGCAGTTGTATTGATTCGAACAAATTCGTATTTTCAGTGTAGATTTGGTTGACCAAAACATACAGCTTTCTCAAAGTGAAACAAACAAGAGGAGGATACTCTCAATTATGTAACTAATGTTCATATTACTGGGAAAGGTATGAACCCCCTTATCCCTTCAGCTATAGGTTAAATAGTACTACCACTGGTCTTCTACAAGAACAGCTTTGGTATTAAATAACCCACAAACATTGATATGCCATTTTAATGGCATATCAATGTTTGTTTGTTAAAGAAAAAAAGAAAGAAAGGAAAAAAAGAAAGTTATTTTTACATAAGTAGTTTTCAGACAGAAACAATTCAGAATTACAAAAACAAATGCCAAAAATATATATCCTTGGTATAACCCTAGACTGCATATCTGGAGGTGAGTTTCCAGTTCTGGGAAATGTGGAGTACCCTGTTAGTGCTGTGATTCCTGTCTCTTTAATAACTTTGAAAGCCTAAGTGGTTAAGGCATCGTCCATGAATGATGAGTGTTTGTGGAATAATGAGAGTTCAACATTCACCCAATACTACTTCCTTGTTACAAAAATAAAATCTGTTGATAGAAAGACAAAAGTTGAGAATTCTACCCCTTTAACAACTTTGGAAGCTCATAATTTATGAATGATGCCGTAACAATTTAGACTACCAAATAAATTCTTTCTCTCAGTAAAACTTAATTCCACCCATTTAAAAAAAAAAAAATAAATGCAGAACGACTTTTACATATTCAACATAAATTCATCCTCCTAAATGATGACAGCTATCGGCTGAGGCTTTAGAATACACCGACTGCACCTCTGCAGAAGAGTAAGACTCCCCCAATGGGGCCTCCTGTTCGCTATGTGTGGCAACCCGTGATGCTTAAGGATGTATTCATGGTGGATGAGCAGTCCATGACATGCAACACTCCACTTTGGCTCTTACTTAGGCAAGACAGGCAGTCAGAGGGGCCCTTTCTGATCAATCATGTCAAGCCCTAGCACCAATATGATTGTCCCAACCTTATTGCCCTTATGGCAAGACCCAACCCTTTTTATCATATTGGTGCTAGAAGGCAGTGGCTGAGGGTCTTCATGTCCTGGGAATTACATTAAACTCTATCTGATGGTGAGGTTCCAGCTCTGGAGGTCTGGGGAATGTAGAGCACCCCTTCATCACCATTGCTCTCTGGCCCACTCTGATCCGGAGTGGTAGTACCTGTTTATCTGCATTCTTATTTAGTTTCATTAGCCTTTCTAATTTAATATAATATTTTATTACATTAAAATTTAATACTTGCACCCAGAGGGTGCATATATTTGCTAGGTGAAAATAAAAATTAAAAAGGCTGAAAAAGGCACATTAAATATCAACAGTTCTTGCTTTTTAAAAGAATAGAATTTTGAAAAATAAAATAGAAAAACAAAAAATTTTAACAATGTTTATTTTATTCAATGCTGATCCATTTGGAATGTTAAATATTGTTAAAACAAAACTTGACTTTTTTTTGTTTTTGTTTTTTGAACATAAAAAATGTAACTAAACAAAAACTCACAAATAGAAATAAAAATGAATATTAACAGCAGTAGAAAAAGTGTTGGGCATCAGGGAGGGCTTTACCTTTTAGGGAATTGCCGGTTTTTGTTTTTTTGTTTTTTTACTTTTATTACTTTTCATTTCTGAAGATTTAAAAAAAATGAAATTGTCATCTACTAAAAAAAAAAAAAAAAAAAAGGAATGATTATGAATGTTTTTCTTCTAAATATGAAAGATGGTTGTATGTTTTACAGGGTCTTTTTTTTTGTTTTTGGGGTTTTTTTTTTTAGAGGAAAATTTGTCTCAAAAAAAAGTCTTCAATTTCCTCTTTTTATTTACCATTAATAAATTCAGTGTCATATTTGTGCAAAGACTTTGGAGAAAATAAAAATAAATAAAAATTAAATTTTGCTAAACTTTAAAACAAATCAAATCAAACCAAAATTAAAAATAAAATAAAAAAACAGAGAAACAATAAATTTAAACATCTTTATGAAAAAAAACAACAAAAAAAAACTCAATCTTTTAAGTGACAGTCTAAGTGTTACATAATTTGTGGGTAACCTACAAATTATGTCTGTAAGTGTAAGTAAAAGTAAATTTGTCAGGGTGGCTTAAAGTCAGTATCAGCCAGACAGCGAGGGAGTCCATCACCTTTTCACAAGTGCTAAACCAAAGAGATTGTTTTGGCGTCTGGGGTGGAGTGCTACACCTACCATCAGCTACTCAATTTACCGCACAAATCCCTGTGCTACTCATACGCTAAGTTGGCGAGGGCCGGTATCAAACCCGGAACCTTGTGGTTCCTAGTCACACATTCTACCGACTGAGTGGTATGATTTAAATAACCGTATGGTAAATGGAAAGTTACCATTAACCATTGAAAAAGTGATTGACAGGCAGTTCACCTTTCTCTGACCTAGACGCTGATTTCTGATTGGCTGAAGGCAAGCATGAGAAAGTGACTGAGCTAGTATATTTAGATTTTGGTCGTTAGTCAAAGGGACTAGACGTTATATGTTCGTCTGTCCCAAGATGCAAGCTTCTCAACACGCGGCTATAAAACCCTTTTGGGCTAATAAAGATGACTTGGAACATAATCAAGTCTTGCTTAATTATTACAAACCAAGAAATGAGTATAGACAACCCAGACCAGCAGAAGGAAGAAATCACCCCCCTCCCCAGAAGGAAGATGGCTGCCGACAAAATAGACGCACATAAAAACACTCCTCTTCTCTTTCCGCTTGTCATTTATGTACTCAATGCAAAGGGGTATATAAATATACGTTTAAGGGGTATATAAAGTTTAAGATGTTATCACAAAAGATTACTCCTTCACACCACAGAACACTACATGATCGACTATGACTGTCATAATCAGTGCAAAGAGTTTGAGTTTGAGTTTTGTTTAATGGCATATCAACCTCTGTGGGTCATTTAATGCCAACCAGTGCAAAGAAATGGTACTTTTAGTATTATCTGCGTTATTCGGACTATTGTCCCCATCTTCATTGTTTTTTGTACAACGTTTCGGCCGATATGCCCTCCGGCCTTCTTCAGGTATTTCTTGTCAGACTCGGGAACCTTCTAGGACTCGGGAACCTTCTTGTCGTAATCGGGAGCCAAGAAGGTTCCAAGTCCGAGAAGGTTCCCAAGTCCGACAAGAAATACCTGAAGAAGGCCGGAGAGCATATCGGCCGAAACATTGTACAAATAACAATGAAGATGGGGACAATAGTCCGAATAACGCAGATAATACTAATCATCAAGTCTCATCTCAAACATTCAGAGAAATGGTAGTTTTTTTTGTTTTTTTCTTAAACAAAAAAAAAAAGAATAAGTAAAAATAATTGTTTTTTTAAATTTTGTATTATTTGTACTATTCGGACTATTGTCCTCATCTTTATTATTATCTGCACAATGTTTCAGCCAACATACAGATAACAATAAAAATGAGGACAATAGTCCGAAAAATCCAAATAATGTAAATTATCAAGCCTCATCTCAAAAATTCAGAGAAATATTTTTAAATTTCATTTTAATTTTGGTCATTTGATGTTTGTTTTGTAAACTGTTGAAAGACTTAAAAACTAATTAACCAAAAATCTTTTTGCAATATTGTGACACTGAAACATTTTATTTCTTTTAAAGTTCATCTTTGAGTCTCAATTTAAAAGAATTGAGAATATTTAATCTGTCACTCAGCTGTTCCTTCTTCTTGTCACTTACTTTACCATCTTTCAATTTCTCAACCCTTTTAACTTCTGTGTCTAAAAATTCATTCCCTTTCTCAATAATCTTCTTCATTGTCTTGATGTAAATTGATGCAGATGTTTTCTTGTTCTCCTCCGACAATGACCAAGCTAATTGCTCAGCCTCTTCCACCATCTTATTTTTTTCTGAAAGTTCCGCTTTGAAAAATTTCTTTAACATTACATCATATTCTTCCAGACAGGCAGGCATACCCAACCAAAGGCCTAAGAAATAAACAAATAAAATAAAGAAAAACAAAAATAACAATAGTATTAATAGATTTATACAAACACACAGAGGTAAACAACAAAAATTATAGGACTAAAATTTTAATAAGGTATCAATTATTAATATATATATATATATATATATATAATAAAGTAAGCCCAATGAGTCAGAGAATAATTGACTTTAGAGTCAGTATTATCCTGATGATCCATTAAGAGAAACCTAGGTAGATATTCTCTTACTCATTAGGCATACTTTATTATTATTATTTAGCTCTACTTATTGTATTGAGCACTTAACATATTTAACTTAGGCAACTCTTACAGTACTTTTTTTATCTTTGGCATTTTAATAGTACTATTAATTGATTATTTTTAGGAGGTGCAGATGATTTGGTCTTTTCTTATATATATATATATATATATATATATATTTTTTTTTTCTCCAGGCAAAAGTTTGTATTCTGTAATTTGAAACTATAAAGCTGGGAGTTTTTTTTATACTGTCGGAGTTTAGAAATAAAAAATAAATAAATATATATATATAATTGACACCTTATGTACATAAATTTATATATGCATATATTTATACAGCTTTCAAAAATTCAACATATATATCAGAAATAAAAACAATCCAAGCAAATTTAACCAGAAGATAGTTTTTACTAAACTAATGGACTTGTCACATTTAATAGTATATTTTTTGGGGAAAAAAAATGTTTGTTGCTTGTCAAACGCTTTGAAAACTTTCTTTTTTTTTTTTTTTTTTTTTTTTTAACTTTCTAAAAAGAATTTCTTTCAGAAATTTTCTCCTGACGATGACCTAAGGTCAAAACTAGTTGAGAACAATTCAAAAATAAATCACATAAAAAAAAATTCCTGTTAGTCTTATCACTTGTTGTTCATCTTATATATAAATATTAATAGATTAATATTAATAATATTGGAATAGTTATTGATTTTAAGAAGGAGCGATACAGAGATAAGAATAGGAAAACATTATAAATTAGTAATGCTAGATTCCTAAAATATAATTAGAATTATACTCTTAAATTTTAACTGTTTATAATTAGCTATTATTTGAAATTAGAATTAAGTTAAAAACAATAGAGAGATAAGAACAGGGAAATAAATAAACAAATAGAATCAAGCTGAACACAGCAATAAAAATTATAAAAAGAAAACATGAACTGACATAGCATTCAACAATAAATATTGGAAAATACATTTGTCTCAGTTCAACTGAATAATAACTTCAACTTAGTCTAATATAATGTAGGGTCTTGAAGAGATCTTACTGATCAAAACCGTAGGAAACCCATAATCTTTTTCAACAATTATATATAAAATATAATATATACTAGTACAAAATAAAAAAACACCCTCCAGGCAATGTAAAAATAGATTTTTGAAACATATTGCCTGGGGAGTGGGAGTAAAAAATTCAATGTCAACAAGTTTGTACCCTAAGTAAGTAAAATCATCAAATTCATTAAAGGATTAAAAAATAAAACAATTTGAAATGTAAACTTTAAATATGTATTAAAATAAAACAAACTATATAGAGATATATAATACCAGTCATGTATTTATTAAAACTTGTTTTAAAAAACAATGAGGACTGTCTAATGCTGCATGTTCAAATTTTGAGTATGCATCCCAGTGTTTTTCTTTTTTCAACTGCATGTTTTAACACAAAAATATCATAAAATGTGTTCTTAATAACAATTACGTTCATTTCAAATAATGCGCAAAAACAATTAAGAACAAATTTTATGATATTTTTGTGTTAAACCATGCAGTTGTATTGATTCGAACAAATTCGTATTTTCAGTGTAGATTTGGCTGACCAAAACATACAGCTTTCTCAAAGTGAAACAAACAAGGGGAGGATACTCTCAATTATGTAACTAATGTTCATATTACTGGGAAAGGTATGAACCCCTTCATCCCTTCAGCTATAGGTTAAATAGTACTACCACTGGTCTTCTACAAGAACAGCTTTGGTATTAAATAACCCACAAACATTGATATGTCATTTTAATGGCATATCAATGTTTGTTTGTTAAAGAACAAAAAGAAAGAAAGAAAAAAAGAAAGTTATTTTTACATAAGTAGTTTGCAGACAGAAACAATTCAGAATTACAAAAACAAATGCCAAGATTTGTTTTTTAAAATTCAGGAAAACAATTTTTATAAAGAAAATTCTAAATAGAAAAAGTGTTTAGTTATTGTTACAAAAATAATAAATAAATAAATAAAAAGTACACACGCACAATATATATATGGTGTAATGGTTAGAAAGCCAAATTCGCAGGCCATAGTTAGTGAGTTTGATTCTCATTGGGCACCCCATACCTCTGGTCTGAGCCACATCCTTAACTTAGCACAGTACATAACTATATATACAGAGATCCATGATGCAGAAAAATCTAAAAGGATGCAGTAAAATTGTATCCATAAGTTCCAGTGTTTTTCTTTTTTTTCTTCCCTTACCATTTTTAGCTAACTGTAAATACATTTCAATAGTTTCTTAGAAACAAATTACAGAGGATAGGTTACAAAGTAGGAGTTAGATGGCTTTAATTGGGACCCATAATTTTTTCCAGAGACTCATTCAAAGCAAATATGCAGGATGCACTAAATCAAAAAGCTATCAGCATCACTAATATATATACACACACACACACACACACACACACACACACACACATATATATATATTCAAAAACTGTTACAATAAGAGATACATGATTCGGTGACCAAGATAAGTGTGGCGGAAGTGCTCATATTTGAAACTACCACATAACTTTTTTGCAACATCAAGGTTTTCGTTTTGAATTCATATGACTTTCATCTCCACTATTGATAAGTGAGGAGTATCAACAAGCTCTGAAGATGACTTTTATAAAATCGAAATATTGTTCAATATTAGCTATGAATATGTTATAAAATGTTTTCACTTTAACAGCATATTGTGTTGTTTTCATATCCTTTTATCTATACTCATATATATATATATATATATATATATATAAAGGAACACATGTGTGATTCAGCATATCTACATTGTGTAAATGAGCAATTTTTACTTCTTGAGCTGAATATTAATATCAAAACAACTGAGAAAGTTCTAGTCAAAATTGTCATAAAATCCAATTAATGTGTTTATTCATTTATTTGTTAGTTATGCCTCCTAGGGCATCTCCCCTTTTTACTATCTTCTTACATCAATCTTTAAACAAACCTTTGCACAGATTATATACAATATTAATACAATAAATTCAGTTAAGTAATTCATTTGATAGTTCCCAAAAATATCCTCTTAAATTCTTTTTCTTACCATTATTTTTTAAATCATTTAATTCAATTTGAAAATTTTGTACACTCTTTCTGTTTTTGATATGATTAGGCAATTGTTTCTAAAAATATATTACTTTGTTAACAAAAAAATTGTTGGAATATTTTGCTATATACGGTGTGCTGAAGCCCACCACTTAAACTTATAGACTCTGTATGGCAGCATGGAATCAATCAGCCAATCAACACGCTCGAATACATGGTCAGTTAATTATTTAATTTCCGATCTTGCAAGCTATTCAGTTGCTCATATTCAACACTGACGAACAGATCAACAACCAAGGATTCTGCTTAACACAAGGATTATTCACTGAGGAACAACCAAGGATTCTACCTAACACTAAGGAACACAAAGGGATCTCCACTGTAAAGTGCACTTACCTGCAGCCTAAAAATGGCCACAAAAATTTTAATTTAAATTCAATATTTCAAATTAAATAAGAATTATCAATTTGAAGCAGAGAAATATTATTTGCAATTTTCTGTAGGGAAAAAAATTGGTGCTAGTCAAAAACTGTTAATTTTTTTAAGTGACCAAATTTTGAATACCATTAATATTATGTTTCTGTGGTGTGTGTGTCTGTGTGTGTGTGTGTGTGTGTGTGTGTGTGTATGTGTGCACATGTGCATGTGTTAGTTACTGAATCAACAAATTAAAAAACCTGTTTAGTGTAGAAAGAAACAATTTAACTATAAATAAACTTTTTACCTGTTCTATCAACTGTTGTAGAATAGAAAAAGAAAAACATTAATTTTCTTTTAATTCTAAATTTCCATTCATAAAATGAAAGATCTACAGGATTTTTTCATCAAGGATACAGAAATGAATAATTTAAAAAAAAAAAAAAATTTTCCCCTGAAATCCAAAAATATAGGAATTTTTTTTCTGCAACTTAAGAAATTTCTTCAGATCCTGAGAGTAAAATAATCTATTCTTGATAGAATTTAAAAAAAAGAAAAAAAAAAAGGACATTTTTAAATTTTCACAACTTCAAACAGAAAATAATCCTAAATCTGTTGCTGTTTAAAATTGAAACATTCATTTTTTTTTTATCAAAGTTGTGAAAGATTTTGAGAAAAATATACTTACTCGATTCTTTCATGACAAATCTTTTGATTTCATTTGAATCTTTCACATTTCCAGTATAATCAATTGGACCCACTTGACCTTCTATGAATAATTTATAATGAGGAAAGTCTTCTTTCTTAATCGCATACCTTTCAGCAAGGTCAAGGTTATCTTTTTCACCATAATCTACAGAAAGAAAACAGAAACATGAAGTAGATGAATACAAGGGAGAAAAAAAACAGATCAATAAATTGAACAGGGACTACACTTTAATCTAATAAACTCTTGCATGCATTATTGTAGAGCTGTGGAGTCAGAGTCGGAATTGTGAGTCCAAGTCTTGGTTTGGTTAGTTTGTTTTGTTTTACAGCATATCAACCTCAGTGGGTCATTTAGTGTCGATAAAGTTTTGAAATAAATTCATTCTTAAGGGATACACAATTTTTTTTATAAACACATTTTTCTATTTAAACCATAGATGAGACACTAACAGGTACTACCACTCTGGGTCAGAGTGGACCAGGGAGTAATGGTGATGAAGGGGTGCTTCATTTATGGGTTAAATAAAAGAATGTGTTTATAAAAAAATTGAATATCCATTAGGAATTAATTTACTTCAAAACTTAGTTGGCATGATGACCCACTGGGGTTGATCTGCTCTTAAACAAACCAAACTAAACCAGATACAATAAGTTCACACATAAAACTCAGGGAGTATTTTTTTTATCCAATTTTTTGAATAAAGGCTAGAGGTTTATATGTTTTTACATACAGTATTTGAAGTATTAAAGTTAAAAAATTTTGCTATATTTTTGTTACATGAGGCACAATTCAGTAGCTCCGACAAACCACAATGGACTGTGGGATTCCAAGCTCGACTGATCCTCTCCAAGTGTTACTCACCATATTTGCCTTTATGTCTTGGAGCACACAGCCTCATAATCCATGGTTTTAGGCCTATCTGACCCTTCTTGGTCATCAAGGTTCTTGCAGCCTGAACAAAATTTATTCAACAATCTGGTTACTGTAATGTGATCCACTGCACGTTCACCTTTTGCACAACAAATGTTTTTGGTTGCTTCCGCAGGATTGTGGCACAGCTTGAACTCATAAAGCATAAGTTCCCAAATTAGACTACATTACACATTCATCTGTGCAGCTTTCAAATCACACACAGTGTGAAGTAATGCCCAACATGTCAGCACACCATCTATCAGGATTCTACCAAAAATAGCTTGAAATGCTTCAGTCATGAGCTGTACACACCAAAAATTAGCACATACCAAAATATTGCAAAACTTTTGACTCACCCTTGTAATTTTGAAAATGTCTTGAAAAAAAAAGACAAAAATCTTTCAGGTTATTTGAAGAGATAATCAGAACTGAAATAAAGCAAAGAAGTTTGGCACATCCTTCCCATTGGAAGAAAATTTCAGAAAAATAGGGAATCTCACTAGAGGCTGATTAGAATGAATGAGATGGTATATGAGCCAGACAAAAAAAATGGATTATTATATTGTCAGTATCAGTCGGTAGAGCTTCCACCTCGGAACCACAAGGTTCTGAGTTCAATACTGGCTTTCGCCAACTCAGCATATGAGTAGAACAGCTTCTGTGCGGTAAATTGGGGAGCTGATGGTAGGTGTGGCGCTCCACTTCAGATGCAATAACAATCTCCCTGGTCGATGAAAGCGAAAAGGAGATAGCTAGCGAAAAGGAGATAGACTGTTTTACTGTCCAGCGGATATTGACAATAGGGCACTTCGCATATTACTATTTCATGTCAGTGTTAGGAGAAATTAAGCACCTTAATCCACAATGTGATAATTTTTTTTCTTTAATATCACTAGCAAAAAAACAAAAAAAACAACAAAAAAAATACCCTCCAGGCAGTGTAAAAATTGATTTTTGAAAGACATTGCCTAAGTGGGTGGAAGTTTGTTTTGTTTTACAACACAACAATGTCTTCTTTTTTTTTTTTTTAAATACATTCAATTCTACAAAATTTTATTCAAATTGAACGCATATTTTAATTTTAGTGTAAAAAAAAAAAGAATTTTTTAAACATTTTATCTCGATTTTATCAACGTACAAAAATACATAAAAGGATTATTGCCACCGCTCTTTCATACAAAAATGTAAACAGATCTTTGAAATTTGAAATTTTTTTTAATAATAGACATAAAAAATAGTTTTCCAGTCAAAATTCAAATGTTTCCTTTCTAATAAAATCAAGTTTCTCACAATTGAATTCAAATTAATTCAAACAAGGTTGTTTTTTATTCTAGGTATTGACGATTTGGGGTAATGTGACATGAGCAGTGACATAGTTTCGGTTACAGACAAATAGAGATTGAATCTCTATTATTAATAGATGGCACGACTCTAATGTTACTGCTTAATTACTATTTCTCAAAATCAGACAATGGAGAATGAAGAACTCTGTTACATTCCTTTATTTTAAGAACATAAAATTCACATATGAGAAAAGAAATGAGAAAAGAAAAAAGAAAAAGGAGGTCCACACTCACCAGCTACTTGAACTTCTGCCACTAATAAATCTGGTTGTGCAATCGCAGAATTCGCTACTTTCTTAAATTCATCTTGTTTTTCTCCGTATGGATAAGTTTCATCAAATTTTACAAGAACTACTCTGTGTTTACTGATAACCTGGAAGAAACAAAAATTTAATAGTTTTATAATTAATAAAAATAAACATCAGGAAGAGCATCCAGCTGTAAAAGAGAGAATCAGAAAAAACTGGTTATTTCTTATAACTCCAACATAATCAAAGGGGAACCACTCTTGACTGATAAATTATTTATTTATTGATTGATCTACTAGGAAAAAATAAGACAGGGTTAAGGTTAGGGGTTAGGGATTAGGGGTTAGTTTAAGGGGAAAATAAATAATTAATTCATTAGTCAAGAGTGGTTCCCCTTTGTTTATGTTGGAGTTATAGGAAATAACCGAAAAACCTGTAAATCCACACTTCCACAAACATAAAATATATTTATCAACTCTGGAGTTTAAATAAAATTTTAGTCTGTACATTTGCATTGATAACCAATTTGTCACCAAAAATTTGATTTAATTTTCATTTCATAATGAATTGTATGTTATGAGAAATTAATAGATAAAATTAATAAATTCTGTCCTAATTTGTTCCAATTACTTTTACATTAAAACCCTTAAGGCATAAATCTAATCTTCCCTGCTTCCTGTCTGATCTTAATTATGAGTTTATCATTAGTGTGCTTACATTAGATATCGGTATATCAGCCAGACAGCGAGGGAGTCTATCCCCTTTTTGCTAGTGATAGACCAGGGAGATTGTTTTTGCATCTGAGGTGGAGCGCCACACCTACCGTCAGCTCCCCACTTTACCGCACAGATCAGATTACCCAATCTGTGCTACTCATGCACTGAGTTGACGGGAATTGGTATCGAACAAGGAACCTTGCAATTCCTGGCTGGGTGCTCTACCAACTGAGCTAAGCTAGACCCTTAACTTCTTCCGACAACTACCCATCACCCACTTCCTCTCCTCGTTCTTCTGTAGGGTTGAAGAACAACTCAGACACAGTTTTATATGTGCACATATTACTTTTATTCATAACAACTCATATATTACCCACTGTGCATCATGGAAATCAATCTATTCTCATTAGCAATTTCTAACTGAATAAAGTTTCTAATTTCTAAACTTCTATAATTTTAGTCACCTGACTTTAACAGGTCCAATGAAAGCCAAATTTTAACTAACCTTAAATTGTCACTCACACTGAGTTAACCCAAATGGTTAGAATCTTTTTAAACTTATCTACACTACCTGCCAAATAAAAGATTCAACCAATCTATTATTTAACTCTTATAGGGAAAAGAAATAAATGACTTCTAAGTGCAGTTGAAATAAATTTGCTATGCTCATTGTCACAAGAATCAGCTATGTCTAAAACTTGCATATCAGAGATGACAAATTATTTGGACTAGTACTTTGTTGTTTTTATCACAATATTTTGGCTGATATATTCTATGGCCTTCTTGTTTATATTGCATTTGGTACTTAATGGGTGTTGCTAGGTATCATAAAAAGATATTATGTCTAAATAAAATGATTCTAAGTCAGTCTAGTTTTGAGAACAGTGAAAATAAAGATAATACTTTACATGTGACACACTAATAACAACTCCAATGATAACATCTCAGCAGGTAATGTCAGCAAGGCAAGCGACAGCCTGGATGCCAGACTAAGAAAACCTGATAACAACTATGCATCCTGTCTAAAGTTATTAAGAAAATCACATAAAATTCAAATGTGGTTTGAAAAAAAATTTGAAATCTTAAACAATCAATTTAGATGTCAAAACAAAGCTTGAGTTAAGATTTTAGGTATATATATATATATATATATATATATATCTTTTATTCAAGTTATTGAAGCTATTTGATGTATACTAAAAAAAACTTCCGTCTGAAGTTATTGGGTAAAACTAAATAATCACATTTTATTTCAATAAAAAGGTAATAAAATCATATAAAAGCTTTTTGATTTAGTGTGTCCTGCGACGCACATATTTGCGTTGAATGAGTCCCCAGGAAAATTTATAGGTCCGAACTAAAGTCGTCTAACTCCGACCTTGTAATATATCCTGTGTAATTCCTTTCTAAGAAACTATTGAAATATATTTACAGTTAGATTGAAATGGTGAGGGAAGAAAAAAGAAAAACACTGGGATGCATGGATACGATTTTATTGCGTCCTTTTAGATTTTTGTGTGTCAGGATGTGTACCTATCAGCATTTCTGCTAACTTCAGTCAGTCCATTTTTATAAATTCCAAATATCTCAAAAATTAACCATTAAAAATGACAGAAAATTTATTTGAATATTTTACTCGGGGTGGAAATGGATGAGTTTAGATTTGAAAAATATTGGTTGAAAACTTTTTGAGTTATTGAGGTTTAGTTGATTTGCGTAATAACTTCAGACAGGTTGTAATGATAACATCACCAAATGAAGGGAATTCCTGGAAAACAGGTGGTGAATAATCTGACTTTATCAAACACCAATGTTATAATCAACAGATGGAAATTAGAGACAACCTAACAAGCCATATAAAGATAAAGTCCATTCAACCCCGACAATCATAAGTGCCTCCTCATTCCAAAGTCAAACCTGTGGATTTATCCAATATATTTTTATCAGAAACGTCCACTCCAAGAGAGAAGTAACAATCAATAATTTGAAGGTAAGATATCAATATTTATATTAACTAGGGATAGGAAGATTGTGTTTTGTCAAGTCTTCAAGTGGGGAGGGCCTGCCTACCTCGAAAATCAAATTCTGAAATCTTGGCCTTTTAAATAGACTTAAAATAAACATGTTTCCAATTGGAAGTTGTTTTCTTGTTTAAATAATAATAATAACGCAATCTATACATATATAAAGGACACTTGGTGTGTATGTGTGTAGATCCAGATGAAACTATGAAAATAAAACAATTAACGACAAAGTAATTATATGTACACATTAAATATCATCAGTTCCTGCTTTTTGTGCAAAAATCTTAAAAATCTGATTTATATCTAAAAATTAAAATATACATAGAAATAGCATTGAAATTCTACTTAAAAATGTCCAGTATTTGTAAATCTCTAAAGTAAACAAATCAATATACCAGAGTTTGCTTCCCTCTACCTAGTCAATGCAGGGTAGCAGCTTCTAGTAAATAAATAAAGATTAAATCTATTACAGTTGTCTGTGGGTCAAGGGAAATTCATATCTCTTGATTCAGATTTTTTTAAAGATGAATTCAGTAAGGAAGGGAGTAACTAACAAATATCATCAAGTTGTGCTGATAACATGGATTCCATTGGCTCTCTCTGGCCATCTGTCTCTATTGGCCATTGCTCCCACTGGGTCCTCTACACGGCATCCAGTGTCTACACAGAGTTGATGACTGTAAGTCTTTGCTGGCTGGCCAATAGTGATGTGTCCACAGGAGAATGTCACTTATGAGTTCATCCTTATTCTCCAGCAGTGTCCAGCATGTATTGTTCATCTTACTTGGATGGTTTGTGTGATAGGAGGTAGGTGGCCATATAGTTGCTGTCGTGGGATGTTGCTTCCAGAATTTAATCAAAACAGTATGCAGGATCCTTGTGCAGTTTCCATGTGCAGTTTCCATGCAGCTTCTTCTTCAAGCATTTTGTTAAAGTCAAAGTGGTGCATCCATAGGGTAGTACTGACAGAGTTACAGCTTGGAAGAATACCAGTTTTATTTTATCAGAGATCAGAATTCCATTTGATCGACAACCTGTCAATAGTAGTTCATGCCTTTCCTATGCATATATTGATATCACTTTCTGTAGATGAGATATTACTACTGAGGTATGTGAACTGGTCTATTAATTTCAGAGGCATGGACTGCTAAAGACAGATTATCAATCATATGGAAATCTTATCTCTCTGATAAAATAAAGTGAGATTTCTTCCAAGCTGTAGCCATGTCAGTGCTACTGTATGGCTGCATCACTGGGACTCTAACGAAATGATTAGAGAAAAGGCTAGATGGGAACTACACAAGGATGCTGTGTGCTGTCTTGAACTAATCCTGGAAGCAACACCCCACAAAAAGGCAGCTGTACAGCCACTTGCCCCCTATCACACAAACCATCCAAGTAAGATGAACAAGACATACTGGACACTGTTGGAAAGGCAAGGAGGAACTCATAAGTGACATTCTCCTGTGAATACCTACACATGAACACACCAGCAAAAACATACATCAATCACCTCTGTACAGATTCTAGATGCAGCACGGAGGACCTGCCAGAAGAGACGATTGATAGGGACAGGTTGCAAGAGTGTCATGGGAATCTGTGCAGCTTGATGATATTGATGATAATGAGACCCCTTCATAAACTTCCTGTCAATAATTCATTAGAATTCTCAGAATTTCTAATAGTGAAACTTCAATTCTCAAACAACTCTGAAGTTGAACAATTCAAAGTTTGAACAAAACATTTGAGTAAAAAAGACCTCAGTTGTTGAACAAATTTTTGGACTTCAAACACACAAGTGAAGCCGATGAAAAAAGAAGTCACATGAATGACTGCTGATCCAAACCAAAGATGGCTGAAAGGATGGTCAAAACTACCCAAGCAGCATCACTTAGCATCAGTCACTATCAAACAAGTGTCTGATATTGTTTTTGTGCAAATTCTTCACTTCGTTTTTTATCCTTTTCTTTTTTGTATTTACATTTTTATGTATTATCTGTTGTTTAAATACATGTCTTTACATCAGCATCACAAAAAAAAAAAAAAAAAAAAAAAACAGGAGCTGGAAAAGTGGTTGTATTTTTTTTTTTTTTTTTTTATTTAATTCGCTTTGCAATCTCACTTTTCCTTAATCTCAATTATCTACCCAGAGCTCAATGTGTGACCAAACGGGTCACGTTTTGTTTAGTTTCTTTTTAAAAGTCAACTTCTAGGTGCCCCATTGAAATGAAAAAGGGAGACAAAAAATCCTCGGCAAAAACGACAAACTTTTTGTAAAATACCCAGTGTTGGGACTGAACTCACAACATCTGGATTTTTAGTCAAAATATTAACAAATTGATTTGTTGTTTGTGTCCCCAGGAAATGGAAAGATGGTGGGTGGGTGATTTAAATTCAGGTTGTTTATCCACTTGAAACACAATTTTATCTGTACACTTGATACATCTACTTGTTGATAGAAGATAACTTGTTTCTTTTTCTTTTCTTTTTTTTAAGATTAAACAAAACACTAAGGTGATTTCAATTCTACCCTCTTTCCACCCAAATATGAAAAAAGAATCCATGTTGACAGTGATGAGTGAACAAACTTAACAAGTTAACCTGTCAAAACTTGATGACATTTTTAGTCTTGATTGTCGGTCAGAGATGTTGGTTTTGTCACAAAGACAACAAGATTATCCCAGTCTTGTTATTACAAACTGTTTTAACTTCAAATTAGAAAAGAAAAAAAAATGAATTTTTACACCTAATGGCTGACAAGGAAATTTCAATAGAATTTTTTTATTAAATCTTGGATTTCTATCAAGATAAATATTTATTGGCTTGAACCAGGGCCGGTGCTAGGGTCCCATACCACCACCCCCAAATCTACAATACAGAGCCCCACCACCACCACCACCACCATGCCACATTCCAATTTGCATAAAGTGTTGTAACTCAAGTATCAGGCTTAACAGAGAAATAATAGGAAGAAACAAAACAAGTATTAAGGATAGGGGTAGAGGTTTACTAAGCAAAGATACAAGGTGAACAAAGAAATTAGCAATTGCTAGGTTGAATTAACAAGTCCCGTGAGATCTTGTTCCCCCCTTCTGAGGTTTAATCAAACATTATTTATAGAAAAAACAGACAATTCCATTCTCATTTTTGAGTAGTATTCATATGAAATATATGAACTTGCACTCTACTGCATGTCAATTTTCATAAAGTAGTAGAACATAGAAAACATATGAAACCTGCCTTTCTGGAGCCCTGAAGCCTTCTTGTCCCCCATGGCCAGGAAGTTTGGGAATAGTACATACCAGTGCTGACTTATTTTATCTAACATTAGATTTGTATTAGGAAACTAGATGACAATTATTAACTCAAAATTATTTCAAATGATAAAACTAAAATTATCACTAAACATTGATATACCATTTGGCATATACTAGGTATAATGTTAAACTGCACTTCAATGGTGAATTTCCAATTTTAGAACTCTGGAGAGTGTGGAGTACCCCTTCATTGCCATTACTCCTAGGTCCACTCTGAACCAGAGTGGTAGTAACAATTAGAGTCCTGTCTATGGGTTAAAGAGAAAAAAAATTAGGTTTAAATGTGTTTTAAAAAAATTGACTGAAAAAAAAATTGAATTTCTATCAAGAATGAATAAACAAAACATCTTTAGCATAAAGTAACCCAACAAGGGTTGACATACCATAAATCCAACCAACCAGCAATCAACCATCTGGCTTTTTTACAAGCATCTGTTATAGTTGATAACCGTCTGGAAAATTGGTAAAAGTAATCTTCAGTTTGGTAGAAATCGTTTTCATTAATTTTACTAGCAAAAAGAAAACGCCCTCAGGCTGGTGTAAAAATTGATTTTGAAAGATATTGCTGAGCAGGTGAGAGTTAAAAATTCAATGTCAAAGGGTTTGTATCATAAGTAAAAAAAATCATCAATA
>CM042138.1:141723699-141835850 GCA_023376005.1 Doryteuthis pealeii | reverse complement strand
CCCTCCCCTAAAAAATGACAGCGAAGAAAAGATATAAAAGAAGCGACACGTGTTGTGGAGGTCATAATGATGATAATTAACGTAAACAAAACATGTAACACCACTCACCCTGTTACATAATTCATAGGCAGCTTATGAATTGTGTATGTACTGTAGTCAGAAATTTTGAATTCGGGCTTCGTTAGATTTCCGAATTAACGGGGATCCAGTGGTAAGTTACTTCGATGGTTACTGAACGGACAATAACCTTTTTTAGTTGACTCCTGAAAACGCGCGTAGGAGATTTTAGTTTAAGTTTTAGATTAGATGCGACTATAAATATAGCTTTGACGAGTGGAGGGATAAGAAATACATTTTATGTACAAAAGAAAGATTTCAATGAGCTCTATTCAATGATAGAAAGCGCGTGGTGGAATGGTTAAAGTCATGGGCAATGGACTCGTCGCCCCGAGTTCAAATCCTGGATGTGGTAATTGCATTTCACTTAGCGGCCAATACTCTTGGGAAAGGTATAAATCCTACTCTCCTTCCAGTATGGATAAATAGTAGGGTAGACTGGGCTCTTTAACCTTGGCTAAGGCAACCTGTCTAGGAGAAGGAACTCTGAATTCAAACCTGTTGAACTCCACTTGAGAAATTGACCTTGTGTCACATCCTGCTCGTGCGGAGGTTGGTAAATATATAAGGGGTAAATAGCAATTAAAAAAATTACAGATGTAGGATTTATTTCCCTAACTTGATACGGTTCTTTCGTTAGGCACTAGGTATCGTTACCAGTAGCTTAAAGGGGGAAACCTCTAAAGTCAAAATACTCTTAGATCCTCCACCTTCAGTGCTACTACACAACCAATTGTTCCCCTGTCCATGCTTAAACCCCCCCAGGCATTCCGTGTACATCGAACGCGAGAGCCTTTACACCCTTCGGCTTTCGCAGAGGGTAAACACGCACCATTTGTACCTTTTATCTACAGCATGAGGTGGGGGCTTTGCCTCCCTTGGTACTCCGTGCATTGTACACAAGAGACTTTTCAAATCAGTAAGTGATTCCTATTCTATTATCAGCAGTTTCAAGACGTTACTACCTAAAGGTTATTTGTAACCCCACTTTCTGAGTCTCCCAAGCAGCTTACCCACCACCCGGTCAGAAGTTCGGAGGTAGTACACACCAGCCCTGAGTATATGTGGTGAACCTAGATGATGACTGGTAGCGTTTAACTTTTTTGGTACGGCTGTACGTTTACTCGATTCGGTACGGCGAACTACGTCAGCTAACGTCAGCTTTAGACATGCGCAGAGATCTTAGCCGGTACGGCAGAAAATCTCTTTTTTTAGAGAGAGAGAGAGAGACGAGAGAGAGAGAAGAAGAGAGAGAGAGAGAGAGAGAGAGAGAGAGAGAGAGAGAGAGAGAGAGAGGCTATTACATTTAGTCAAACACTTAATGATGGAATGCAGATTTTTTGCTCACACCAGAAAACATTATTTAAAGCAAACAATATGAAGGACCTATTTGAAAATGTTAACATAGAGGATATTTTCTCCTTTTTGAGGGAAATAAAAATTATACCATAGAATATAGACATGAAACAAATCAATGTCATAGAGTATGATTCCCAATAATGCTAACACATTGTTAAAAACCATTACTAATGTATATATATGAATACACAATATGTATAACAACCCAAACCGTAGGCATGATATAACCTGGACGGTTGATATGCCGTTAAAATTAATAAACCAACCAACCAATCAGAAAAAAACCCAATTTCTTTTAGCTAAGAAAATTGAAAGTTTTAAATAAAAAACAACTTTAAAGTTTTTTTTAACTTTCAATTTCTAAGCTAAAAAACTATTAACGATGATCAGACCAAATTATGAAACACACACACACATAACACCACCGCCCCCCGCCCACACGCAGAGAATTTGGAAGATAGACACAAAACAAAATGAACGGTCGCTAACATCTTCGGTTCAGAAATCTTCTGTTGATGAGATTTTATTCGAAATATTAATAATAAATAGAGTTAACAAAAACACCATAGTTACTTCTTTTTCTTTACACTTGCATTGTGATAGCCCTTCAAAACAACTACCTAACCAAAAACCTTTTAAAAATAAATTTAAAATAAAATAATGTTTTATTTCAAAGTAAATCTAAATAAGCTTTTTTTTTTCTCCTATCAAAAAGAGATTTTCTGCCATACCGGTTAAGATCTCTGCGCGTGTCTAAAGCTGACGTTTAGCTGACTTAGTTCGCCCGTACGAATCTAGTAAGCGTACAGCCGTACCAAAAATGTACAACCCACTGGATAGTTTGAATTTGAATCTAAAAGAATGAAATTTAGGGTTCATTGAACCATTTTCTTTGAATAAAAATTAAAAAGCTATAATTGTTTCTTTTTAGTCGTTCTGAAAAATGGTAATAAACACTTCCGATTCGACTTCTACATATCAGACTACTTCGACCTTCTTTTATGCAAAGGGTGGGGTTTGGGTTTGCCTCGGAGTCGGAACATCCATGTTGTTTTTTTACGCGCCCCGTTTAGTTCTGAATAAGAGTTTAAAAAAAAATGTCAAATGATTATTTTGGTCAGATATGTCAAATGTTACTCAGTATTTTTTATGGAAGTTTTTTTTCTTCTGGTTTTTAAATAAATAAGATTTATAAAAATACTTTGGGCGTTTGTTTTATCTTCTGGATTCAGCTTAAATCACTGAGGATTTTATTTTAAACAAAAAGCAGACAAGAAATGAATAGGGCCCGAAATGAACGGAAAGTTGATTTTTTTGTAACGTTTTTTTTGCTAATAAAGTTTAAACGCCGAATTAGGAGAAAGTAAACAATTTTAAGTAACAAGTTTTTATTTAAATTTAGAGTAGAAGGGCGCGGGGGGGGTTTCTTATGCACCCAGTAATTAATATTAGTTTTATTCAATAATTTCTAATTTGAAAATTAAAGCCTTGTAGAAAACTTTAAATTAAAAAAAAAAAAAAAAAAAAATACTGAAGATTTTGCACACACCTCATAATTACTGAGAAACTGGGATATGTTCCAATGTGAAATGTGCTAAAAAAATAACAACAATAATCTTGCCTATTTAAGAATAAAATAAAATAAATTAAATAGAAGAAAGGAGCGTATTTCGAGAGAGTGAAATACTGGCAAATCCCCTCAGCTTTTCTCTCCCCGTCTTTAACCCAGAAAATAGGTCGTAAACGAATTTAATGTAATATTTAATAATGAATTTTCATTCAACCTCATATTTTTCTCAAACTTATCTTAATTTCTAATCATCAATTTCCAGATTTTCTGCTATTAATACACAATTCAATTATTAACACATGCATTCAAATTTTCACAGACTGGACAGCATTAACACAAAATAAATAAATAAATAAATAAATAAGTGAATGTGACTACTGATCAATCCATGGCACGCAAAAAATACAAAAACGAAATCCAAAAAATAAACAAAAAAAAAATGAAAATAAAGGAATACGAAAAATGCAAGAATAATTGGTTGTCTAAATTCCGAAAAGTTTATTCTTTCAAATCACCAAAGTTCCAACTAGAAGTTGAATAAAGCGCCGGTATAGATGAATATTGTGATAGCGTTAGATGTTATTGATTATCGGGCCATCCGTAGATTCGACGAAACGCTCGTTGTCGCTTGATTGTCGGCAAGTGAATAAATAGGAATCTCGTCAGTTTTTTTTCGATTGTTGAATCATTTTGCCAAGTCTGAGAGTAGAAAAGGAAGAAGAAATCATGGCATGGTTCCGAACACCGGGTATACAAGAATTTATTGCATTTTTGCTCTTTATGACCATTGTAATACCGAGCCAACAAGCCGAAGTCATTCAGGGTTCAGTCCCACTTATTTCTGGAACATTTGATAAGGTAGAATTAATGAAAATAAAGAAGAAGAAAATTTATAAGGAAGAATTTTTAAAACGACGCGAAAAAGAAGAAAAAAAAACGGTATTTTTCTGTGATTATTTCGGGTTTTATTTTTAAAAACACCGGCTTTTTTTTCTTCCTTTTTTTCTTTGATTTTTCGCTTCGATATTCTTAAGAAAAAAAAATGTTTTTCTTGAAGTTGATTATTTTTTTTTTTGATTGATTAAAAAAATCCTCCTGAATTCTTGTCGGAAAAAAATCACCGGAGAAGAAATCCTCGGAAATTTCTTAAAATTCTCCAAAAGAATCCTTTCGCATAGAAGCTTCTACATTTTGGACAATATGTAAGAAAATAGAGTTAAGACAAGCAACCAAAATTAAGAAGATAGATAAAAATATTAATTGAAATTAATTGATAATAGTAATAAAATGAATGAAAATTTGATTATCTAAAAAAATGAATAAAAAGGAAGAAAATAGATTTTATTTAGAATTTTCTAGCACAGGAAAAAAGCGCAAATTTAATTATCTTAATTTGAGTGAATTTTTCCTGAATTTTTCTTCTTTTTTTTTCGTTAATTATTTAAAAATAATTTACTTATTGCAATAAGTTGAATTAAACTAAAAAAAATCGTTTTAATCGCCATTTCTTATTTACTCGAATTAAAAAAAGGAAAAAATTTTAAAAAAGAATTAAATTAATTTTTTGCTTAATTCCAAGTTAAAAAATTGATAGAATATTTTATTTTTTCACCAACTTTTTGGGATAAATCTTTAATTATTTTCTCTCAAAATGACTTCAAACTTTATTCTCTACATTTTTCTGTTTTAAAATAAAATTTTTATTGAAATACTTAATTTAAATGTGTAGATTTCAACTAGTTTAAAATTTTTCCTCATTTTTTTTTTCATTCAAATCCCACCCAACCGGGAACACCTGGCTCAGTGGTAGAGCAAAACATCTTTATTTTCTGAGGCTCATTTTTTAAATCGTATATTTTTTAATTGCTTAAATTGATAGCTTAATTGGTCCAGGGAAACTCTAGTAGAGCACCCAGTTAGGATTGAACTCAAACCACTACTATTAATTAATCTGCGAGGGAAGCTTGGTAGGCGTTCGTTGCTTGTTTTATTTCCGATAAAACGAAGAAAAGATTTTTTTTTCTTAAAGAGTTAAAAGCCTTGGATTTTTCATTAGCGGTCAGTCTAGAACTAAAATAAAGCATCTTTCGGTAATTCTACACACCACTTCATAAACCCACTATTATTATCAATCAGTGGGAAGGACTGCAAAGTTGCGGTCAGTGGTTCCTATCTAAAGGTGTGTAGTCGGTGAGTTTCGTTAACACGTCTAATTAAAAAGGATTCCTGGGTTGGGTTTCAAACCCGAGCAAATGAACCCCACATCCAACTGTCGTAAATGTATACAAGTACAAAATAAAATAAAATAAAAAATTGTAATAATAGAAAACTAACATGTGAGCGAGTGGTCTTCAGTTCAATTCCATCTGGAAATTTTTTTCTTCTTGTTTTTCTTCTCTCACGAGAAACATTGTAGTGGTTCGTGGGTTACACCTTCGGTCTTTTTATTTATACTGTAATTAGTTTCCAAAGTAATTTGGCGCCCCCCAAAATAAGGGGGGGGGGTTAAAGTTAAGTGACCTGAAAAAAATCAGAAAGTTTTGAAATAAAATAACTGATCCATTATAAAATTCGTTCATTGATAAATCAATACTGAAAATTTCATTAAAATCGGATAATTCCTTGATTTTTTTCAAACTGAGGTAGGGGGTAAATATGTTTTGTAAAAACACGGATTTTTCGACAAATTGGGTATGCCTAGTATTCTACTCTTAATCTTAAAGGTTTTTTTCTTTTTTTCTTTTATTTCTTTTTTCTGTTCTTTTAAAAACACCGAATATTCTGAAATATACCCTATAATTTTTTTTACAACTACTGGAAATAATAAACCCGAATGGAATAATAATTGAGTTGTGAGTGATTGTGAAATCTCAGATATAACTTATATCATGAAGCAATAAAATTATAAATTTGAGGTTTTTCCTACTTTGAAAAAACATTTCAGATGTCTTTATTTATAATTCTATTAACTCATTCATTCATTTTTGTAAAAATTCTTGTTTTGTTTATCTACCTGCTTTTGGCAAAAAGGTTATCATTTTGTAAAAAAAGAGCCCCTATTCGAAAGACTAGGATATTATTTCATTCATAATGTAAATTCAAAGTAAATATTTAGTTATTTACTAAACTGTGTTTTTGTATGGCACAAGGCCATATTAGTAGGGCTCTGATAGATTAGTTTAGTTTGCTATTTCTGGTAGGCATCCAAATTTGATTTTAAAGGTTTTATTTGCTACGTGCCCTCCCTATTACGACAAAACCAAGATGAATTTTTTTTATCTGCTGTTATTAAATTTTTTATCTGCTGTTATTGGATTTTTTAAGGGTCGCTGATTAATAGTCAATTAATTGTCCTCTGTATAAAGATAATTCTGACAATTTCACAAAAAATGCTCATCCCTTCTCTCAAACATTTGTTCAATTAATTCCACTGATTTCATTAACATGGATTTATGATTATTACTAACTCCCGTCTTTACTAAATAAGCCAACCGCCATGCCCGTTATTTTTTTAAAGACCATCATCTCATCTCCCCACAACTTGAAAAGTAATGAATATAAAACAAAACAGAGCACAGGTTTTTAAATAATTCCTTTTTCTTCTTTTGTCTTACATTCTTTTTTTAGTTTATTTTCTTGTGACTTAAACTCAAAGAAGTTGAGTAAATTAAAAAAAAATTTTCTCAGAAAAAAAGATGAAATGAAACCTCAAAAGTAAGTTCTAGTGATTTTTTAAACGTTGCAATTTTTGAGAGAAAAAATGTTTAATTCTGGAATTTGAAGTTCACTGTTTTATGACTAAAACCAAAATCTAAAAGTTAAGGACATCAGAGTTGTTTAAAGTTTTTAAAAAGAAATTAGATGTTGTTTAAATTTTCATTCGATTATATAATTTTAAAGTAAAGTCCAGTTACCCCCTTCACCACCGCCTTCATTTAACTTCAGACTTGATGACCAAAAATAATTTTTTTTTTATCACCAGCACCACAACCACCATCACTGCAAAGTCCGTCCCCTTGATAAAACTATAGGCTGAACTTGTACAAAGGTGTCAAAATTAGGTTGACCCAGAAAAAACAGAACCTAAATTATTTATTTATTTTCCCATTAAACTAACCTTAAACCTCAACCCCAACCCTAACCCCTAAGCCTAAGCCTAAGCCTAATTTTGACACCTTTGTGTAACTTACAGCCTCTACTTAATTTTCCCAGATTTTCACTAACATTAACCTTGTATGGCACAAGGCCACAATAATGGAGCACCCAATGAGAATCAAACTCATTACATTAGCAAATGGTCTATAAGATTTGCTTCTTAACCATTTCTCTAAATAGCAAGCCCCTTTATTCAATTTCTATATATGACATCTATTATTAATTCCTGTGGATTGGGACCAGAGAATTTTAAGGGAGACTTGTGCAGCATCACCCTCTTCTCTGTAATGTTCTGGTGACAAGACTATGTTTAAGGTAAAGGGCGAGTCAAAAAGTAATGCCATTTTCTTTATTTCATGTGAAGTTTTTTTTTATAAAACTAAGGCTTACATTGAAACCCTAACGAGGCTCAGAGCAAGAATCTGATGAGTAAGACCCAACTTGCGAAATCAACAATGTCTCCTCTGCATGACAATGGTATTTACGACTCACACAAGGAAATAATCTAGGATAAGGAATGGAAATTGCCCTTCATTTCGATGGACAACTTTACATGATCACGTCTTTTTAAATATATAATAAAACGAATATGACAAAACATATATACGACTGAGTTTTGAAAATTTGAAAACAATCAATACATTAACAAATACAATTTAAAAAATCAGAATATTTAAATTAGGACGGGAAGGGCCTGAATAATATTGCTTTCTTTTAATTTGTTGATAAAACACCTTCAAACCGCTAGTCGGTTAATAACTAGCACAGGTCAAAAATTCACTATGCGGCGCCTAGTGTATTTTAGGGCAGGAGGCCAGGGCGACAAAACCCGAATATTCCTAATGTGAACATTCATACAAAGTTATCTTTTCTTGATTTGATCTTTGTAACTTAAAAATTAAAAAAAAAGAAATTTGCATATAAAAGAGAAGAAAAGTTTATTTTCTTTTAATTTGAAAAAGCATCCATTTAAAAAAAATCTACTGTTGTCATGTGAATATTAAGTAAACAGCATATGTTTGTGTTGGAAAGACATTATAAATAGATTATCGATCATATGGAAATTCAATCTCTCTGATAAGATCAAGTGAGAATACTTCCAAGTTGTAGGTGTATCAGTACCACTGTATAGCTGCACCACCCCGATTTGAACAAATCACTTGTAGAAAAAGCTATCTATGTAAGACAAACAAAAAATATGCTGGACACTGCCGGAGAAATAAGGACAAACTCATAAGTAACGTTCTCCTATGGACACACTAGTGTGGTTCGGCCAGCAAAAACTTACATTGATCAGATGTACAGATATTGGATACTGTGCAGAGGACCTGGTGGGAATGATGGCTGACAGGGGTGAGTTACGAGTGAGAGAGAGAGAGAGAGAGTGTCATGGAGATCCATGCTGTTGGCAAGACTTGATGATGATGATGATGATATATATGTATTGGAGGAGCATGGCATAATGGTTAGAGTTGTAGGAAATGGACTCATCGACCCAAGTTCAAATCCTAGACAAGACTTTGCATTTTACATAGCGCTAATACCCTTGGGAAAGGTATGAATCCAAATATACTCCTTCCAGCTATGAGTAAATAGAAGGGCAGACTGGGTTCTTCAACCTTGGTTAGGCAACCTGTTTAGGAGAAGGAAAACTCTGAATTCAAACCTGTTAAACTCCACTATAGAAATTGACCTTATGTCGCCCTACTTGTTGAAGGGTTGGTATTATGTATGTATGTATGTATGTATATATATATATATATATATATATATATAATCCTTTCAAATACTTTGAAGTATGTATTCAAATTGTCTTCTCATTTTGTGATATATGTAGAACTTTTTTATACCTGAATTTAAATTTCCTTTAATTGACACAATGTTACTAGTTTCCATTTTAATGTATTTACTTACCTTTTATTGGTACAAGACAAAGTGTGACCAGCCCAATGAGACTTGAATTCAGTACATTTGTAATGATTTCAGAAATTAACTTACTAACTCTTGCGCCATGGCAAGGCACTCAAATCTCTTTTTTCGATCTTCTTTCTTTATAACTATTTACTTTTTATATTTCCATAGTATATTTTTGTCACACACACACAACACACACACACACACCACACTGTGCTTAATAGTAGTATAGATTATTTAATGATTGTGACTGACTGAATCTTTTTTTTTTTTTCAAATCTTTGGTATGTGAAAGTTTTTTTGCTTACATTACTGAAAGGAAATAGAAATATCAACTCAAAGTGATTGTTAATATGCATCACCTACCCGGCATTTTGTATCTGGGCTTAAAGACCTTTTGGCTTTTTGTTCAAGCTCTTGAATTAAATACAGCATGTGTATGTCTGTGTTTTTGAATGTGTGTATGTGTGTTTTTATGTGTGTGTGTGTGTGTGTGTGTGTGGTGTGTGTATGTGTGTAAATCTTTACTTCTTTTCTTATTATAAATATTTTACTGAATTTATAAATGAACAGAAAAGAAAATATTCTGAGACTTTTGTAATTTCAACTTTTCATTCAACTTTTTTGCAGAAAATCTTGAAAGTTTAATAACTTGACACAAGAGTAAAATTTTGTTTCAGGTTGAATTCAGAATTTTTCTTTTCTTAGACGAACTCTTAAACTGCACAAACAGTGTGTGTGTGTGTGTGTGTGTGAATCTTATTTCTTTTACTCATTGTTATAAATAAGAATGAACTTAAACATCTGTTTTTTTCACCCATTTTCCATTGTTTTCCTTCTTTTTTTTTGATAGTAAATCATTTCTTATCCACTCACGTATTCAAAAATTGAAACTTTCTTAATATTCAGAACATTTTACTGCTAATTTTAAAAGTATTTATTAATACACATCTATTATTATGGAGATTTGGTCTCCATTTGTCTGTAACCAAAACTACGTCACTGCTTACGTCACAATACCAAAATCGTCAATACATAGAAAAGAACAACCCTGTAATCAGTTAAACATTTTTTTTTTACCCATGCTTTTTTCAATAACAAGAGTAACTAGAAGGTTTACAAATAAATAAATACCTATGAATTTTGTGCAAAATTTATGTTAGATATTCAAGTTAGTTATTTAATTAATAATTAATAGTTGCATTGCAACATTTTATTTGAGGGGGGCAGAACTAAGTTTCCATTTCAATTGTTTTATATTTTACTCCTTTAACTTTTAACATCCATACCACTCATTCCACCCGGCCAGAAGTCACATTCCTTTTCTAATACCCAAATGATTAGCTTTGTTAAATGTAATATTAAACATATTTAGAAGTCTTTAATTTAAGGTAAAAAAAACAAAACAGGTAACTTTTAATGAAAAGGCCATTTTTACTCATTTTTGATAAATGGTTATAGGAATTGGGCTCTGACTTTAGAAAATTCTTAACAGGATGTTAAGAGTTAATATATCTGATGATTTTTTTACTTATGATACAAACCCTTTGACATTGAATTTTTAACTCTCACCTGCTCAGGCAATATCTTTCAAAAATCAATTTTTACACCAGCCTGAGGGCGTTTCTTTTTGCTAGTAAAATTAATGAAAACGATTTCTACCAAACTGAAGATTACTTTTTACCAATTTTCAGAGGTTATCAACTTATAACAGATGCTTGTAAAAAGCCAGATGGTTGATTGCTGGTTGGTTGGATTTTATGGTATGTCAACCCTTGTTGGTTACTTTATGCTAAAGATGTTTGTTTTATTCATTCTTGATAGAATTCAATTTTTTTTCAGTCAATTTTTTTTTTAAAACACATTTTTTAAACCTAATTTTTTCTCTTTAACCCATAGACAGGACTCTAATTGTTACTACCAACTTGGTTCAGAGTGGACCTTGGAGTAATGTCAATGAAGGGGTACTCACACTCTCCAGAGTTCTAAAATTGGAATTCACCATTGAAGTGCAGTTTAAACATTTATACTAGTATATGCCAAATGTATATCAATGTTTAGTGATATTTTAGTTTTATCATTTGAAATATTTTGAGTAATAATTGTCATCTAGTTCCTAATACAAATCTAATGTTAGATAAAAATAGTCAGCCACTGGTATGTACTATTCCCAAACTCCTGGCCATGGGACAAGAAGGCTTAGGGCTCCAGAAGGCAGGTTTCATATGTTTTTCTATGTTCTACTACTTTATGAAAATGACATGCAGTAGAGTGCAAGTTCATATATTCATATGAATACTACTCAAAATGAGAATGGAATTGTCTGTTTTTTCTATAAAAATAATGTTTGATTAAACTCAGAAGGGGGAACAAGATCTCACGGGACTTGTTAATTCAACCTAGCAATTGCTAATTTCTTTGTTCACCTTGTATCGTTTTGCTTAGTAAACGCCCCCACCCATCTATCGTGGTTTCTTCTATTATTTCTCTGTTAAGCCTGATACTTGAGTTACAACACTTTATGCAAATTGGATGTGCAGGTGGTGGTGGTGGTGGTGGGGCTCTGTAATTGTAGATTTGGGGGTGGTGGTATGGGACCCTAGCACCGGCCCTGTTCAAGCCAGAAAATTTATCTTGATAGAAATCAAGATTTAATAAAAAATTCTATTGAAATTTCCTTGTCAGCCATTAGGTGTAAAAATTCATTTTTTTTTCTTTTCTAATTTGAAGTTAAACAGTTTGTAATAACAAGACTGGGATAATCTTGTTGTCTTTGTGACAAAACCAACATCTCTGACCGACAATCAAGACTAAAATGTCATCAGTTTTGACAGGTTAACTTGTTAAGTTTGTTCACTAGCACTGTCAACATCGGATTCTACCCCTTTTCCACCCAAATATGGAAAAAAAGAATCATGTTGACAGTGATGAGTGAACAAACTTAACAAGTTAACCTGTCAAAACTTGATGACATTTTTAGTCTTGATTGTCGGTCAGAGATGTTGGTTTCACAAAGACAACAAGATTATCCCAGTCTTGTTATTACAAACTGTTTTAACTTCAAATTAGAAAAGAAAAAAATGAATTTTACACCTAATGGCTGACAAGGAAATTTCAATAGAATTTTTTTATTAAATCTTGGATTTCTATCAAGATAAATATTTATTGGCTTGAACCAGGCCGGTGCTAGGGTCCCATACCACCACCCCAAAACCAATACAGAGCCCCACCACCACCACCACCACCATGCCACATTCCAATTTGCATAAAGTGTTGTAACTCAAGTATCAGGCTTAACAGAGAAATAATAGGAAGAAACAAAACAAGTATTAAGGATAGGGGTAGAGGTTTACTAAGCAAAGATACAAGGTGAACAAGAAATTAGCAATTGCTAGGTTGAATTAACAAGTCCCGTGAGATCTTGTTCCCCCCTTCTGAGGTTTAATCAAACATTATTTATAGAAAAAACAGACAATTCCATTCTCATTTTTGAGTAGTATTCATATGAAATATATGAACTTGCACTCTACTACATGTCAATTTTCATAAAGTAGAGAACATAGAAAACATATGAAACCTGCCTTTCTGGAGCCCTGAAGCCTTCTTGTCCCCCATGGCCAGGAAGTTGGGAATAGTACATACCAGTGCTGACTTATTTTATAACATTAGATTTGTATTAGGAAACTAGATGACAATTATTAACTCAAAATTATTTCAAATGATAAAACTAAAATTATCACTAAACATTGATATACCATTTGGCATATACTAGGTATAATGTTAAACTGCACTTCAATGGTGAATTTCCAATTTTAGAACTCTGGAGAGTGTGGAGTACCCCTTCATTGCCATTACTCCTAGGTCCACTCTGAACCAGAGTGGTAGTAACAATTAGAGTCCTGTCTATGGGTTAAAGAGAAAAAAAATTAGGTTTAAAAAATGTGTTTTAAAAAAAATTGACTGAAAAAAAAAATTGAATTCTATCAAGAATGAATAAAACAAAACATCTTTAGCATAAAGTAACCCAACAAGGGTTGACATACCATAAAATCCAACCAACCAGCAATCAACCATCTGGCTTTTTACAAGCATCTGTTATAGTTGATAACCGTCTGGAAAATTGGTAAAAGTAATCTTCAGTTTGGTAGAAATCGTTTTCATTAATTTTACTAGCAAAAAGAAAACGCCCTCAGGCTGGTGTAAAAATTGATTTTTGAAAGATATTGCCTGAGCAGGTGAGAGTTAAAAATTCAATGTCAAAGGGTTTGTATCATAAGTAAAAAAAATCATCAGATATATTAACTCTTAACATCCTGTTAAGAATTTTCTAAGTCCAGAGCCCAATTCCTATAACCATTTATCAAAAATGAGTAAAAATGGCCTTTTCATTAAAAGTTACCTGTTTTTTGTTTTTTTTTACCTTAAATTAAAGACTTCTAAATATGTTTAATATTACATTTAAACAAAGGCTATCATTTGGGGTAGATTAGAAAAAGGAATGTGACTTCTGGCCGGGTGGAATGAGGTGGTATAGGATGTTAAAAGTTAAAGGAGTAAAAAATAAAACAATTTGAAATGGAAACTTAGTTCTGCCCCCCTCAAATAAAATGTTGCATGCAACTATTAATTATTAATTAAATAACTAACTTGAATATCTAACATAAATTTTGCACAAAATCATAGGTATTTATTTATTTGTAAACCTTCTAGTTAACCTCTTGTTATTGAAAAAAGGCATGGGTAAAAAAAAAAATGTTTAACTGATTACAGGGTTGTTCTTTGTTCTATGTATTGACGATTTTTGGTATTGTGACGTAAGCAGTGACGTAGTTTTGGTTACAGACAAATGGAGACCAAATCTCCATAATTAATAGATGTGTATTAATAAATACTTTTAAAATCTAGCAGTAAAATGTTCTGAATATTAAGAAAGTTTCAATTTTTGAATACGTGAGTGGATAAGAAATGATTTACTTATCAAAAAAAAAAAGAAGGAAACAATGAGAAAATGGGTGAGAAAAAAACAGATGTTTAAGTTCATTCTTATTTATAACAATGAGTAAAAGAAATAAGATTCACACACACACACACACACACACTGTTTGTGCAGTTTAAGAGTTCGTCTAAGAAAAGAAAAATTCTGAATTCAAACCTGAAACAAAATTTTACTCTTGTGTCAAGTTATTAAACTTTCAAGATTTTCTGCAAAAAAAGTTGAATGAAAAGTTGAAATTACAAAAGTCTCAGAATATTTTCTTTTCTGTTCATTTATAAATTCAGTAAAATATTTATAATAAGAAAAGAAGTAAGATTTACACACATACACACACACACACACACACACACACACACATAAAAACACACACATACACACATTCAAAAACACAGACATACACATGCTGTTTATTTAATTCAAGAGCTTGAACAAAAAGCCAAAAGGTCTTTAAGCCCAGATACAAAATGCCGGGTAGGTGATGCATATTAACAATCACTTTGAGTTGATATTTCTATTCCTTTCAGTAATGTAAGCAAAAAACTTTCACATACCAAAGATTTGAAAAAAAAAAAAAGATTCAGTCAGTCACAATCATTAAATAATCTATACTACTATTAAGCACAGTGTGTGTGTGTGTGTGTGTGTGTGTGTGTGACAAAAATATACTATGGAAATATAAAAAGTAAATAGTTATAAAGAAAGAAGATCGAAAAAGAGATTTGAGTGCCTTGCCATGGCGCAAGAGTTAGTAAGTTAATTTCTGAAATCATTACAAATGTACTGAATTCAAGTCTCATTGGGCTGGTCACACTTTTGTCCTTGTACCAATAAAAGGTAAGTAAATACATTAAAATGGAAACTAGTAACATTGTGTCATTAAAAGGAAATTTAAATTCAGGTAATAAAAAAGTTCTACATATATCACAAAATGAGAAGACAATTTGAATACATACTTCAAAGTATTTGAAAGGATTATATATATATATATATATATATATATACATACATACATACATACATACATACCAACCCTTCCAACAAGTAGGGTGCGACATAAGGTCAATTTCTATAGTGGAGTTTAACAGGTTTGAATTCAGAGTTTTCCTTCTCCTAAACAGGTTGCCTAACCAAGGTTGAAGAACCCAGTCTGCCCTTCTATTTACTCATAGCTGGAAGGAGTATATTTGGATTCATACCTTTCCCAAGGGTATTAGCGCTATGTAAAATGCAAAGTCTTGTCTAGGATTTGAACTTGGGTCGATGAGTCCATTTCCTACAACTCTAACCATTATGCCATGCTCCTCCAATACATATATATCATCATCATCATCATCAAGTCTTGCCAACAGCATGGATCTCCATGACACTCTCTCTCTCTCTCTCTCACTCGTAACTCACCCCTGTCAGCCATCATTCCCACCAGGTCCTCTGCACAGTATCCAATATCTGTACATCTGATCAATGTAAGTTTTTGCTGGCCGAACCACACTAGTGTGTCCATAGGAGAACGTTACTTATGAGTTTGTCCTTATTTCTCCGGCAGTGTCCAGCATATTTTTGTTTGTCTTACATAGATAGCTTTTTCTACAAGTGATTTGTTCAAATCGGGGTGGTGCAGCTATACAGTGGTACTGATACACCTACAACTTGGAAGTATTCTCACTTGATCTTATCAGAGAGATTGAATTTCCATATGATCGATAATCTATTTATAATGTCTTTCCAACACAAACATATGCTGTTTACTTAATATTCACATGACAACAGTAGATTTTTTTTTAAATGGATGCTTTTTCAAATTAAAAGAAAATAAACTTTTCTTCTCTTTTATATGCAAATCTTCTTTTTTTTTTAATTTTTAAGTTACAAAAAGATCAAATCAAGAAAAGATAACTTTGTATGAATGTTCACATTAGGAATATTCGGGTTTTGTCGCCCTGGCCTCCTGCCCTAAAATACACTAGGCGCCGCATAGTGAATTTTTGACCTGTGCTAGTTATTAACCGACTAGCGGTTTGAAGGTGTTTTTATCAACAAATTAAAAGAAAGCAATATTATTCAGCCCCTTCCCGTCCTAATTTAAATATTCTGATTTTTTAATTGTATTTGTTTAATGTATTGATTGTTTTCATTTTCAAAACTCAGTCGTATATATGTTGTCATATTTCGTTATTTATTATATATTAAAAAGACGTGATGCAGTAAAGTTGTCCATCGAAATGAGGCAATTTCCTCCCTTATCCTGATACTTGCGTGTGATCGAGCATTGTCATGCAGAAGGAGGACATTGTTGATTCGCAAGTTGGGTCTTACTCATTGGATTCTTGGTCTGAGCCTCGTTAGGGTTTCAATGTAAGCCTTAGTTTATAAAAAAAAAACTTCACATGAAATAAAGGAAATAGCATTACTTTTTGACACACCCTTGTACCTTAAACATAGTCTTATCACCAGAACATTACAGAGAAGAGGGTGATGCTGCTCAAGTCTCCCTTAAAATTCTCTGGTCCCAATCCACAGGAATTAATAATAGATGTCATACATAGAAATTGAATAAAGGGGCTTGCTATTTAGAGAAATGGTTAAGAAGCAAATCTTATAGACCATTTTCTAATGTAATGAGTTTGATTCTCATTGGGTGCTCCATTATTGTGGCCCTGTGCCATACAAGGTTAATGTTAGTGAAAATCTGGGAAAATTAAGTAGAGGCTGTAAGTTACAGGTGAAAGAAAATATAGTTTGGCTGAGCTTGCACAAAGGTATCAAAATTAGGGTGACCCAGAAAAAACAGAACCCACAAATTTTGTAATAAAACTGTTAATTTTAATTATGGGCGTGTAGGGTTAGGGGTTAGGGTTAGGGTTAGGATTAGGGTTGGGGTTTAGGGTTAGTTTAATGGGAAAATGAATAAATAATTTGGGTTCTGTTTTTCTGGGTCACCCTGTATACCGGTGACCCAGAAAAAACAGAACCCACAAATTTTGTAATAAAACTGTTAATTTTAACTAGGGGTTTAGGGTTAGGGTTAGGGTTAGGGTTGGGGTTGGGTTTAAGGTTAGTTTAATGGGAAAATAAATAAATAATTTGGGTTCTGTTTTTTCTGGGTCACCCTAATTTTGACACCTTTGTACAAGTTCAGCCTATAGTTTTATCAAGGGGACGGACTTTGCAGTGATGGTGGTTGTGGTGCTGGTGATAAAAAAAATTATTTTTGGTAATCAAGTCTGAAGTTAAATGAAGGCTGTGATGGAGAGGGTAACTGGACTTTACTTTAAAATTATATAATCGAATGAAAATTTAAACAACATCTAATTTCTTTTTAAAAACTTTAAACAACTCTGATGTCCTTAACTTTTAGATTTTGGTTTTAGTCATAAAACAGTGAACTTCAAATTCCAGAATTAAACATTTTTTCTCTCAAAAAATTGCAACGTTTAAAAAATCACTAGAATTTACTTTTGAGGTTTCATTTTCATCTTTTTTTTCTGAGAAAAATTTTTTTAAATTTACTCAACTTCTTTGAGTTTAAGTCACAAGAAAAATAAACTAAAAAAAGAATGTAAGACAAAAAGAAGAAAAAGGAATTATTTAAAACCTGTGCTCTGTTTTGTTTTATATTCATTACTTTTCAAGTTGTGGGGAGATGAGATGATGGTCTTTAAAAAATAACGGGCATGGCGGTTGGCTTATTTAGTAAAGACGGGAGTTCGTAATAATCATAAATCCATGTTAATGAAATCAGTGGAATTAATTGAACAAATGTTGAGAGAAGGGTTGAGTATTTTTTGTGAAATTGTCAGAATTACCTTTAAACAGAGGACAATCAATTGACTATTAATCAGTGACCCTTAAAAAATCCAATAACAGCAGATAAAAAATTTAATAACAGCAGATAAAAAAAATTAATCTTGGTTTTGTCGTAATAGGAAGGGCATGTAGCAAATAAAACCTTTAAAATCAAATTTGGATGCCTACCAGAAATAGCAAACTAAACTAATTTACCAGAGCCCTACTAATATGGCCTTGTGCCATACAAAAACACAGTTTAGTAAATAACTAAATATTTACTTTGAATTTACATTATGAATGAAATAATATCCTAGTCTTTCGAATAGGGGCTCTTTTTTTACAAAATAATGATCTTTTTGCCAAAAGCAGGTAGATAAACAAAACAATAATTTTTACAAAAATGAATGAATGAGTTAATAGAATAATAAATAAAGACATCTGAAATGTTTTTTCAAAGTAGGAAAAACCTCAAATTTATAATTTTATTGCTTCATGATATAAATTATATCTGAGATTTCACAATCACTCACAACTCAATTATTATTCCATTCGGGTTTATTATTTCCAGTAGTTGTAAAAAAAATTATAGGACATATTTCAGAATATTCGGTGTTTTTAAAAGAAAAGAAAAAGAAATAAAAGAAAAAAGAAAAAAACCTTTAAGATTAAGAGTAGACTACTAGGCATACCCAATTTGTCGAAAAATCCGTGTTTTTACAAAACATATTTACCCACCCTCACCTCAGTTTGAAAAAAAAACAGGGAATTATCCGATTTTAATGAAATTTTCAGTATTGATTTATCAATGAATGAATTTTATAATGAATCAGTTATTTTATTTCAAAACTTTCTGATTTTTTTCAGGTCACTTAACTTTAACCCCCCCCCCCTTATTTTAGGGGGCGCCAAATTACTTTGGAAACTAATTACAGTATAAATAAAAAGACAAAAGACCGAAGGTGTAACCCACGAACCACTACAATGTTTCTCGTGAGAGAAGAAAAACAAGAAGAAACAAATTTCCAGCTGGAATTGAACTGAAGACCACTCGCTCACATGTTAGTTTTCTATTATTACAATTTTTTATTTCATTTTATTTTTTACTTGTATACAATTACGACAGTTGGATGTGGGGTTCGTTTGCTCGGGTTTGAAACCCAACCCAGAAATCCTTTTTAATTAGACGTGTTAACGAAACTCACCGACTACACACCTTTAAATAGGAACCACTGACCGCAACTTTGCAGTCCTTCCCACTGATTGATAATAATAGTGGGTTTATGAAGTAGTGTGTAGAATTACCGAAAGATGCTTTATTTTAGTTCTAGACTGACCGCTAATGAAAAATCCAAGGCTTTTAACTCTTTAAGAAAAAAAAATCTTTTCTTCGTTTTATCGGAAATAAAACAAGCAACGAACGCCTACCAAGCTTCCCTCGCAGATTAATTTAATAGTAGTGGTTTGAGTTCAATCCTAACTGGGTGCTCTACTAGAGTTTCCCTGGACCAATTAAGCTATCAATTTAAGCAATTAAAATATACGATTTAAAAATGAGCCTCGGAAAATAAAGATGTTTTGCTCTACCACTGAGCCAGGTGTTCCCGGGTTGGATGGGATTTGAATGAAAAAAAAAAATATGAGGAAAATTTTAACTAGTTGAAATCTACACATTTAAATTAAGTATTTCAATAAAAATTTTATTTTAAAACAGAAAAATGTAGAGAATAAAGTTTGAAGTCATTTTGAGAGAAAATAATTAAAGATTTATCCCAAAAAGTTGGTGAAAAAATAAAATATTCTATCAATTTTTTAACTTGGAATTAAGCAAAAAATTAATTTAATTCTTTTTTAAAAATTTTTTCCTTTTTTTAATTCGAGTAAATAAGAAAATGGCGATTAAAACGATTTTTTTTAGTTTAATTCAACTTATTGCAATAAGTAAATTATTTTTAAATAATTAACGAAAAAAAAAGAAGAAAAAATTCAGGAAAAATTCACTCAAATTAAGATAATTAAATTTGCGCTTTTTTCCTGTGCTAGAAAATTCTAAATAAAATCTATTTTCTCCTTTTTATTCATTTTTTTAGATAATCAAATTTTCATTCATTTATTACTATTATCAATTATTTTTCAATTAATATTTTATCTATCTTCTTAATTTTGGTTGCTTGTCTTAACTCTATTTTCTTACATATTGTCCAAAATGTAGAAGCTTCTATGCGAAAGGATTCTTTTGGAGAATTTTAAGAAATTTCCGAGGATTTCTTCTCCGGTGATTTTTTTCCGACAGGAATTCAGGAGGATTTTTTTAATCAATCAAAAAAAAATAATCAACTTCAAGAAAAACATTTTTTTTTCTTCAGAATATCGAAGCGAAAAATCAAAGAAAAAAAGGAAGAAAAAAAAGCCGGTGTTTTTAAAAATAAAACCCGAAATAATCACAGAAAAATACCGTTTTTTTTCTTCTTCTTTTTCGCGTCGTTTTAAAAATTCTTCCTTATAAATTTTCTTCTTTATTTTCATTAATTCTTACCTTATCAAATGTTCCAGAATTAAGTGGGACTGAACCCTGAATGACTTCGGCTTGTTGGCTCGGTATTACAATGGTCATAAAGAGCAAAAATGCAATAAATTCTTGTATACCCGGTGTTCGGAACCATGCCATGATTTCTTCTTCCTTTTCTACTCTCAGACTTGGCAAAATGATTCCAACAATCGAAAAAAAACTGACGAGATTCCTATTTATTCATTTGCCGACAATCAAGCGACAACGAGCGTTTCGTCGAATCTACGGATGGCCCGAAGTATCAATAACATCTAACGCTATCACAATATTCAGCTATACCGGCGCTTTATTCAACTTCTAGTTGGAACTTTGGTGATTGAAAGAATAAACTTTTCGGAATTTAGACAACTAATTATTCTTGCATTTTTCGTATTCCTTTATTTTCATTTTTTTTTTGTTTATTTTTTGGATTTCGTTTTTGTATTTTTTGCGTGCCATGGATTGATCAGTAGTCACATTTATTTATTTATTTATTTATTTTGTGTTAATGCTGTCCAGTCTGTGAAAATTTGAATGCATGTGTTAATAATTGAATTGTGTATTAATAGCAGAAAATCTGGAAATTGATGATTAGAAATTAAGATAAGTTTGAGAAAAATATGAGGTTGAATGAAAATTCATTATTAAATATTACATTAAATTCGTTTACGACCTATTTTCTGGGTTAAAGACGGGGAGAAAAAAGCTTAGGGGATTTGCCAGTATTTCACTCTCGAAATACGCTCCTTCTATTTAATTTATTTTATTTTATTCTTAAATAGGCAAGATTATTGTTGTTATTTTTTTAGCACATTTCACATTGGAACATATCCCGGTTTCTCAGTAATTATGAGGTGTGTGCAAAATCTTCAGTATTTTTTTTTTTTTTTTTCTTAATTTTAAAGTTTTCTACAAAGCTTTAATTTTCAAATTAGAAATTATTGAATAAAACTAATATTAATTACTGGTGCATAAGCCCTCGCGTCTTCTACTCTAAATTTAAATAAAAACTTGACACTTAAATTGTTTACTTTCTCTTAATTCGGCGTTTAAACTTTATTAGCAAAAAAAAAGTTACAAAAAAATCAACTTTCTGTTCATTTCGGGCCCTATTAATTTCTTGTCTGCTTTTTGTTTAAAATAAAATCCTTCAGTAATTTAAGCTGAATCCAGAAGATAAAACAAACGCCAAAGTATTTTATAAATCTTATTTATTTAAAAACCAGAAGAAAAAAAACTTCCCATAAAAATACTGAGTAACATTTGACATATCTGACCAAAAATAATCATTTGACATTTTTTTAAAACTCTTATTCAGAATTAACGGGGCGCGTAAAAAAAACAACATGGATGTTCGGACTCCGAGGCAAACCCCAAACCCCACCCTTTGCACAAAAGAAGGTCGAAGTAGTCTGATATGTAGAAGTCGAATCGGAAGTGTTTATTACCATTTTTCAGAAACGACTAAAAAGAAACAATTTATACCTTTTTATAATTTTTATTCAAAGAAAATGGTTCAAGTGTACCCTATAATTCATTTTTTTAGATTCAAATTCAAACTATCCAGTGGGTTGTACATTGTTGGTACGGCTGTACGCTTACTCGACTCGGTACGGTCAACTAAGTCAGTTAACGTCAGCTTTAGACACGCGCAGAGATCTTAACCGGTATGGCAGAAAATCTCTTTTTGATAGAGAGAGAAAAAAAAAGCTTATTTAAATTTACTTAGAAATAAAACAATTATTTTATTTTAAATTTTATTTTTAAAAGGTTTTTGGTTAGATGGTTGGTTTTGAAGGCTATCACAATGCAAGTGTAAAGAAAAAGAAGGTAACTATGGTGTTGTTTGTTAACCTCTAATTTATTTTTAATATTTCGAGATAAAATCTCATCAACAGAAGATTTCTGAAACCGAAGATGTTGCTAGCGACCGTTCATTTTGTTTTGTGTCTATCTTCCAAATTCTCTGCGTGTGGGGGGCGGGGGTGTTTATGTGTGTATTCATGTGCGTGTGGGGGGGGGCTATGTGTGTGTGTCTGTTCAACAATGTCTGATCATCAATAGTTTTTAGCTTAGAAAATTGAAAGTTAAAAAAAAACAACTTTAAAAGTTGTTTTTTTCATTTAAAACTTTCAATTTTCAGTAAATGTAAATAAGCCCCCCCTCTCTCTCTCTCTCTCTCTCTCTCTCTCTCAAAAAGAGATTTTCTTCCGTACCAGCTAAGAGATTTTCTGCCGTACCGGCTAAGATCTCTGCGCATGTCTAAAGCTGACGTTAGCTGACGTAGTCCGCCGTACCGAATCGAGTAAGCGTACAGCCGTACCAAAAAAGTTAAACCGCTACCCAGTCATCATCTAGGTTCACCACATATACTCAGGGGCTGGTGTGTACTACCTCCGAACCTTCTGACCGGGTGCTTGGGAGCCTCAGAAAAGTGGGTTACAAATAACCTTTAGGTAGTAACGTCTTGAAACTACTGATAATAGAATAAAGGTATCACTTACTGATTTGAAAAGTCTCTTGTGTACAATGCACGGAGTACCAAGGGAGCAAAGCCCCTACCCTCATGCTGTAGATAAAAGGTACAAATGGTGCGTGTTACCTCTGCGAAGCCGAAGGGTGTAAAGGCTCTCGCGTTCGATGTACACGGAATGCCTGGGGGTGGGGGCAAGCATGGGCAGGGGGACACAATTGGTGTGTAGTACCACTGAAGGTGGAGGATCTAAGAGTATTTGACTTTAGAGGTTTCCCCCTTTTAAGCTACTGGTAACGATACCTAGTGCCTAACGAAAGAACCGTATCAAGTTAGGGAAATAAGTCCTACATCTGTAATTTTTTTAATTGCTAGTTTAAACCCCTTATATATTTACCAACCCCTCCGCACGAGCAGGATGTGACACAAGGTCAATTTCTCAAGTGGAGTTCAACAGGTTTGAATTCAGAGTTTTCCTTCTCCTAGACAGGTTGCCTTAGCCAAGGTTAAAGAGCCCAGTCTACCCTACTATTTATCCATAGCTGGAAGGAGAGTAGGATTTATACCTTTCCCAAGAGTATTGGCGCTAAGTGAAATGCAATTACCACATCCAGGATTTGAACTCGGGCGACGAGTCCATTGCCCATGACTTTAACCATTACACCACGCGCTTCTATCATTGAATAGAGCTCATTGAAATCTTTCTTTTGTACATAAAATGTATTTCTTATCCTCCACTCGTCAAAGCTATATTTATAGTCGCATCTAATCTAAAACTTAAACTAATCTCCCACGCGCGTTTCTCAAGGAGTCAACTAAAAAGGTTATTGTCCGTCAGTAACCATCGAAGTAACTTACCACTGGATCCCCGTTATTCGGAATCTAACGAAGCCCGATTCAAAATTTCTGACTACAGTACATACACAATTCATAAGCTGCCTATGAATTATGTAACAGGGTGAGTGGTGTTACATGTTTTGTTTACGTTAATTATCATCATTATGACCCTCCACAACCACGTGTCAGCTTATTTTATATCTTTTCTCGCTAGTCATTTTTTAGGGGGGAGGGGTCAGTTTTATATATACGTAATCTCTATATTTTGTAATATATCTCTAGTCACACTTTTGTCTATTTCTTTGTATGAATATTTTTTGTTCTTGATGTTTTTAATGGCATATAAACCATCGTGAGTTATTTGATGCCAAAGCAATCCTTGTAGAATAAACAGTAGTGATTTAACCATAGTATGGGGAGGGGGAGAGGGTTCATACTTTTCACAAGTGTTTTGTATGGATATTCATTATGCTTATCCTTTTTTTTTTTTCATTATATAAAACTGTTAGATTTATTGGTCTACAGTTTATGTCTATTTCCTCCCACCCCACACACACACCATATCAGGACAATCACATATTTAAGTACAAGCAAATTTCTATTTTTTCATTTAATAGCGTTATTTTTTTTTTTTTTTTTTCATTAAATAATCTCCTTTTTATCGAAGAACGATCAGCTACCCAGCAATTTATTAAGACAAGACAAATTATATTAAGCCTGCAATGAAGTTATAAAGGGACCCCGAACCCTGCTATGGTTTTGTATATTGTTTCATATTATGGGGGAAATTATTTTAGGGGACTTCAGTGGGGTAAGTTTTGGCGGTAAGTTCCGCAATTTTCAAGTTCGAATATTGATTTGAAAAGATAAGACAGAACGACGACAATTTTTGTATAACGAATTTTATATAAAGAAGAGAAATAAAAGAAAAGCGAAGAGAGAGGGGGGAGAGAAAGAGAGAGAGATGGTTTGCAAATTGGTTGTCATTTGCGGGATTTATCTGAAGGTATTGTCGGTCAACAAGTTCGAGTTCGTCGTGTTGAATGCTGGTGGTTTATCGATTCGCACTCGCGTCTTTTTTTCTTTTTTTTTCAGTTCAAGTTTTGTGTTAGTTTTTCACTTCAAGTTCTTGTTTATCTTTTAACCATTTTAGTTCGGTTTGTTGAGGCGGTTTGAAAGAGCGAGCACCAATCACTATTCTGCAGTTTGACTTTAGCCTGGCTTTAAGCATGACGGGGCTATGTTCTCCCAGTCTGAGATCCAGTTTGGCACTGACGTTCGAAGTTGGCCCTCTACAGTTAGGAGAGGACATTGGTCACCAACGGGGAAGTGGTAAGGGAGACTTTCTGAGCCTTGTGATCAAAGACCTCTCCACCACCCAGAATAAGCGCTAACAGTTTTTATTGATTTGTTTATTTGTCCCCTCGTGCTCAAACTTTTTTTTTTTTTTTTAATAATTTTTTATAATATACGTATTTTCAAACTGTATTTGTTCTTTTTCAGTTCCACCCTTTCATGACAGGTAATAAACCTGTGATGACCCCTAACTTAGGTTAGAGCCGTTTTTTAATCCTTTCTAGTGAATCCAATTTTGACTATCATATTTACTGGGACGTCTCCTGACATGCGTCCGTTTCGGATGAACGCGTGCATTGGCTTTCACGGTGAGATAAACACCTGGCGGTTAATAAATATTGATAAATCCTAACTTTGCTTCAGAGTCTTAATTATCGAAAGGCATTTATTTTACCGCCAAAAACAATACACGCGTGTTGTAACTCGAGTATCAGAGTTAACTGAGAAATAATAGGAAGAAATACAACGATTATTAAGGAAAGGGAAAAGATCTACTAAGCAAAGATACAAGGTGAATAGAGTAATTAGCAATTGCTTGGTTGAATAAACAAGTCCCATGAGTAGTATTATCTATGTTATTCGGAAATAATATGAAGATGAGGGCAATAGTCCGAATAATGCAGATAATACTAATCATCAAGCCTCATCTCAAACATTCAGAGAAAAAGTCCCATGAGATCTTGTTGTTTTTCTCTTTCGAGATTTTGTCAGACATTATCTATAGGGAAAAACAGACGATTTAATTCTCATTATTTAGGTACTTTATGACAATGTGTTTCCCCCCCGAAACGGACGCATGTCCGAAGTCAGCACATATTTCCAGTGAGCATGTGGGGATTAAAATAAAATTAAAACAAAAAAAAACTCACATAAGCCTTCACACCGGAAGAACTCTCCGAACATGTGCGGGAAAAGGGACCCACTTCCGACCCCCTAAGAGAATCTCTCGGCCAATTGAACTTAGGCCTTAACTAGGGCGAGACACTATTACTGGTCAGGAAGGAATTTCCTTACCACGTGGTGACTATGATCTGAGAATAAAGCTTAAATCCTAAAACCACCTTTTGTCTTTGTCTCTTCCTTTTCTTTGCTTGAATTCCTTTTTCAGCGCGACCACCAAATATGATGGGGTTAAAAGCAAACCCTAGGAATACGCACCAAGAATAACAACAGCTACCTTTTAAACCTAAAACATTAAATCTCTTGTAAGTCCACAAGCGACATCTGGCGATGTTTAACCTTTTATCTGTGTTTCATTTATCTTCGACGTGTCATGTAAAGTCAACGAAATTTTTTTTAAATATATGGTTATAGAATAAATCATTAGAATGAAAAACTTATTTTGAATTCAATTCTTTCTTATTAACTCACTTTGGATTCGAATGGCACAATGACAATTCTGTCTTTTATTTGTTCATATTTCTAACACACGGGATCAGGGTGTTGGCCTCTGGCGGAGAGGCTTTTGCAAATACCAATCATCTCAACCTAAATGACCCTGAACGTTTTTAGTGTCACGTGCAAAGTGAGTAGGGCCGGTTTAGCTCAGTCGGTAGAACGTCCGACTAGGAATCACAAGGTTCCGGGTTCGATACTAGCCCTCGCCAACTCAGCATATGAGTAGCACAGGGATCTGTGCGGTAACGTGAGGAGCGGATGGTAGGTGTGGCGCTCCACCTCAGACACTAAAATAATCTCCTTGGTCTAGTGCTAGTGAAAAAGATAGACTCCCTCACTGTCTGGCTGATACTGATATAAAATTTGGCACTGACGTCTAAGATATGCATAATCAGCAGCAGCAGCAGCATCTTCCCCATGTCGTGCTAGCAGTACGGATGTCCATATGCTGGCTTCCACAGGAGAACGTCGCTTATGAGTTCGTCCTTGCTTTTCCTGCTGAAATATCTAGTCCCTCGTATATGTTTTTACAGCAAGTTTAGTGGTGTGCATTATAAATATTTTCTTTTCTTTCCGTTTTTCATGGAATGACAAAATAATCCAATCACGGCCATCCTAGAGGTCACGTGAAACCCCCTATATAACTGACGAACTCCCTAAATTCCCTCTTTTTTTCGCCTCTGGCAGTCCATCGGCCAATACCAGACAGTGGCAAGTGGGAGATTGCTCTTGTGATAACGACTAAAATCTTTTAAGAAATCAACGCACTAAATTGACTTAAAAAGGGATACAAAAAGGGACATAACTCCGTAGGAACTATGACTCACTGAAAATTGACCAAATGATCCAGGTTGGACCATGCAAACAAATAATATAAACACAAATTAAAACTGTTGTTGAAAATGATGTTATACGAAGTTAATTCAATAAATAAGAAACACAGCAATTATTAAGGATGGGGGAAAGCAAAGATATAATAAATAAATAAATAAATAAGGGGAATTTAAAAAAAAAAAAAAAACATTTCCCCCATAAATGTAAACTCTGCATTGTTTGGAATTACTTTACAGCTTTATTGTTCTCGAAAAGATATTTTTGTTTTTAGATTATTAAAAATGGCGGCAAACCAAACCCGAGGCTCCAGGCTTAAAATGAAGTCTGTCATAAAATTTTTGATGGCTGAGAAATGCAAACTATGTGAAGTTTACAGAATGTGAAATATGTACGAAAAGTTGACTAGAAATTATCCCAGAAAATTATTGACTTAATAGAAGATACCAGGTACCTTAGTTTCCCTCTTTATCAGACTGGTAAGTCTCCCAAACTTGATTCTGTACGTAGGAAGGGCATTTATATGCACGATAATTGTACATTTTACAATTGTTTTATCCTCAGGTTTATCGTTATAGTGTTGTCGCTACATGTTTTAGTTTGTCTTCATTTTTCTTCTTCTTCGTAACTTCACAGTGAGGATTTAGATTCGCTGAATTTTGGGTCTTTACTTTTGTGGGTTATGACTATAGGAAAGGCCTTAAAACCTTCTGGTATTTCCTTTAGAAATATTACAATTAACGTACAATCAATTATTATTTCTTTGACTGTTTTCAGGAATGTGACTGCGTTTTCAACTCTGAAAATAGAGTAACAGATTCTTCTGGGATCAGTATTAGTGACGTTCTATATATTCTCTGTTGGTTGGTTGGTTTATTGATTTTAACGGCATATAAACCCGTCTGGAGTTATGTCATGCCTAACAGTTAGGAAGTAATATATGTTGTGTATTTATATTTAAACTTTTTAGTTATTGGTTTTAACAATGTGTTAGCACCATTGGGGATCATGTTGTATGGTATAATTTTATTTCCCTCAAAAAGGACAGAATGTCCTCCATGTTGACCTTTACAAATAGATCTTTCATATTGTTTGCAGTAAAACAACGGTTTCTGATGTGAGCAAAAAACCTGCATTCCATGAATAAGTTTTAACAGTCAAAGGTGTGCGTTAGTTTTGTGTGACTAATGTGTAAACACAATGACAATGACAATGCGTAATCGGGACACAATGATATTCTCTGTATATAATGCAATAATTCTGGGTTTACTGATCCCAATATAGTGGTCTCCCAATATTTTGAAGGCTCATTTTGCGGCTCTTACTATAAAGGATAAGTTTTTTTATCACCCGGAAAGTGTATCAACAATCCAAAATTTTCGGCATCCCTCTCTTCATATGAGACATCATCATTAGCATCCATATCTGATTAAAGGATGGTGTTACATAGTTGTTAGTACCCTAACAATTATGTAGGGTTAGTGTAGAAATCAAAATGGCTGTTTGAAATGTGACGATATCATGGAAGATTGATTGACACATGTTAAACTCGTGTTAACCCCTTTTCCGGTAGATACCGTGAGAAATAGTAGAGAAATGAGAAACAAAGGCCTCTTCCGGTTTTGATTTGAAAGAGTTAAGTCAGTACTGGGCAAACCACGGAGATAGTAAGTCGCAATCAACACGCTCTCGGTGGGGCCGTACTCACTCTGCACTCTGGATGGGGATTTCTAAATAAAATATGATATAAAGAAAATCTAAGTCTTGGGTTATTCATCCAAAAACTACTAATGAGCCCGGGTTTCTGATAGACGAGAAATCCCTAATGGAAGACCAGACACGAAATCTCCAAATGAAAGTTCCAGACGCTAGAGGAAGAACTCCCAGCTACATAAGATACCAAAGATGATCAGAAGAATATAACAATGGGTGATATTTGGAGGGGGGCGTAAATGATGATAGCCATTGTTGATAGTTGTTAATCTCAAGTCTGTAGTAAGCCTTCAGTGGTCAGCAGTCTTTCCTTGGTTGGCTGAATCGGAGTACGTACAGCCGTACCAAAAAAGTTAAACCCGCTACCCAGTCATCATCTAGGTTCACCACATATACTCAGGGGCTGGTGTGTACTACCTCCGACCTTCTGACCGGGTGTTACCTGCTGGGAGCTCAGAAAAGTGGGTTACAAATAACCTTTAGGTAGTAACGTCTTGAAACTCTGATAATAGAATAAAGGATCACTTACTGATTTGAAAAGTCTCTGTGTACAATGCACGGAGTACCAAGGGAGCAAAGCCCCCACCCTCATGCTGTAGATAAAAGGTACAAATGGTGCGTGTTACCTCTGCGAAGCCGAAAGGGTGTAAAGGCTCTCGCGTTCGATGTACACGGAATGCCTGGGGGGGAAGCATGGACAGGGGACACAATTGGTGTGTAGTACACTGAAGGTGGAGGATCTAAGAGTATTTGACTTTAGAGGTTTCCCCCTTTTAAGCTACTGGTAACGAATACCTAGTGCCTAACGAAAGAACCGTATCAAGTTAGGGAAATAATCCTACATCTGTAATTTTTTAATTGCTAGTTTAAACCCCTTATATATTTACCAACCCCTCCGCACGAGCAGGATGTGACACAAGGTCAATTTTCTCAAGTGGAGTTCAACAGGTTTGAATTCAGAGTTTTCCTTCTCCTAGACAGGTTGCCTTAGCCAAGGTTAAAGAGCCCAGTCTACCCTACTATTTATCCATAGCTGGAAGGAGAGTAGGATTTATACCTTTCCCAAGAGTATTGGCGCTAAGTGAATGCAATTACCACATCCAGGATTTGAACTCGGGCGACGAGTCCATTGCCCATGACTTTAACCATTACACCACGCGCTTCTATCATGAATAGAGCTCATTGAAATCTTTCTTTGTACATAAAATGTATTTCTTATCCCTCCACTCGTCAAAGCTATATTTATAGTCGCATCTAATCTAAAACTTAAACTAATCTCCACGCGCGTTTCTCAAGGAGTCACTAAAAAGGTTATTGTCCGTCAGTAACCATCGAAGTAACTTACCACTGGATCCCGTTATTCGGAATCTAACGAAGCCCGATTCAAAATTTCTGACTACAGTAACATACACAATTCATAAGCTGCCTATGAATTATGTAACAGGGTGAGTGGTGTTACATGTTTTGTTTACGTTAATTATCATCATTATGACCCTCCACAACCACGTGTCAGCTTATTTTATATCTTTTCTCGCTAGTCATTTTTTAGGGGGGAGGGGTCGTCTATATATACGTAATCTCTATATTTTGTAATAATATCTCTAGTCACACTTTTGTCTATTTCTTTGTATGAATATTTTTTGTTTCTTGATGTTTTTAATGGCATATAAACCATCGTGAGTTATTTGATGCCAAAGCAATCCTTGTAGAAATACAGTAGTGATTTAACCCATAGTATGGGGAGGGGAGAGGGTTCATACTTTTCACAAGGTTTTTGTATGGATATTCATTATGCTTATCCTTTTTTTTTTTTTTTTTCAATTATATAAAACTGTTAGATTTATTGGTCTACAGTTTATGTCTATTTCCTCCCACCCCACACACACACCATATCAGGACAATCACATATTTAAGTACAAGCAAATTTCTATTTTTCATTTAATAGCGTTATTTTTTTTTTTTTTTCATTAAATAATCTCCTTTTTATCGAAGACACGATCAGCTACCCAGCAATTTATTAAGACAAGACTAAATTATATTAAGCCTGCAATGAAGTTATAAAGGGACCCGAACCCTGCTATGGTTTTGTATATTGTTTCATATTATGGGGGAAATTATTTTAGGGGCTTCAGTGCGGTAAGTTCCAGCAATTTTCAAGTTCGAATATTGATTTGAAAAGATAAGACAGAACGACGACAATTTTTGATAACGAATTTTATATAAAGAAGAGAAATAAAGAAAGAGCGAAGAGAGAGAGGGGGGAAGAAAGAGAGAGAGATGGTTTGCAAATTGGTTGTCATTTGCGGGAATATCTGAAGGTATTGTCCGGTCAACAAGTTCGAGTTCGTCGTGTTGAATGCGGTGGTTTATCGAGTTCGCACTCGCGTCTTTTTTTCTTTTTTTTTCAGTTCAAGTTTGTGTTTAGTTTTTCACTTCAAGTTCTTGTTTAATCTTTTAACCATTTTAGTTCGGTTTTGTTGAGGCGGTTTGAAAGAGCGAGCACCAATCACTATTCTGCAGTTTGACTTTAGCCTGGCTTTAAGCATGACGGGGCTATTTTCTCCCAGTCTGAGATCCAGTTTGGCACTGACGTTCGAGTTGGCCCTCTACAGTTAGGGAGGACATTGTCACCAAACGGGAAAGTGGTAAGGGAGACTTTCTGAGCCTTGTGATCAAAGACCTCTCCACCACCGCAGATAAGCGCTAACAGTTTTTATGATTTGTTATTTGTCCCCTCAGTGCTCAAACTTTTTTTTTTTTTTTAATAATTTTTTATAATATAACGTATTTTTCAAACTGTATTTGTTCTTTTCAGTTCCACCCTTTCATGACAGGTAATAAACCTGTTGATGACCCCTAATTAGGTTAGAGCCGTTTTTAAATCCTTTCTAGTGAATCCAATAATTTTGACTATCAATATTTACTGGGACGTCCTCCTGACATGCGTCCGTTTCGGATGAACGCGTGCATTGGCTTTCACGTGTGAGATAAACACCTGGCGGTTAATAAATATTGAATAAATCCTAACTTTGCTTCAGAGTCTTAATTATCGAAAGGCATTTATTTTACCGCCAAAAACAATACACGCGTGTTGTAACTCGAGTATCAGAGTTAACTGAGAAATAATAGGAAGAAATACAACGATTATTAAGGAAAGGGAAAAAGATCTACTAAGCAAAGATACAAGGTGAATAGAGTAATTAGAATTGCTTGGTTAATAAACAAGTCCATGAAGTAGTATTATCTAGTTATTCGGAAAAATAATGAAGATGAGGACCAATAGTCCGAATAACGCAGATAATACTAATCATCAAGCTCATCTCAAACATTCAGAGAAAAAGTCCCATGAGATCTTGTTGTTTTTCTCTTTCGAGATTTTGTCAGACATTATCTATAGGAAAAAACAGACGATTTAATTCTCATTATTTAGGTACTTTATGACAAGTGTTTCCCCCGAAACGGACGCATGTCCGAAGTCAGCACATATTTCCAGTGAGCTGTGGGGATTAAAATAAAATTTAAAACAAAAAAAACACTCACATAAGCCTTCACACCGGAAGAACTCTCCGACATGTCGGAAAAAGGACCCACTTCCGACCCCCTAAGAGAATCTCTCGAATTGAACTAGGCCTTAACTAGGGCGAGACACTATTATTGGTCAGGAAGGAATTTCCTTACCACGTGGTGGCTATGACTCGTCAGAATAAAGTCTAATCCTAAAACACCTTTTGTCTTTGTCTCTTCCTTTTCTTTGCTTGAATTCCTTTTCAGCGCGACACAAATATGATGGGCTTAAAAGCAAACCTAGGAATACGCACCAAGAATAACAACAGCTACCTTTTAAACCTAAACATTAAATCTCTTGTAAGTCCACAAGCGACATCTGGCGATGTTTAACCTTTTATCTGTGTTTCATTTATCTTCGACGTGTCATGTAAAGTCAACGAAATTTTTTAAAAAATATGGTTATAGAATAAATCATAAGAATGAAAAACTTATTTTGAATTCAATTCTTCTTATTAACTCACTTTGGATTCGAATGGCACAATGACAATCTGTCTTTTATTTGTTCATATTTCTAACACACGGGTCAGGGTGTTGGCCTCTGTGCAAATACCAATAATTCTCAACCTAAATGACCCTGAACGTTTTTTAGTGTCACGTGCAAAGTGAGTAGGCCGGTTTAGCTCAGTCGGTAGAACGTCACACTAGGAATCACAAGGTTCCGGTTCGATACAGCCCTCGCCACTCAGCTATGAGTAGCACAGGGATCTGTGCGGTAAGTGAGGAGCGATGGTAGTGTGGCGCTCCACCTCAGACACCTAAAATATCTCCTTGGTCTAGTGCTAGTGAAAAAGATAGACTCCCTCACTGTCTGGCTGATACTGAATATAAAATTTGGCACCTGAGTAGACTTGGCAAAATGATTCCAACAATCGAAAAAAACTGACGAGATTCTATTTATTCACTTGCCGACAATCAAGCGACAACGAGCGTTTCGTCGAATCTACGGATGGCCCGAAGTATCAATAACATCTAACGCTATCACAATATTCATCTATACCGGCGCTTTATTCAACTTCTAGTTGGAACTTTGGTGATTGAAAGAATAAACTTTTCGGAATTTAGACAACCAATTATTCTTGCATTTTTCGTATTCCTTTATTTTCATTTTTTTTTGTTTATTTTTTGGATTTCGTTTTTGTATTTTTGCGTGCCATGGATTGATCAGTAGTCACATTCATATTATTTATTTTATTTATTTATTTTGTGTTAATGCTGTCCAGTCTGTGAAAATTTGAATGCATGTGTTAATAATTGAATTGTGTATTAATAGCAGAAAATCTGGAAATTGATGATTAGAAATTAAGATAAGTTTGAGAAAAATATGAGGTTGAATGAAAATTCATTATTAAATATTACATAAATTCGTTACGACCTATTTTCTGGGTTAAAGACGGGGAGAGAAAAGCTGAGGGGATTTGCCAGTATTTCACTCTCTCGAAATACGCTCCTTTCTTCTATTTATTATTTATTTTATTCTTAAATAGCAAGATTATTGTTGTTATTTTTTTAGCACATTTCACATTGGAACATATCCCAGTTTCTCAGTAATTATGAGGTGTGTGCAAAATCTTCAGTATTTTTTTTTTTTTTTTAATTTAAAGTTTTCTACAAGGCTTTAATTTTCAAATTAGAAATTATTGAATAAAACTAATATTAATTACTGGTGCATAAGAAACCCCCCCCGCCCTTCTTACTCTAAATTAAATAAAAACTTGTTACTTAAATTGTTTACTTTCTCCTAATTCGGCGTTTAAACTTTATTAGCAAAAAAAAACGTTACAAAAAAATCAACTTTCCGTTCATTTCGGGCCCTATTCATTTCTTGTCTGCTTTTTTTGTTTAAAATAAAATCCTTCAGTGATTTAAGCTGAATCCAGAAGATAAAACAAACGCCAAAGTATTTTATAAATCTTATTTATTTAAAAACCAGAAGAAAAAAAACTTCCCATAAAAATACTGAGTAACATTTGACATATCTGACCAAAATAATCATTTGACATTTTTTTTAAACTCTTATTCAGAACTAACGGGGCGCGTAAAAAAACAACATGGATGTTCCGACTCCGAGGCAAACCCCAAACCCCACCCTTTGCATAAAAGAAGGTCGAAGTAGTCTGATATGTAGAAGTCGAATCGGAAGTGTTTATTACCATTTTTCAGAAACGACTAAAAAGAAACAATTTATAGCTTTTTAATTTTTATTCAAAGAAAATGGTTCAAGTGAACCCTAAATTTCATTCTTTTAGATTCAAATTCAAACTATCCAGTGGGTTGTACATTTTTGGTACGGCTGTACGCTTACTAGATTCGGTACGGCGAACTAAGTCAGCTAACGTCAGCTTTAGACACGCGCAGAGATCTTAACCGGTATGGCAGAAAATCTCTTTTTGATAGAGAGAAAAAAAAAAAGCTTATTTAGATTTACTTTGAAATAAAACAATTATTTTATTTTAAATTTTATTTTTAAAAGGTTTTTGGTTAGGTAGTTGGTTTTGAAGGCTATCACAATGCAAGTGTAAAGAAAAAGAAGGTAACTATGGTGTTGTTTGTTAACCTCTAATTTATTATTAATATTTCGAGATAAAATCTCATCAACAGAAGATTTCTGAAACCGAAGATGTTAGCGACCGTTCATTTTGTTTTGTGTCTATCTTCCAAATTCTCTGCGTGTGGGGCGGGGGCGGTGGTGTTTATGTGTGTGTGTGTGTTCAATAATTGTCTGATCATCGTAATAGTTTTTAGCTTAGAAAATTGAAAGTTAAAAAAAAACTTTAAAAGTTGTTTTTTATTTAAAACTTTCAATTTTCTTAGCTAAAAGAAAATTGGGTTTTTTTCTGATTGGTTGGTTGGTTTATTAATTTTAACGGCATATCAACCCGTCCAGGGTTATATCATGCCTAGCGGTTGGGTTGTTATACATATTGTGTATTCATATATATACATTTAGTAATTGGTTTTAACAATGTGTTAGCATTATTGGGAATCATACTCTATGACATTGATTTGTTTCATGTCTATATTCTATGGTATAATTTTATTTCCCTCAAAAAGGAGAAAATATCCTCTATGTTAACATTTTCAAATAGGTCCTTCATATTGTTTGCTTTAAAATAATGTTTTCTGGTGTGAGCAAAAAATCTGCATTCCATCATTAAGTGTTTGACTAAATGTAAATAAGCCTCTCTCTCTCTCTCTCTCTCTCTCTCTCTCTCTCTCTCTCTCTCTCTCTCTCTCTCTCTCTCTCTCTCTCTCTCTCTCTCTAAAAAAGAGATTTTCTGCCGTACCGGCTAAGATCTCTGCGCATGTCTAAAGCTGACGTTAGCTGACGTAGTTCGCCGTACCGAATCGAGTAAACGTACAGCCGTACCAAAAAAGTTAAACCGCTACCCAGTCATCATCTAGGTTCACCACATATACTCAGGGGCTGGTGTGTACTACCTCCGAACCTTCTGACCGGGTGGTGGGTAAGCCTGCTTGGGAGCCTCAGAAAAGTGGGTTACAAATAACCTTTAGGTAGTAACGTCTTGAAACTGCTGATAATAGAATAAAGGAATCACTTACTGATTTGAAAAGTCTCTTGTGTACAATGCACGGAGTACCAAGGGAGCAAAGCCCCCACCCTCATGCTGTAGATAAAAGGTACAAATGGTGCGTGTTACCTCTGCGAAGCCGAAGGGTGTAAAGGCTCTCGCGTTCGATGTACACGGAATGCCTGGGGGGGTTAAGCATGGACAGGGGACACAATTGGTGTGTAGTAGCACTGAAGGTGGAGGATCTAAGAGTATTTGACTTTAGAGGTTTCCCCCTTTTAAGCTACTGGTAACGATACCTAGTGCCTAACGAAAGAACCGTATCAAGTTAGGGAAATAAATCCTACATCTGTAATTTTTTTAATTGCTAGTTTAAACCCCTTATATATTTACCAACCCCTCCGCACGAGCAGGATGTGACACAAGGTCAATTTCTCAAGTGGAGTTCAACAGGTTTGAATTCAGAGTTTTCCTTCTCCTAGACAGGTTGCCTTAGCCAAGGTTAAAGAGCCCAGTCTACCCTACTATTTATCCATAGCTGGAAGGAGAGTAGGATTTATACCTTTCCCAAGAGTATTGGCGCTAAGTGAAATGCAATTACCACATCCAGGATTTGAACTCGGGGCGACGAGTCCATTGCCCATGACTTTAACCATTACACCACGCGCTTCTATCATTGAATAGAGCTCATTGAAATCTTTCTTTTGTACATAAAATGTATTTCTTATCCCTCCACTCGTCAAAGCTATATTTATAGTCGCATCTAATCTAAAACTTAAACTAATCTCCTACGCGCGTTTCTCAAGGAGTCAACTAAAAAGGTTATTGTCCGTCAGTAACCATCGAAGTAACTTACCACTGGATCCCCGTTATTCGGAATCTAACGAAGCCCGATTCAAAATTTCTGACTACAGTACATACACAATTCATAAGCTGCCTATGAATTATGTAACAGGGTGAGTGGTGTTACATGTTTTGTTTACGTTAATTATCATCATTATGACCCTCCACAACCACGTGTCAGCTTATTTTATATCTTTTCTCGCTAGTCATTTTTTAGGGGGAGGGGTCAGTCTTATATATACGTAATCTCTATATTTTGTAATATATCTCTAGTCACACTTTTGTCTATTTCTTTGTATGAATATTTTTTGTTCTTGATGTTTTTAATGGCATATAAACCATCGTGAGTTATTTGATGCCAAAGCAATCCTTGTAGAATAACAGTAGTGATTTAACCCATAGTATGGGGAGGGGGAGAGGGTTCATACTTTTCACAAGTGTTTTGTATGGATATTCATTATGCTTATCCTTTTTTTTTTTTTCATTATATAAAACTGTTAGATTTATTGGTCTACAGTTTATGTCTATTTCCTCCCACCCCACACACACACCATATCAGGACAATCACATATTTAAGTACAAGCAAATTTCTATTTTTCATTTAATAGCGTTTTTTTTTTTTTTTTTTTTTCATTAAATAATCTCCTTTTTATCGAAGAACGATCAGCTACCCAGCAATTTATTAAGACAAGACTAAATTATATTAAGCCTGCAATGAAGTTATAAAGGGACCCGAACCCTGCTATGGTTTTGTATATTGTTTCATATTATGGGGGAAATTATTTTAGGGGACTTCAGTGCGGTAAGTTCCGCAATTTTCAAGTTCGAATATTGATTTGAAAAGATAAGACAGAACGACGACAATTTTTGTATAACGAATTTTATATAAAGAAGAGAAATAAAAGAAAAGCGAAGAGAGAGAGGGGGAGAGAAAGAGAGAGAGATGGTTTGCAAATTGGTTGTCATTTGCGGGAATTATCTGAAGGTATTGTCCGGTCAACAAGTTCGAGTTCGTCGTGTTGAATGCTGGTGGTTTATCGAGTTCGCACTCGCGTCTTTTTTTCTTTTTTTTTCAGTTCAAGTTTTGTGTTTAGTTTTTCACTTCAAGTTCTTGTTTTATCTTTTAACCATTTTAGTTCGGTTTTGTTGAGGCGGTTTGAAAGAGCGAGCACCAATCACTATTCTGCAGTTTGACTTTAGCCTGGCTTTAAGCATGACGGGGCTATGTTCTCCCAGTCTGAGATCCAGTTTGGCACTGACGTTCGAAGTTGGCCCTCTACAGTTAGGAGAGGACATTGTCACCAACGGGGAAGTGGTAAGGGAGACTTTCTGAGCCTTGTGATCAAAGACCTCTCCACCACCCAGAATAAGCGCTAACAGTTTTTATTGATTTGTTTATTTGTCCCCTCGTGCTCAAACTTTTTTTTTTTTTAATAATTTTTTATAATATACGTATTTTTCAAACTGTATTTGTTCCTTTTCAGTTCCACCCTTTCATGACAGGTAATAAACCTGTTGATGACCCCTAACTTAGGTTAGAGCCGTTTTTTAATCCTTTCTAGTGAATCCAATAATTTTGACTATCATATTTACTGGGACGTCTCCTGACATGCGTCCGTTTCGGATGAACGCGTGCATTGGCTTTCACGGTGAGATAAACACCTGGCGGTTAATAAATATTGATAAATCCTAACTTTGCTTCAGAGTCTTAATTATCGAAAGGCATTTATTTTACCGCCAAAAACAATACACGCGTGTTGTAACTCGAGTATCAGAGTTAACTGAGAAATAATAGGAAGAAATACAACGATTATTAAGGAAAGGGAAAAGATCTACTAAGCAAAGATACAAGGTGAATAGAGTAATTAGTAATTGCTTGGTTGAATAAACAAGTCCCATGAGTAGTATTATCTACGTTATTCGGAAATAATATGAAGATGAGGACAATAGTCCGAATAACGCAGATAATACTAATCATCAAGCCTCATCTCAAACATTCAGAGAAAAAGTCCCATGAGATCTTGTTGTTTTTCTCTTTCGAGATTTTGTCAGACATTATTTATAGGAAAAAACAGACGATTTAATTCTCATTATTTAGGTACTTTATGACAACGTGTTTCTCCCCGAAACGGACGCATGTCCGAAGTCAGCAAATATTTCCAGTGAGCGTGTGGGGATTAAAATAAAATTTTTAAAAAAAATAAAAATAACAAACTCACATAAGCCTTCACACCGGAAGAACTCTCCGACATGTGCAGGAAAAAGGACCCACTTCCGACCCCCTAAGAGAATCTCTCGACCATTTGAACATAGGCCTTAACTAGGGCGAGACACTATTATTGGTCAGGAAGGAATTTCCTTACCACGTGGTGGCTATGACTCGTAAATAAAGTCTGAATCCTAAAACTACCTTTTGTCTTTGTCTCTTCCTTTTCTTTGCTTGAATTCCTTTTTCAGCGCGACAATCAAATATGATGGGGTTAAAAGCAAACCCTAGGAATACGCACCAAGAATAACAACAGCTACCTTTTAAACCTAAAACATTAAATCTCTTGTAAGTCCACAAGCGACATCTGGCGATGTTTATTTAACCTTTTATCTGTGTTTCATTTATCTTCGACGTGTCATGTAAAGTCAACGAAATTTTTACAAAAAAATATGGTTATAGAATAAATCATAAGAATGAAAAACTTATTTTGAATTCAATTCTTTCTCATTAACTCACTTTGGATTCGAATGGCACAATACAAATTCTGTCTTTTATTTGTTCATATTTCTAACACACGGGGTCAGGGTGTTGGCCTCTTGTGCAAATACCAATAATCTCAACCTAAATGACCCTGAACGTTTTTAGTGTCACGTGCAAAGTGAGTATGGCCGGTTTAGCTCAGTCGGTAGAACGTTCAACTAGGAATCACAAGGTTCCGGGTTCGATACCAGCCCTCGCCAACTCAGCGTATGAGTAGCACAGGGATCTGTGCGGTAAAGTGAGGAGCTGATGGTAAGTGTGGCGCTCCACCTCAGACACTAAAATAATTTCCTTGGTCTAGTGCTAGTGAAAAAGATAGACTCCCTCACTGTCTGGCTGATACTGATATGAAATTTGGCACTGACGTCTAAGATATGCATAATCATCATCATCAGCAATGGCATCTTCCTCATGTCGTGCTAGCAGCACGGATGTCCATGTGCTGGCTTCCACATGAGAACGTCGCTTATGAGTTCGTCCTTGCTTTTCCTGCTGAAATATCTAGTCCCTCGTATATGTTTTTACAGCAAGTTTAGTGGTGTGCATTATAAATATTTTCTTTTCTTTCCGTTTTTCATGGAATGACAAAATAATCCAATCACGGCCATCCTAGAGGTCACGTGAAACCCCCTATATAACTGACGAACTCCCTAAATTCCCTCTTTTTTTCGCCTCTGGCAGTCCATCGGCCAATACCAGACAGTGGCATGTGGGAGATTGCTCTTGTGATAACGACTAAAATCTTTTAAGAAATCAACGCACTAAATTGACTTAAAAAGGGATACAAAAAGGGACATAACTCCGTAGGAACTATGACTCACTGAAAATTGACCAAATGATCCAGGTTGGACCATGCAAACAAATAATATAAACACAAATTAAAACTGTTGTTGAAAATGATGTTATACGAAGTTAATTCAATAAATAAGAAACACAGCAATTATTAAGGATGGGGGAAAGCAAAGATATAATAAATAAATAAATAAGGGGAATTTAAAAAAATAAAATAAAAACATTTCCCCCCATAAATGTAAACTCTGCATTGTTTGGAATTACTTTACAGCTTTATTGTTCTCGAAAAAATATTTTTGTTTTTAGATTATTAAAAATGGCGGCAAACCAAACCCGATGTTCCAGGCTTAAAATGAAGTCTGTCATAAAATTTTTGATGGCTGAGAAATGCAAACTATGTGAAGTTTACAGAATGTGAAATATGTACGAAAAGTCGACTAGAAATTATCCCTGAAAATTATTGACTTAATAGAAGATACCAGGTATCCTCAGTTTCCCTCTTTATCAGACTGGTAAGTCTCCCAAACTTGATTCTGTATGTAGGAAGGGCATTTATATACACGATAATTGTACATTTTACAATTGTTTTATCCTCAGGTTTATCGTTATAGTGTTGTCGCTACATGTTTTAGTTTGTCTTCATTTTTCTTCTTCTTCGTAACTTCACAGTGAGGATTTAGATTCGCTGAATTTTGGGTCTTTACTTTCGTGGGTTATGACTATAGGAAAAGCCTTAAAACCTTCTGGTATTTCCTTTAGAAATATTACAATTAACGTACAATCAGTTATTATTTCTCTGACTGTTTTCAGGAATGTGACTGCGTTTTCAGCTCTGAAAATAGAGTTAGTAACAGATTCTTCTGGGATTAGTATTAGTGACGTTCTATATATTCTCTGTTGGTTGGTTGGTTTATTGATTTTAACGGCATATAAACCCGTCTGGGGTTATGTCATGCCTAACAGTTAGGAAGTAATATATGTTGTGTATTTATATTTCAACTTTTTAGTTATTGGTTTTAACAATGTGTTAGCACCATTGGGGATCATGTTGTATGGTATTGATTAAGTTCATGTCTATATTCTATGGTATAATTTTATTTCCCTCAAAAAGGACAGAATGTCCTCCATGTTGACCTTTACAAATAGCTCTTTCATATTGTTTGCATTAAAATAACGGTTTCTGATGTGAGCAAAAAACCTGCATTCCATGAATAAGTTTTAACAGTCAAAGGTGTGCGTTAGTTTTGTGTGACTAATGTGTAAACACAATGACAATGACAATGCGTAATCGGGACACAATGATATTCTCTGTATATAATGCAATAATTCTGGGTTTACTGATCCCAATATAGTGGTCTCTCAGTATTTTGAAGGCTCATTTTGCGGCTCTTACTATAAAGGATAAGTTTTTTTATCATCCGGAAAGTGTATCAACAATCCAAAATTTTCGGCATCCCTCTCTTCATATGAGACATCATCATTAGCATCCATATCTGATTCAAGGATGGTGTTACATAGTTGTTAGTACCCTAACAATTATGTAGGGTTAGTGTAGAAATCAAAATGGCTGTTAGAAATTACAGCTCGTAGTTTGTTTTTTTAGAGTATGTGACGATATCATGGAAGATTGATTGGCACATGTTAAACTCGTGTTAACCCCGGTAGATACCATGAGAATTAGTAGAGAAATGAGAAACAAAGGCTCTTTCTGGTTTTGATTTGAAAGAGTTAGTTAATCAGTACTGTGCAAGCCACAGAGATAGCAAGTCGCGATCAGCGTGCTCCCATACTTACACTCTGCACAGTTAGTCTGGATGGGGATTTCTAAATAAAATATGATATAAAGAAAATCTAAGTCTTGGGTTATTTATCCAAAAACTTCTAATGAGCTAGGGTTTCTGATAGACGAGAAATCCCTAATGGAAGACCAGACACGAAATCTCCAAATGAAAGTTCCAGACACTAGAAGAAGAACTCCCAGTTACATAAGATACCGAAGATGATCAGAAGAATATAACAATGGGTGATATTTGGAGGGGGGCGTAAACGATGATAGCCATTGTTGATAGTAGTTAATCTCAAGTCTGTAGTAAGCCTTCAGTGGTCAGTAGTCTTTCCTTGGTTGGCTCTATCAAGACAGTGAAATATCTTAAACGCCTTTATCCAGGTTCCTTATTGGCTACTTTTATCGGAAGTCGTTGCCGCTGCTCTTGCTGGTTCAGTCTATATATAAGTGGTGATTTTAATAATGAAATTTATTGTGTACAGGGCTCAGGTGCACCACAACTCATCAAAGTCTCATGTCAAGTACACAGAATAATGTAGTGTCAGGAACATGAACAGTTTACAGTAGTAATATGCATGTATGTGTGCGCGTGTGTGCATATGTGTGTGGAGAGTGGCATCAGGTATAGTGTCGGCGGACTACAAGGAAGCATGGAGGCTTTGAAAGATTCAGTGCTTCGGCAACCTACAATAGACGCGGGCAGTTTATCCATGTCTTGTTTGTGTCTCTTGGGTCATAATCTGTTGTGTTAAATTGATTTGGTTCATATTTAGTAGAGAAATAAATCGAGCGGTAATTTATGAGGATGTGCGTCCCGGTCTCCTGTCTAAAAATTGCTACCCGGTGACTATTAAAATAACGACCCAGCTCAGTCTATTCAAAACTATCCATCTTCATATCTATCTATCTCAATTTGTTCATATTTATATTACTTTAAATACTAAGATTTTCTTTTATTCCTGTTTGTTTAATGTCTTGTTTTTAGTTTAAATAAACAAGAATTACGACAAAAAAAGACCCCCCACCCAAATACATTTACTTGTCGAAAATATCTATCTATCTCCATTTGTTCGTATCTATCTATATTATTTTGTTTGTGTATCTATCTATCTATCTATCTCAGTCTATTCCAAACTATATATCCATCTTCATATCTAAACAAGAATTACGACAAATTACGATAAATAAACAAGAATTAAGACGAGCTGGGGTTGTTATTTTGATAGTTACCGGGTAGCAATTTATGAGGCAGGAGACCGGGACGCACTTCCTCATAAATTACCAATCGAGCCACAAATCAGATGGAGGATGAATGTACAACACGTGTTTAATACTCCGTTTATTTGTTGGGACTGAAAAGGTACAATAAAAAGGACGAACGACAGACAAACTGGGGCCATAAAGCGTCAATCAGAGTTCATACTGGAGGAGGGCGGTAGGCTTTCTGAAATAGAGTACAGCAGCAGAGACGATAACTGTATGAGATAAACAAAGGAAATACTTTATTATCGGTTGGTGTACAGAAGTTAGTTGTCACCGCATAATGTAATTCTGTTGTCTTGTCTTCGTTGGGGTTTCTGCTGCTTCTTAGTGACCGTTCGGAATCTCTTCGAAGTTTTGCTGCTACTGCTGCTGCTGCTTAGTCAATGTTTGATGTCTGTTTGAAGTGGCCGTTACTGGGATCCATTTCCTTTTAGCTGTTGGGTGAAATTAGCCTTCTTATATACAGACAGACTGGGTCGAATCAGATCAGACATTGACTTGCTTGAAAGTCGCATAACGGTTGCCGATTGGTCGGAAAATATTTTGTTACATATTATATTTTCTTCTTCTCGTGTTCGTCCCGTACAGTTGGTAGATATATTTGTTTTTTGTTTTTTTTGCCATATGTTCAATGAGTGTCAAAGTAAATACTTCCGGTTCTATAATAAAAAGGAGTTCCGACAGCTTACGGCAAAAGTAAAAAGCTGAGTAAAAATCAAAAATCTTTAGAGAGAGAGAGAGAGAGAGAGAGGGGGGATTTCTACAGATTACAGAGGTCGACATCCAACCCAAGAGTGTTTTGATGTGTGTGTGTGTGTGTGTGTGTGAAGAGAGAGAGAGAGAGAGAGAGAGAGAGAGAGAGGTTCCTACAGATTACAGAGGCCGACACCCAATCCAAGAGTTATTGATTTGTGTGTATGGTGTGGTGTGTGTGTGTGTGTGTGTGTGTGAGAGAGAGAGAGAGGGGGTCCTACAGATTACAGAGGTCGACATCCAACCCAAGAGTGTTTGATTTCTGTGTCTGTGTCTGTGTCTGTGTGTGTCTGTATGTGTGTGTGTGTGTGTGTGTGTGTGTGTGTGAGAGAGAGAGAGAGAGAGAGAGAGAGAGAGAGAGAGAGAGAGAGAGAAAGAAAGAGAGGGGGGACATGAAGATGATGATTATACTCATTTATGGGACGCTTGGAATAATTTCTGAAATCCATAGATGAATTGATCAATTCTTATTATGCATGACAGAATGTCATCCGATTCATTATTTTCGAAAGGGTTAACGTGAGTTTTTTTTAAAAATCCGTTTAGTAATTTCAAGAAACTCTTAATGATGATAATGTGGGATGGTGTCAGACAATAATCAAGTCGTAGGGATATACGGGAAGTTAACGCTTCAAAGGTTAAAAGTCATCTGACGAAAGATCGTTGGTGCGCAAGAGGCTCGACGCACCCTTTCCAGTTGAGCTTGGTAAATTAATTGTACTAGCAAAATAAAAAACGCCTCCAGGCGATGTAAAAATACATTTTTGAAAGATATTGTTGAGGGGTGGAGTTAAAAATTAAATGTCAGAGTGTTTGAACCATAAATCATGAAATCATCAAATTTATTAAAGGAGTAAAAAAAAAAAAAAAAAAACAATTTGAAATCGAAACGAAGTTCTATTAACTTTGAATATCTATTAGAATAAAACAAACTATGTATAAATATATGTATCTATTAAAACTTGTTTTAAAAAACAATGAAGACTGTCTAATGTTGTATGCTCAAATTTTGAGTGTATTTATTCTATGTTATGACGATTTCGGGTATAGTGACGTAAGCAGTGACGTAATTTTTGTTACAGACAAAAACCGGAAGCGAATCTCCATTATTAATAGAGTATCTAACCAACCAAAATGATTCCCGTTAAAAATGAAAAAAAAAACCCAAAAAAACATCCATTTGGATCCACCTTTACCCACGTTGCGGGTATAGATAAAAACAAAAACTGTTTATCAAAAACTCTGGGGTTCATCTCACCGCCGGAGTCACAGGGCTTCACGGCGTCCATACAGTTGATACAGTAGCTTACTCACATACCAGGGCTTCCTTTTCTGCGCCGACCAAAACTCATTTTGTAAGCAGACAACTTGGAGACAACTTTCAATCGTAAGAACTCTTATCTTCTCGCTCACATATATTACTACTATAAACAAACACATATACAAGATTTTAATCCACACAAGAGCTTACAACGGCGGCATCGTATGTCTGAAGCATTTCCTTTGATGTTGATTTCTGCTGTATGAAGCGGTGCTTTCAAATATGGATGTAAAATAGTTTCTTCCTTTATCAGCAACCTGTGACGTGAACTTTTGTGCTTCTGTGAGTCTGTGTTGTGTCAATGGGGCAAAATCTTGTAGTTTTTATATTCTTTTTCTTAAGAAATCGGTTCAATAAAATCATTTCTAATTGGTCCTGGGACACTACGTGGTATGTTTACCACTACGTCCGCGTGTTATTTTAACGGCATCTAACTAAATTATTATGGCTAATAAAACAAACTTTTTATTTGGACAGTTGGAAGTGCGTGGTGTAATGGTTAGAGTCGTGGGAAATGGAATCGTAGATCCGAGTTCAAATCCTGGACGAAGCTACAGTTCACATAGGGCTAATACCCTTAGGAAAAGTATGAATTAAGCTATGATTAAATAATAGGGCAGACTGGGCTCTTTAACCTTGGTTAGGCAACCAGTCTAAGAGAAGGAAAACTCTGAATTCAAACCTGTTAAATCCGCTTGCGGTGGGCACAACTAGAATAGGCACAGTCCTAATTAGTGATTCTACGGTTTTGTATCATAATTTAATTGATGTGTTTTACGATATAGAAACTTCTTGGTTTATGATTGGGCGGGGGGTATTAAGCTATTTAATCGTTTATTGCGCAATCCACCAATGGTTAAAAGAAAAAAGATTAAAAGTGACGAGGAATCAGAATTGAACGTTCAATAAAATATGAAACTTCTTTTTAATCATTAAATACTGAATTAAGAAAGTGTAACGTCTTCTGACCAACTAAATCTGAATTATAAGCTTAATTTAAATCATAACTTTTACACAAAGTTCCTAGTGTGGGACACTCAATGATGATCGACCCCCCCCACACACACACTGTTTGGGGAAAAAAATTACCAAAAATCAGGGAATTGTCCGATTTGAATGAAATTTTCAGTATCGATTTATCAATGAATGAATTTTATAATGTGTTGAGTTTCTATATTCATATTCCATAATGAATAAATAAAGCGCATTGAAATAAGGAAAATACAAGCAGGAAAAGAGAGAAGATAAACAACGAGGTGACTCGGATAAGATTTATTCTTGAACTAAAAATACGCCGTTAAAAAGGGCGCCAAAAGGTTAGGCAGGAAAATGGGCGGAGCTTAAGCTCCTGCTGATTTTATTTCAAATACATCATGAAAAAAGACAAGATTATAATTTAACATAATGCATTAGTTATTTTATTTCAAAACGTTCTGATTTTTTTCTTTCTGGTCACTTAACTTTGACCCCCTGTATTTTGGCGGCGCGAAATATCGGTGGGGTAATATAAAGTCGAAACTAATTACAGTATTAATGGAAAGACAAAAGACCGAAGGTGTGAATAGAAGAAAAAAAAAGGTGCTATCCTGGTAGAAAATAAGTAACGAAAATCGGAAAATAAAACGTAAAATAAAGACAAACAAAAATTTTGGGAAGATCTTTTTTTTAAAATTCTTTTCAATAATTATTTTATTGGCTATTAAAGAAAAAAATATACATCGATATTTGTTCTTTTTGAAAGGGGGGTACTAAATTTTCAATAGAGTTTTCGACAAAAAATCATAAGTAAACGATAATAAAGTAAAGTAGTTATTAAATAAATGTTTTTAGAATCTAAAAATATGTCATTTAAACTTAACATCATGCGATTCATATTTTTAATGAGTTTTATATATTAATTTACCATAGCAGAAATACATAAAATAATTAATTACATTAAAACTTAAATATTTACGCCCGGGGGTGGGGGCACATATTCTTGCTAGTTAACAATTAAATAAATCGCGTTAAAAAGAGCACATCTTCAAGAGAGGAAAAAACGGCAAAAATGTTCCATTTTGGGAGATACAGATTTTAATTTATAAAAATTTAAATCCTTCCGTTACATAATATAGCAAAAATTACGTTAAGTTTCAATCATTTTTTTCTGAGTTTTGTTGAATCCAGTGGGGTGGGGGTGGGGGTAAAGATACGTGAAATTTTGGCCTTACCTAATTTAGTTTATTCGTTTATTTATTACAAAGCATATATTGCAGCTGCTGAGATAGCAATATATTTCTACTAGTCAGTATTCAAACACGGGTAAAAAGACAATATTTCGAATTCTGATATTGTCAAAACAAACAAGACCCCACCAACTACGAATGACGCAGCACAATCTTCTTTCTCATACTTCGTTTATTTGGCCTTATGTCATATAAAGCGAATCATATTTCCTTTATAAGAACTTAGCATATATTTTAAAATAAAAATTTTAACTTAATTCTGCTAATATCATAATGAAACATTTTTATACTAAAATAAAAATGTTAACTTAATTCTGCTAATATCATAATGAAACATTTTTATACTAATCACGTGTAAATAATATTGCGATTTTATTTAATACGGAAAAAGAATTTTGAACCTTTTGTCTATCCGTACTTTATTTTGCCAAGCGTCTTCTCTCAAAAGCATTTCATGTGAAAATACCACGTCGTCAGTTTTGATTGGTCGAACGAAAAAGAGGCTGATAGTTACCACTCAGAAAAATTTATGAATGAATGAAAGAAGTTACCGTAAAATGAAATCGTTTTCTTGAATTTTCTTGAACGTTCGTCTTTATCTTTACTTTATTTCTTGCTTTTTATCAGTTCTTGTGGGAAGTTTCATCTGCTTTTATTTGGCTGATAAATATTTGAATAGATAAATCAGCCCGCTTTCTTCTAAGTAATAGTATCGGACTTGTAAATACGAAAGAGAAAGTATCGTCCGTATTGTACATGGTAAGACGAAATTAAGATACATAAATAAAATAAAATGTTTTACTTATTTCTTTGTAGATGTCAACCAGTCTTAAATATGAACTAGAATTAGAATTTGCTTGTGTACTTATCACTCAGAATAATTATATTAAAAAAATCTTGTTGTTGAAAAAAATAATTTAATGAAATTTCAAAATAGGCTTCAATGGTGTCGCGAACTAATAAGTTTCGTCTAACAAGGCTACGAAATAAGACACCCAGTGAGGATCGAACTCACTAAAATAGTACTTTCCCACTCACTGCTATGCAGACTCAACAATAATTCGTAAAAGTGAGGAGTCTGTAAAACACACACACACACGTACGCACGTGCGCGTGCGCGCGCACACACACACACACTCACTCAAACGTATTATTTATATCAAGTATATGAACTGCGTGTAATAAAAAATAAGATAGGATAAAAAAAAAATTCAGGTCAATAACTTTTTTCAATTTACAGTGACTTTTATTCATTACGATTACAAATATTTTTGGTCGATCAGAAATCTATTGAATAGATTTCTAATCGACCAAAAAAGTATTTGTAACACAAATTATTTGCAACACAAGCTATTGAGTCGTCGGGGTGGCCTCATGTCGGTATCAGCCAGACAGTAGTGAGGGGGTCTATCCTCTTTTCACTAGCGTTAGACCAAGAAGATTGTTTTTTTTAGCGTCTGAGACGGAACATCACACCTACTCTCAGCTCCTCACTTTACCGCACATATCCCTGTGCTACTCATACGCCGAGTTGGCGAGGACCGGTACCGAACCAGGAACCTTGAGGTTCCCAGGCGGATGCTCTACCGATTGAGCTAAATCAAGGGATCGCATCAAACACCTGAGAATTCAATAGAAATATTGACTGGGAAAACGATTACACACATACACACACACTTACACACACACACACACACAATATTATTATATATATTATAAAAAATAATATATATAATATTATATATATATATCATTTTTTACTTCTAAACTCTACCGGTGTGGAAAAAACCCAGGTAATTCAGTTTAAAAAAAAAAAAATTTCAAACTGACATCTGGGGAAAAAAAAGTTTAAAAAAAGACAAGACCGGCACATCCGTACTTTCTGAAAATAATCATAAGTAGTATCATATATAGTGGCCAAAAGAAGAAAAAAAACACCGGAGGAGTTTTCTAAGTTATATATGTAAAAAGTGCTCAATACATTAAGTAGATCATGATTATAAGAACCTATATGAGTCGGAGACTATCTACCTAGGTTTCACCCGAATGGTTCTTCAGGATAATTCTGACTGAAGGAGGTTGTCACAAACGTTTTTATCATTGTATCGGGTATCTGATTGGGTAAAAATTAGCATAAATGTTAAAAAATTAAAGATTCGTAAGAATGTTGTGTTACAATTATTTTTTGGTTTTTATTCTTATTTTTATTTAATGTAATTTTTATTTTTATCTTTATTGGCTAAGGAGCTATGTTTTTTTTTATGTTTACATGCGTTTAAAATTTCTGTTCTTTGGTTTAGTAGCTAACTTGTTTTGTTTTTTTTTTTTGTTTTTTTTTAAATATTATACTAAAATTTGCTCAAATGAGAAGGCAAATACTTAGTATACACAGCTCCGTTGTGTTTAGTGTTAGTATATCATTGACCATCCAGCAGCAACCTACTAAATGTTGTCACCACACATGACATTTAGAAACATATTCATCTCATTTTTTTGTTAAATACAAAATGGTACTTTGAAATTTTTGTAAAATACGGAGTCAGATAGTAAATAATTATCAATACCTAACCTTTCACTTTAATTTAAAAAAAAGAAGTTTTCCTTTCGTTATTAACACCCTAAAAGAGACATCCCATCGTTGTGTAATGGTTAGCAGGCTAGTCTCGCAGATCCATTACTACTGAAAAGTGAGGTCGATCTTCGTTGCCACCTTGTGTCACATCCTACCTGTGGCGAACAGGCTGGTAAAGACCTACTAGCACCCTAAAAGCTTATTGATTGTAAAAAGAGTGACATATCCGAGAATCTTAGTTGTAGCAATATTAAAAGTATTAGCCACTACAATAGTATGTTTACCAACCCCTCCACCACGAGCAGGGTGTGACGCAAGTTCAATTTTTATGTTGAGTATAGCTGATTTAAATTCAGAGTTTTCCTTCTCATATACTGGTTGCTTTACCAAGGCTAGAAAGCCCAGGCTGTCCTATTATTTACCCATAGATACCGTTGTGCTAAGCGCGCTTCTTTTCAAATGTTGTTAATGTCTTTTTAAAGTTAATGACAGTAATAATGTTTATTTGATTGACTTATATTCAGCAGGCTTCACACATGTCGGTACATATGCTAATGTCATGCTGTGAGATCTCAGCTGTTTCTGGGAACGATTATAGGTGGTGGTGGGGGGGAGTGGTGTGTGTGTCTTTGTCTGTGTTATATCCCCAACAACGGCGACGTACAAAAAGAAAAAAGAAAATAAAGATTGTTAAGACTTGTATCTTTTTATTATAACAAAAAGTAATTCTCACAAAAGGGAGCAACCGTTGAACTAGGTCGGTCTTTTCAAGGTAACAAAAGATTTTTTTTTCTTTCATTCATTACCTTGGAAATGGACGCATCAACAATTCATTGTCGTTTTTATTCCAACCAGATTCTTGTGTGATCTTACTGGAGGTTGATCTCTCTTTTTGTTTTGTTTGCATTTTTTCGCCTAATCAGTTCTTAATAAATTGGAGAGCATTACTCTTTCTTTTTTGCTGTTTCTACATCCAAAACCACATATTGATCCTGGATTATACAAATATTTATCAGGGTTAAGTTCCTGGAACCTCATGTTGTGGGAGCTAAATTTGGTTGGTTGGTTGGATCTTAGGGCATGCCAACCCATTGGGACATTATATGCCGACGACTGTGGGGATTAAATAAAACTAAAATAAGGATAAAATTAAAAAACAAAAACTCCCATGGACCTTCACCAGAAGAACCTTTCACGCATGTGCGACAAAAAGGACTGTCTTCCGACGCCCAAAAGAATATCTCAGCCAGTTCGAGCTTAGGCCGTAAATGGGTCGAGTCGCTCCAACTAGCCAGGGAGATATTCCCTTGCTACAGGCGACTATGACCCAGTCAATAAAGCCTAAGTCATAAAACGACCTCCTGCCTTTGTCTCTTTCCTTTTTGTTCCTTAAATTCCTTCCATTTCAGCGAAAAAACCCTAAGAATATGCAACCAGAATATCCAGTTACATTTAAACCTTAAAACACCCAAAACCTCTTACTACCCCATAAGACGTTTTGTTTTATTCATTCTTAATGGGTACTTGATTAAAAAAAACACATTTTGTTCTATTTAACCAATAGATGGGACCCTAACTGGTACTACCACTCAAAGTCAGAGTGGTAGTACCTTATGAAAATTAATAAAGGGAAATTTATAATATGTAGGGGAATAAAACACAAATTACTATGGTAGCAGAGAGAAGATGGACTGTGAGGTTTGAAATACAAGTTATGACAACAAATATATTTACAACAAAAAAGCATTTATGTACAGCAAAATGTACAAATAGGCATATATACGACATATAAATGTTACAATTTCAAACGTGGATGTTAGTGTTTATAGAGTTCAAACAGTTCATTTTAGGTCGGACAAGGACTACTGGTAAGTAGGGAAGTTAAGGGGTGTTAGAGTTGCAGAAATATTGCCTGCAGAGGAATTCGTTTGTGAATATCTATTCCTCTTTGTAACTTCTGTAGCCTTTTTTGGAATATTAATAGGCAGTTCGTAGCAATTTTAGCCGAAGGCTCTATGCTCCTAACGGTGGAAGTAACAGACATTCATTGACCTTCTTGGGTATATGATGCATGCTGGTTGTCCTTTGCCTACCCACCACGCGGGACCACTGACGAGATAGAGGCTAAGTGTGGGGTGAGAAGCAGAGAGTTCTGGCCGTCATGGGCTTGTTGAATTCTTGCAGCCCCCATACGTTGTTTCCTTAGGGAGATCAGGGTCAGTAGAAGAAAGAGGAGGATAAACGTTGGGCACTTGTTTTTATAAATGACCCTACATGATCCCCAGATGGCTGCTGGTAATTGGTGAAGCCGGTTGCCTGTCCCTCGATAAATTTTCAACAACCTGTTAGGGTCCCATCGACAGGTCGATTTTTTTTTCTTGCTTTTTTATTTTTAATGTTTAAAAATTATTTGTATTTTATAGGACCGTGTGCTAAAAAAAGCTCATAAGAAACAACTACACAAAAAAAATGTAAATATGAACGTACAATGAATGTGATTCCCTAACCACTAGGCATAGATTAACCGCAGACATGTTAACTAATTAATAATTAATATACTGTTAAAATTAATCAATCAAGGAATGATTCTTTAACTTCTAGGCATAGAATAACCCTAAATGGGTTGACATGTCGTTAAAATCAATCAATTAATCACAAATCAGGCTAGTTCTGTCAGTTGTGGCTTTAGAATACACAGACTGCACCTCTGCAGAGGGGTAAGACTCCCCCAATGGAGCCACCAGTTGGCCATAGGTGGCAAGCCGTGATGCTTAAGGATGGAACCTAAGTGGCTGAGCAGTCCATAACATGCAACACTCCACTTAGGCCCTTAGACTAGATGGGTGATCAGAGAGGCCCCCTCTGATCAATCAGCTGGTCACTTGAGGCCGTAGCACCTTATATGATTGTTCCAACCCTATTGCCCTTATGGCAAGCCCCAACCCCTTTTTATCATATATGTGCTAGAAGGTGGTGCTTGAGGGTCATCATGTCCTGGGAATGACGTTAAATTCTATCTGATGGTTAGGTTCTGGTTCTGGAGGTCTGGGAAATGTGGAGCACCCCTTCATCACCATAGCTCCCAGGTCCACTCTGTCCTGGAGTGGTAGTACCTGTTAGGGTCCCATCTATGGGTTAAATAGAAAAATGTGTTTATAAAAAGAAATTAAGTCTCCATTAAGAATGAATTTATTTCAAAACTTTGTTGGCATTAAATGACCCACTGAGATTGATATGCCGTAAAACAAAACAAATCAGGTTATTTCCTTTAAAAATGTCATCAAATATCATTTGGTTGCCATTTATCCAGCAAATTGAATAGTAAATTATTATTTGAACAAAGGATTTTTAACAATCAATTAAATGTAGCACCTGTTCAAGACAACTGTCAAGAGGTTTGTGCAAAGAAACTTTTTATAAAATAAATATTTTCTATTAATGATAGATTAGATTTCTTCCCTGCCATCTGACTCTCCAGTGATTATGGAATTCTATTGAGTACTATTGAGCACTCTAGTTTTATGTGGGTGAGTAAAAAACTAATGCCATTTTTTTTATTTCATGTGAAGTTTTTTTCATAAGACTAAGGATTACATTGAGACCCTAACGAGGTCCAAAGCAAGAATCCAACGAGTAAGACCCAACTTGCCAATCGACAATGTCCTCCTTCTGCATGACAATGCTCGACCACAAACAAGCATCAAGACAAAATTGGTTGGATAACTTTATCGCATACTCCATTCTTACCAGATTTAGCGCCTTCAGACTATCATCTCTTTGGCCCCATGAAAGAGGGTTTGAGAGGAAAACATTATTTCAGTGATGAGGAAGTGAAATCTGTAGTGAAGAACTGGCTCAAAGAACAGTCAACAGAATTTTACAAGGCAGGGATAAATGCTCTCATTCGAAGGTGGAACATTGCTATTGAGAGAAACGATGACTATGTGTAGAAGTAGTGATGTGATCCACAGAGGACCAGCTTCATTTTGATGTATGATACGTGTTCCTGTGTTGGTAAATATACCTGTCCTAAACAAAATGGATAGCATTACTTTTTGACTAACCCTTGTATTACATTTCAGATATCATTAGACTTCCCATCATTACTGAAGATAAATTATAAGATATTCATTTAATTCTTTTCCAGATGGATCAACCAGATCTGGCCAGCAAACCAGGGGAAGAATTGAGACCATCCAAACAACAGCATTGTTAAGATTGGCTAGTATACCCAGAAAAGTACTGGAGACCTGAAGAGACTTGCTGTCACTTAGTCTCCAGTGAACAACCAGCTACAGCAGATGTGAAGACCTCTAATGGAGACAAATATTAATAATAGTACCAATTGGCTGTAGAGGGTTATATACTATATAAATTAATACTATATCAATTATATAGCATTCAAAGAAAGCGGATCAGAGTTTCATCTTCTCTGATAGGGTCCGCCTGATGAGGAGTGTAAGATGTTGTAAGACCCGAAACTCCCTGAGGAACCAAGCATTGACATCACTGACAACGCCCTCCAAAAAGTAACAAAGTACATACATATTTAATGACTAACTTTTAATTAAGTATTTCCTTCAAGTCTCCTATTGTATACAAGTATCGAGTAAGTCTCTGCATGGCAGTTATATATCCCTGGGCCAATATATAAGAATTTATGATCTATTCGTAAAATACACAGAATGAATCTGGAAAGGAGACTGTCTAATAACATGTCAGGTCTACCGGAGGAACAGATATAATGTTGTGAAACCCAAAATCTGTAAGGATATGGGTGTAACATCACCAATTGTCCTTCTTTGATGCATCTCGGCGATGTTTTACAAGACTAGATATATGGTTATGTCCTATAACTCCAACCTAAAAGAAGGGGAACCACTCTGAATGAATTTTATAAATTATTTATTGATCTACTAGGAAAACAGAAGATGGGATTAGGGTTAGTTTAATGGGAAAATAATGGGTAGATTAATTAACAGATAAAATTAATTCAGAGTGGTTCCCCTTTTTTAGGTTGGAGTTATAGGAAATAACCAGATATACTATATGAATTATATTTAAAATTTCAATTTGATTTACCTCAAAATTGTTAAAATAAGGAAATGAATTCTGCTGGGAAAGGATTAAACAATAACAATGAAAAATAAATTTTAAAATGGTTGAAAACAAAAATTGGACAAGCAACAGTTATTATGAGCTACTAGCAAATATATGCACCCTCCGGGTGCAAGTATTTAAGTTTTAATGTAATAAAATATTGTATTAAATTAGAAAGGCTAATGAAACTAAATAAAAATGCAGATAAAAAGATTTGGAACAGAGGGGGTATAATCGAGAAATAGAACAACTTTGAAACTAACTCTTCCATCAATTTCCATTACTCCCGTCTTTCATTGGTGAATTTTCCTAATTCAACTATTTAGTTAAAATAGGAAGTAAAGAATAAAATTACAGTTATTTCTTCTTGTAAATAATTTTCTTTTAAGATTTATCTCCGAGATTTTTGCTCATATTCATTAAGATAAAACCAAACAATTAGAAATCAATAATACCAAGCACATATTTATTAAAATCAAATTTTAAATATCAATATGCAAATGAGCCTTCCCGTTCATACTGTATGCCGCTATTTTGTTGTATATATAAATACAATCACATGTTATTAGTATGTAGTTATGGTCAACAGTATTAATAATGTAAAACAATTTTATTAATAATTGAAGGTTTAAAAAAATGAAACCATGGATAATTTGACGTAAATAATTAAGGGAATTGTGACTTGAGTAGTGATATAGTTTCGGTTACAGAGAGAAAAACACACAATCTCCATTATAATAAGATTTATATGAGTACTCTAAATCAGTCATTCTTAACCTTTTTTCACCCTGTCAGCTGGGGTTGTAGAATACACTGACTGCACCTCTGCAGTAAGACTCCCCCTCCCAATTGGTGACCTATGATGCTTGAGGACAATCATCGTGGCTGAGCAGTCCATGACATGCAACAATCCACTTTGACCCCTACTTAGACTAGATGGGCAGTTTAGAGAGACCCCATCCAATCAATCAGCTAGTCACATCAAGCCCTAGCACCTATATGATTGTCCTGATCCTATTTCCCTTATGGCAAACCCTCAATCCCTTTTATCATATATGTGCTAGTAGGCTGTGGCTGAGGGTCTTAGTGGAGTGTTGCAGGTCATGGACTGCTCAACCACCAAGACTCCACCCTTAAGCATCACAGGGCGCCACCCACGTCCAATAGGTGGCCCCATTTGGGAGAGTCTTACGCCTCTGCAGAGGTGCATTCTAACGTCTCAGCCGACAGGGCAGCCAAGTTTTGTACTGGGTCAAATAAAAATAGAAAAAGAAGATAGGAAGATTGTATTGTACCTTTTTTGTAAGGTTAGGTTTCTTTGTTTAATGGCATGGCATATCAGTCCCTGTGGGTTATTTAATGCCATTGCCATCCTTGTAGAAGAATAGTAGTGGTACTATTTAACCCATAACTGGAGTCTTTTAAGAAGTGGGACTCTGCTGGCTATCCTGAATTTTACTTGTGTTAAATCTGCAACTATTTGCACCTCTGAAAAATATACAACTCTCTCCACAGTTGGGCATCCCGTTGCGATTAGAGAATAAAAAGATGTAGCCAATTTACCATAGAGTGATAGTTACTACAGTTTAATACTCAAAGTGCTCCTAATGCCATACCCCCATGCCAGACTAGGCTAATAAGATTGGAGGTTATTTCCTATAAGTCTAACATGATCAAAGGGAACCACTCTCGACTGATAAATTATTAGAAGATGGGGTTAGTGTTAGTTTAATGGGAAAATAAATTTATCAATCAAGAGTGGTTCCCCTTTGATCATGTTAGACTTATAGGAAATAACCAGATTGGGAATATAAATCTTGATTCCATAAATTCATTTGTTTTTAACTGGTTTCCATCTTTGTTTCTTTAATATCTTTTTTTTTTTACTTTGATATTTGATTCTTGAATAAAAGCTGTAAATTGAGATTTATAAAAAAAAATATATTGTATTTCTCTGAATTTTTTAGATGAGGCTTGGTCCAATTGGACACATAGCATAGTGGATATAGGCGGTTGGTTAAGACAGTTCTAAGTGATAGTTATCTCTAGGCTGCCAGTTCAATCCTGGTCAAGTGTGACTGTAACAGAATAATAAATAAAACAGCTTAACATTTGTACCCAGCTATAGTTAGCGAAATGAGCAAAAGATATTCCAGTGGATTGAATAAATGGTTGGGTTCAAAGTTCCGTGATGGCTCCTGATTACGAAAATTAAGGTTCCCGATTCTGACAAGAAATACCTGAAGAAGGCCGGAGGGCACATCGGCTGAAAAATTGTACAGATAACAACGAAGATGAAGACTGTAGTCCAAATATGTTTTAGTATCTCATAATGATTTGCATAGAAGAATCAACAGACAGATCCAGCTATCTTAGCTGGTACCTGGCTTGGGCCTTTTGTTGATTTCTTTAGGTTTTTCTTCCTGTCTTGAGCTTCTTCTTGACTTGATCCTGTGATGTCTTGCATCATTGCTTATTTTTGGTTAGCGAACAAGACTTTCTTTTGCTTTTCAGTGCTCTTTATTATTTAACAAACCCAGTCAGACAAACATGCATGTAAAAATTTGACTTAGAACAGGAGAGACACAATCTAACTTCTTGTTAGCCAAAAAATGGATTTCTCTAAAACAACTTTCTCACACTGGTTAATCCAATGAGAAGAGGTCAACACACAGGATTAAAATCTGTCATTCAAATTCCGTGTTTTTTCACAAAACCGTTATGTATCATAGTGTAGCTAAAATCATACTAACTGATAGGCAACCCATCAATTATAAACACCCATAAAATATGATGGAATTATTCATGTACTGGTAATTTTTGTAAAAAAAATTAAAAAATTTTTTAAACAAAAGTTTCATTTAAAATTTTTTTTTTACAGAAATTAGCTATACATGAATAATATATTACAGATGAAAAATGACATCAGTAATAAAGAATAACAACTGTATGTATTTTTAACATTAAAAATAGATATAAGAAATAATAAAAAAATAATACATGTTGTTACACACTTAATTTATTTTCTTAAAGATTTAAGAAATTTCATATTTATTAAAGTAAACATTTATTTATCAAATAAGTATTAAATTAATTGAATAACTTTAATCTTTAAAGAACAAAATAAAATTATATAAATTAAAATTAAAAAGCTATTTAAATCTAATAGACACTAAATATAATACACTTGTTTTTGTATTTTTAAAAGTAAATCTAAACAAAACTATTTCTAGGTAGCTAACATTGGTGTGTCCATGTGTAGTAGTCCATAAAAGCACGTGGCTTAGGAGTTTATCCTTACTTCACCAATGCCCAGTAAGTCTTAGTTGCATAGTTTGCAAGATTGGAGGTAAGTGGCCGTACAGCTGCTATTTTTTTTAGGGTGTTGTTTCCAGGATTGTTTAAAACAGCATGTCGTATCCTTGTGTAGTTCTCATTTAGCTTTTTCTCCAAACGTTTTGCTAGGGTTCAAGTGGTGCAGCCATACAGTAGTACTGAAAAACATTTATTAAAGCTGATTCTAATGATGTCAGGCATATCTCAGACGTTATTTATAGTAAGTTCATTGGGTTTCCTATGAAAAACCTTCAGGCGTGTGGTGTAATGGTTATCACTGAGCAACACAAATTCAAATCCTAGACGAGGCTGTTTGCATAGTTGACATAACGTTAATAACCTTGGCAAAAGTATGAATCCAACTATGAGTAAATAGTAGGGCAGACTGAGCTCTTTAACTTAGTATGGCAACCTGTAGAGAAGGAAAACCCTAAATTCAAACCTGTTAAATTCTTCTTAAAAATTGACCTTGTGTCACTTCCTACTCATTACAAAGGGGTTAGTAAATACATATAAAAAACCTTGGGCCAAAACTGGCTTAGCCCAATAAATATCCAAAACATAAACCAAAAGTTGGTTTCTTCACCCACCTTGAACCTGTAAAATTATTTCAGAACAATCCAGGGGAGGTAACTCTTTAGATTACTGTGAAAGTCATACTGACAAAATTTTAAGTAAGAAGAAAAAGGAAATGATTGTTTTATTTTATTTTATTGTTTTTGTAAGTTTTTAGTTTTTTTTTGGTGATAACCATAAATGCCATTTGATCAATTACAATTGTCAGAAATGGAAACCAACACACACACACGTAGAAATACAAGTGGAGAACTAAATGGTACACATTTACTTTTTATCCACAAATTTTTTTATACCATCTAAGAAGGTTAAATATCTTTTATGCTCGTAAACTGTGCAGAAATCCATCAGTTGGTTGATGAATTCGTCATTGATACCGCGTTCATCCAACATATCCATCAACAAATCATAAAGATTCTGAAAAAAAAAAAAACAAAAGTCAATCAAAAAAGGGGGAGATTTTTAAAAATAAATAAGTAAATAAAAAAAAAAAAAAAAAAAAAAAAGAGAAAGTAATTGATATTACCCACTCATTATTGCATGAAATTATTTTGACTAAACATCCTCATCCTTTTTATTGTAAAACAAAATTGATGCAGATGAAAGAACACATCAAGCAAAACAATAAGGATATTGTAGTTAACCTTGTGGAGGCAAGCAGTGTAATGTTTATCGTTGTGGGAAATGAACTCTGCAACACAAGTTCAAATCCTGAATGAGGCTATGTGCATTTCACATAGCATTAATACCCTTGGGAAAAGGGTGTGAATCTAACTAAGAAAAAAACGAAAATAAAAAAAATAAAAAAACAAACAGAAATAAATTTGAGGCATTTTAATCTGGTTGGTTGGTTATCTCATAACATCCTGTTAAGAATTTTCTAAGTTCAGAGCCCCAATCCTATAAGGATTTATTAAAAAAAAAAAAAATAATGGCTAAAAATGACCTTTTCAAAGTTATGTTATTTCCCATAAATCAGACTTCTAAATATGTTTAATATTACATATAAACAAAAAGGTTATTGTTTGGAGTAGATTAGGAAAATGAATGTAACTTCTGGCCGGGTGGAAGGACGTTAAGAGTTTAAAGCATATTAACCCTTTTCAAGTCATTTAATACCGAATCAAATCATTTTTGATAAACAAAGAACTTAGGTTGCTTAGAGTTCCTGTTATTGTTTAAGTGGTCACCCAATTAAGTATTGAACATGCTCATCACTGCTTAACTTTCTACTGGGAACTGGTGTTTTCAGCGTGAATTGAATTTAATCATTTAATCTGGCAAAATGCACACGTTTGTCATGAGTAGGATGCAACACAAGTATGGGGCATCCAGTGAGGATCTAACTCACTATTCAGTAGTGAGGGATCTGTGAGACTGGTTTGCTCACCCTTACACCACAATGGGATGTCCCTCTTACCCAACCCATCTGCCACACACTGGATGTGACACAAGGTCACAAGTATGGGGTATCCAGTGAGGATTGAACTGGCTATTCAGTAGTAACGGATATGTGATACTGGGTTGCTAATCATTACGCCATGATGGGATGCCCCAATCTGTTTGAAATAAACATGAAAAAAAGAAAAATAATCCCAAAAGAAAGGAATGGCAAACTAATGTTCAATGATTGGATTGAGGAAAGGAAAGGAAAAAAAAAAAAAAACAAAAACAAAAAAACACCCTTTCCCAGTTTTTCTATTAAAAGAAAGAATAAACACTTCCTCCTTGCATCGGGATGGGTTTTTCTTTTCTGTCCCAGTTTCTACCCGGGTACATACAATATCCTGCCTAGCCACACTTAATGTATCTTGTTACTATCTAATCTGCTGCTTCCAAGTTAAAACACTTTAGTAGAACATCTTTTACACACACACACACACACACAAAGAGACCCCCCCCCCAAAAAAAAAAACCCAAAGAGAAAGCCGACTTACCCCATCCATAGTTTCAGCCCCAAGGCTGTACATCTTTTCACTCCATTCACCTTCATGAATGGCCACTTCATCAATTTGGAATAAATCCACTGAATAGAGAAATGGCTAAAAATGGCTTTTTCATTTAAAGTTACCTGTTATTTACCTTGAATTAAAATTAGGAAAACAAATGTGACAGGTGGAATGAGGTGGTATAGGACATTAAGAGTTAAACAAAATTACTATTCTGCTTTCTCACTTGTGTGAATGAATTGGGCAATAGACTTAAGCAAACAATGATGAAAGAATATAAAATAATGAAATAGAAATAATACAAAGAAAACTCAAAACAGTAAGTAGAATGTAAAAGTAAGGGATTTTTAAACAAATAAAACACATTGAACGAAGAATTGGAAAAGTAAGGAGTTTAAATATCCTCTAGGTAAAAAAAAAAAAAAGATAAGAATTCAATGAAGTGGTGACAAATGGTTTAAGGATTGTCTTTCTGTTGTTAAGGGGGTTTCAACCTATGAGTCTTATGAGCCTATGACCATGACAGACAGGGATGGGTCTAAACAGAGAGGTGAGGTATGTGAACAGACAGGGATGGTCTAAACAGAGAGGTGAGGTATGTGAACAGACAGGGATGGGTCTAAACAGAGAGGTGAGGTATGTCAACAGGGATGGGTCTAAACAGAGAGGTGAGGTATGTGAACAGACAGGGATGGGTCTAAACAAAACAGAGAGGTGAGGTATGTGAACAGACAGGGATGGGTCTAAACAGAGAGGTGAGGTATGTGAACAGACAGGGATGGGTCTAAACAGAGAGGTGAGGTATGTGAACAGACAGGGATGGGTCTAAACAGAGAGGTGAGGTATGTGAACAGACAGGGATGGGTCTAAACAGAGAGGTGAGGTATGTGAACAGACAGGGATGGGTCTAAACAGAGAGGTGAGGTATGTGAACAGACAGGGATGGGTCTAAACAGAGGAGAGGCAAGTGTGGTGGAAAGGAACCTTAAATGAAGGCAGAAAAATGACATGAAATTTGGCACCCACATTCTTTTAATCAAGATATTTTATGATTTTAATTGTTAGTATTAATTGTCCAGATGATTCTGAAGATAGCAACTTTGTACGTTTATTGTTTGTACTGATGAATGTAACTCAATAAACTCCAATCAAAATCAAATATACATGGGTTCAATACATAAATTCATAATTAATTTGCTCTAATAAAATTCATTTGGAAGTGTGCCTCAAATAAAGTAATAGATTTAGTTGGTTGGATTTTATAGTATGTCAACCCTTGTTGGGTTATTTTATGCCAAAGAAGTTTTGTTTTATTCATTCTTGATGGGTATTCAATTTTTTTAAAAGGTTATTAGGTCTCTTAACACACCTGCAGTTACATACATTGAAAAAACAAACAAACAAAAAACAAAGTAAAAAAAAAACCATGTAAAATGTTTTGAATGATGGTTGGTTGGTTGGATTTTACAGTATGTCAACCCTTGGGTTATTTTATATCGGAAGACATTTTGTTTTATTGATTCTTGTTGGGTATTCAATTTGTTTTTGTAAACTCATTTTTTGATCTATTCAACCCATAGATGGAACCCTAACAGGTACTACCACTCTGGGTCAGAGTGGACCTAGGAGCAATGACAATAAAGGGGTAATCTACATGTCCCAAAGCTCCAGAATTGGAACTTTTTCAGATGCAGTTTAATGTCATACTCAAGAAACTAAAGACCTTCTAGTACATATATGATAAAAGGTATTGGGGTTTTCCATAAAGGTAATAGGGTCGGGACAATCATATAGGGGCTAGGGCTTGACGTGACAAGCCGATTGATTGGAGGGGATCTCTTCAACTGACCATCTAGCCTGCAATAAATTTGGTCTGTTCAACTAAATTCTTAAGAGAAAGAAATACACTATTTGAATAAGTATCTAGAAATGTTTTTAGTTAACATATCAGACCAAGTCGCTCTTCTTTATTGATATGCGATAATCTCATATTTGAGAACTTATACTTTTCAACCCCAATAGAGAGGATATTAAATATTCAGTTTTTCCAATTATATCTGTCGCAAGTAGGTTTGGTTTAATGGCATATCCAACCCTGTGGGTTATTTAATGCCAACTCTATAATATTTATAAAATTATAAAATTAACATAATATATATAACAATGAATAATGTAACAAGTAATATAACAACAAATAATAAATGAATAATATAATATCTAGTATAACAATACACACACGTTTTGTAAGGGATTATTGTGGTAAAAATTTGTTTTCTTTTTCTGATAAAAACAAATTGTCAGAGTGTGAGAAACTAATCCTTTTTATCTTACAGTTGCGTTCCCATAAGTGGAATTGTGGACATATTTGATATCAAAGAAAAAAAAACAAAGTTGTGTTAGGTTATATTGTTTTCTTTAAAATATACTTTGAGTATATATAATGTTTTCATGATTGTTATGTATACTAAGCTATATATATATATATATGTGAAGAGAGGAAGTAAATCCGACGGTATGTAATATATCAAGAAAAATGAAAAAAAAAAACACAGGTTTAAATGGGTTAAGTGGTGAGTTTATTGGCCGACGCTGCAGTGTTTCGATCTATTAAATAGATCATCTTCAGGGCATAAGATAAGAAATTATATATCACAGAATGATGAGAAAAAGTGAGTGGTAATCCTTCTTATTCAGTCTGTTTAAAATTTTTTTCTGAAGTTTGAAAAAAGGAGACGGTTTTGAAATATGACATCAAATATTCTATTTTAAGGTGTGAGTATGTAGCGCTGTTAGTGTGTGTATTGAAGGAAACATTGTGCATTTTTTAGGTATGTGGTAGTGTGTGTGTGTGTATAAATTTTTTTTCTGTAGCGATAAACGACAGCGGAAGTGAAAACTCAAGGTTGTGTGTGTATGTGTGTGTGTGTATTGGTAAGAGGTGGGGGAGAGGTGTGTGTGTATATTGGTAAGAGGTAAAGGGGAGATGTCATGAAAAGAAATTTTCATGTTTTATATTAAGAGAGGAGATGGAAGTTTGGGTGTGTGGGGGGGGGGATTGGGGATTTAAAAAATGAAAAGATTTTATTTTATTTTATTTATTTTTTTGTTAGAAAGAGTATTGTATTGTTGTTTTATAGTTAGTACTGATTATTTGACGATTAATATATATTAATATTACAATTACGTATAAGTGAATGAATTATTATTATTATTATTATTATTATAGGTTTCTACCTTAGAGCCCTTAGAATCTGTACCCAGAAATTTTTGGACGAAGAATTCAAACACATAGAAAAATCTTTTACTCAACTACAATACCCTCAACCTTTCATCCAACGTGCCAGAAAAAAAGCCATCAAAATCCATAACCGCAAACACCTCCCCTCCAATCCAACAAACAATACCCCCAACAACAACTACATAAACAGATACATCATTCTCCCCAACAACTCAGCCACAGCTATTATTGAAAAAAAACCTTAATAATTTAGGAATAAAAACGGTAACAAATTCCTCCAAAACCATAAAAAATATTATTAATAACCAAAAAAACAACACTCACACAAGGTCCAGTGCAGGTGTGTACACCATTCAATGTTTGGATTGCGACAAACAATACATAGGAGAGACATCTAGACACATTGACCAACGAATCCGAGAACACAAGAGAGATATCAGAAATGGTCAAATGAACAACGCACTCACAAAACACATCTCAGAAACTAACCATTCTTTCAATTTTAAAGAATCCAAGTTGTTAATCAGAATTCACAACAAAAAAGAAAGAAAAATTGTAGAATCTAGCGCCATCTCCATTTTCAATACAATCAAACAGAGACCCGGATTTTTCCTTCTATCACCTTACCTGTCCAAGGTTGTTCTCAAGAATTATAAAATTCCCTACATCTGACAATATCTCATTTTATTTTCTACATATTAACTCTCCCCATTTATTACTGAATGACCACCAACAATTTATCTTAGATCACACACTTATTTAGTAACATGATAATCTCCATTTGATCTCAACACACAACAGATTATCACACTTTACCCATTTAACCAAGATTTTTCAACAATAATAATATATTTTTGATAATAATTATATATAACAATATTTCCCCTTAAACCCCCACACATTTACACTTCCCATTGACACAATTACAATATAACTACTGATAAAAATAATAATCAAAAATATACATCCTTATTAACCAATAATTATTTTTCACATAATTATAACCACACTAACACTATTTGCATAAACATTCACTAGCACACAATTGTCATCAGAATAATCATAATAATAACATAATAACAATAATTTAATAATAATAAAAATTATAATAACAATAATACTAATAATTATAATAATAACAACAACAATAATAAAAATATAAGTAATAATTATAATAATAACAATAATTATAATAATATAAATTACAATAACAACAACATTTCAATAAAAATTATAATAAAATAATAAATATAATATACTATAACAATTATCTTTATAACAATATTTCTTAAATAAAATTATATATATATATATATATATATATATGTATATATATATATAATTATAATAATGTATTTAGATATAATAAAAAAAACTATAAAATAATAATAATAATAATAATAATAATAATAACAATAATTCATTCACTTATACGTAATTGTAATATTAATATATATTAATCGTCAAATAATCAGTACTAACTATAAAACAACAATACAATACTCTTTCTAACAAAAAAATAAATAAAATAAAATAAAATCTTTTCATTTTTTAAATCCCCAATCCCCCCCACACACACACACACCCAAACTTCCATCTCCTCTCTTAATATAAAACATGAAAATTTCTTTTCATGACATCTCCCCTTTACCTCTTACCAATATACACACACACCTCTCCCCCACCTCTTACCAATACACACACACACACACACACACACAACCTTGAGTTTTCACTTCCGCTGTCGTTTATCGCTACAGAAAAAAAATTTACACACACACACACACACTACCACATACCTAAAAAATGCACAATGTTTCCTTCAATACACACACTAACAGCGCTACATACTCACACCTTAAAATAGAATATTTGATGTCATATTTCAAAACCGTCTCCTTTTTTCAAACTTCAGAAAAAATTTTTAAACAGACTGAATAAGAAGGATTACCACTCACTTTTTCTCATCATTCTGTGATATATAATTTCTTATCTTATGCCCTGAAGATGATCTATTTAATAGATCAAAACACTGCAGCGTCGGCCAATAAACTCACCACTTAACCCATTTAAACCTGTGTTTTTTTTTTTTCATTTTTCTTGATATATTACATACCGTCGGATTTACTTCCTCTCTTTCACATATATATATATATATATATATATATATATATATATATATTTTTGTGAAGGGAGACACTGGATAAAATGAAATATTAGGGGACCAACCATTGTTTAAAAAAAAACAAACAAAAACAAACTTTTTTTTTTATGGAATTACCAAATGGTCTCAAAGAAACTTTTATTGTAAATTTGTACATAATAAAAAAAAAAATAAATATAAATCTTATTATAATGGAGATTGTGGGTTTGTCTGTCTGTAACCGAAACTATATCACTACTCAAGTCACAATTCCCTTTTTTCTTTACATCACATTCTCCATGATTTTATTTTTATTTAAACCTCAATTATTAATAAAATTTTTTTACATCATTAATACTGTTGACTATATCTACATACTAATAACATGCAATTGTATTTATATATATAACAAAATAGCGGTTTACAGTGTGAATGGGAAGGCTAATTTGCATATTGATCTTAAAAAATTGATTTTAATAAATATATGTTTAGTATTATTGATTTCTAATTGTTTGCTTTTATCTTATTGAATATGAGCAAAAATCTCTGGGACAAATCTTAAAATAAATCCATTAACAAGAAGAAATAACTGTAATATTATTCTTTACTTCCTATTTTAACTAAATAGTTAAATTAGGAAAATTTACCAATGAAAGACGGGAGTGATGGAAAATGATGGAAGAGTTAGTTTCAAAATTATTCCATTTTTCAATCATACCCCCTCTGTTCCAAATCTTTATCTGCATTCTTATTCAGTTTCATTAGCCTTTCTAATTTAACATGATATTTTATTATATTAAAACTTAAATACTTGCACCCGGAGGGTGCATATATTTGCTAGTATAAATAAAAAACAAAGCTTGAATAAATTTCCATTAAAAGACACAGAATTTCTGGTGAGTCTATTTTATAATTAGATATGATAAATAAACAAATTTTAGCTTCCAAAAATTAAGTTGTTCTGATATGTCAATTTAAGAAACAAGGTAATTTTTCTAACTTTGTGAAGCAGGTTAGGGGTAGGGAGATTGCATACTAAAGTAGCACTAAATACCATTTACTTCTTCATGAAAGTTAAACTTTTAATACTTACTCATGTTTTCTTCATCTTTAGCTGAAGGGTCTTCATCAAATTCAGCTGATGGGAAAGAACATTGAAGGGCAAAGATTTCCTTCTCCCCCTGGTTGATTTCCACTGTGAATGGAGGTCGAGAAACCATCTAAAAATAAAAAAGAGTTTTTTTTAATTCAAAAGATGACGGATGATTATTTTTATTAGTTCATCAATTCCTGCATTTTGGTCATTAATAGTATCAAACAAAATTTACAACAATTTCTTTTTCTTTTTAACTTTAGATGCACGTTTGACAAAAGAATGATTTAAAACCACATAAAGGAAAAAAAGATTCAATTCAGATCTAATGATTGTAACAAGAGTTGCATGAAACAAAGTAACATGTAATCTTTAAAGTAAATGTGTGTGAATATATATATATATATATATATAATATATATATAAAGTAAAGTTGTCGGGGTGGCCTAATGTCGGTATCAGCCTATCACTAGTGCTAGACAAAGGAGATTGTTTTTGCGTCTGAGGTGGAGCGCCACACCTACCATCAGCTCCTTACTTTACCGCACAGATCCCTGTGCTACTCACACGCTGAGTTGGCGAGGCCGGTATCGAACTAGGAACCTTGCGGTTTCTAGCTGAATGCTCTACCGACTGAGCTAAACCGGCCATATATATATATATATATATATATATATATATATATATATATATATATACACACACACACACACAGCTTTTTAATTGAGAGCGTCCTGGGATGCACAGATTTGATTTGAATGAGTCCCCTGGAAATTTGATGGGTCCCAACCAAAGTTTCTTAATAAATTGCAGAGTTTTTATCTATGAACAACTAACCTACATTGTAACACATACAGTGTAATATGTTTCCAAGAAAATATTGAAATGTATTTACAGTTATCGCAAAAAGGTGGGGGAAGAAATGACAAAAGAAATATTCCTATTTTTTTTTTTCATTTTTGTTTATATATAAGTTAGGATAGCATAGACACAGAGTCAACAGTATTTGGTGACTGTTATTTTCCCACCAAATGCGATCATCATACTTAGTCTGATGATCACACAAAAAAAGGACAGTTACAAAGCACCATTGACTGTGTCTACATTATCCTAACTTAGATATATATGCTCAATCATAGATATTAAGCATGCTTTATTTATAAACTAGCAGAGCTACCAAGTGATGCCTGGGATTTAAAAAGTTAAAATTAAATCTTATCTAAATCAATAAAAACATTTTTTTCTATATATTTGTTTTATTCTTTATATATTCTTGTTTTTAAATTATTCATTTTTATCATTATTTGTATTTTTTTTTATTTGTTTTTTATTATGTTTTATCCTTTATTAATTTATTTTATTTTTCAATTTTTTCAATTAATTTTTTAATATCATTGATTTATACCCTTATATTTTTATTCAACTCTTATGGAAAGAAGGGGCAAAAAATTTTTTAACCCCCTCTCTGGACAAAAAAAAAAAAAAAAAAAAAAAAAGGGGGGGGGTTTAAATTTTATTGAACTTTAGTCTCCAATTTTTCTTTATAAAAGGATGTGGACTCATAACAAAGATCCTTAAAACAAAAAATACAGCGGCTAAGGTTTTTTATATTGTGTATACATACATACACACATTATATTATATTCATACAATATGAAAAGCCTCAACCCCTGTATTTTATTTTGTTGTTTTAAGGATCTTTGTTACAACACTAAGTTTCCTAAATAGTCCCTAATACAATATTGACCATCAAATCTTATTCTACATAAAACAATGTATGAAATTACAGTATTTTTTAGAAACATTCTAGAATACAAGGGCAACTGAAAAATATGGCCATTCCACCCTGAAAGAATTAAGTGACCCAATAATTATCTGTAATTGTGCCACAGTTGGAAAATTGATGTCACACTACAATTCACTAAGAAACCATTCATTTAGCCAAAGAAATTAAGTTGTTCAATTCTGATGTGTCAATTTAAAAAACACTAATAACAAGGTAATTTTTAACTTTGTTGTTGTTGTTGTTGTAAGTGGCCAAATTAATAGCCAATCAACTCTTCTTTAAAAAAGAGAAGTTACTTTCTGCCAGTGGATTAAAAAAAAAAAAAAAAATAATTGAAACTGAAGCAAGAATACTTAAATATAGAAGGAACAGTGTGACCTTTTATGTTTACTTATGTTTGTCTGTTAAAATGAGATGGTAGTACCTGTGCTCCTATAGAAATCTGGCTAGAAAAAACAAACACTTTCTGCGGTTCCTTTTAAAAGGCATATGTTGTAAGTTAGGTAAAATTTAAATACTTGAAATAAATGTCATGTAGAAAAAACTTTTTTTTATAAAAATAAAATTGTTTCAAAACATTCACGGGCTTATAGTTTTATTTAAAAATATTTTAAGTGATAAAAAAAAATTAGAAATTCTAAAATAAACATTGTAAAATGTGAATTCTTAGTAATCTTTTTTCATTTGATAAAAAATTTGCTAAATTGTTTTCTTACTCCCAACTCCCAAGTGTTCCTAAAATCCTTTTAGTCTAAGTCATGAACTAGATACTTCAGCTAGTATATAAATAAAAACCAATGAATTTTAGAGCTTAAATGACCTGATTTTAAAGCAGTTTTTAGAATATTTTTCAGTATAAAAGTTTAAAGTTCATTCTACCAATTATGAAAATTAAAAGTATTTGGTTTCCAGAAATTAGGTGGCCTAGAGTTAAATGGATTTTTTTATATATAAAGAATACCCCACCAATTCCACCCCAAACCCAATACATGACACCAGACACACCATCATCACTGCAACAACCACATAAAAGCCACACTACCTTCTCAAACATTCACTCCACATAATCAACAGTTGACCTCCTACCAATCACTACCACAAGACACTTGTCAGTAAGAGAATTGAATTCTTTAATACATGAACTCAGCTCGCGCCCTGAAGAAGGCCTGAAACACCAAAACATTATAACGTCAACATTTCCACCAATAATAAACCTCCATCCAGTACAACATCCTGTGTTTTTCTATTTTTCTCCACATACTGTCGGATTGATTTCCTCTTTTTACCCCCATATAAGAATATGTAGTAGTTAAATGTAAGGCATTTTCCCATGGGTAGTAGTTAAATGTAAGGCATTTTCCTATGGGTAGTAGTTAAATGTAAGGCATTTTCCTATGGGTAGTAGTTAAATGTAAGGCATTTTCCTATGGGCTGCTCATTGACCAATTCAATGTTAAATGTAGAGAAACATTGCTAAGAGTCCCCACTGTGGTGTAGTATTGTGTAAAGATTGTTTTGCAAAATATAATTAAAAGTAGGTGCTTTATTGTTCATGTGTGTGTCATGGTCCAATGTTATTTCTGAACAAATTATGTTTTTATTTTTATATATGATTAATTGACTTGTTTGAACATATCCTGTATTTTGTAAATAAAAATTTTTTTTTTTAAATTCACCCACTTTACAAGGATTAAAAAAAAAAAAAAAAAAAATCTACTTGCAAAGAGACAAGATCCATTAAAAAGTCAGTATGTAATTTTATAGTTACAAGTTACCAATTCCAAATTGGTGCAAATGAAAGTATAGGTGAAAAAGGCTATTAGTAGCTTTGTGCATGATTTCCTAAGCTTACTGTAATCTGACACAAGGTCACCATAATGGGGATGGGAGCACTCAGTGAGGATCAAACTCTTACACAAGCAAATTGGCCTGAGAGAGAAGCTTATTAACTACTGCACTACGGTAAGTGCCCAATTAAGACTTCTTTAAAGAATGGCCGATATTATCTTTTGTCTTACCTGTGTGACATCCTCATCTTTTTGATCATTTAGCATTTCATTTTCATCAGCATCAACGGAATGGTTAATGTTCAGGTTTACAGTAATTCTGAAAAAAATTAAAAATATTTTTTTTTAAATTAAAAAAAAAAAAAAAAAAAAAAAAAAAAAAAAAAATATATATATATATATATATATATATATATATATATATATATATATATATATATATATATATATATATATATATATATATATATATATATCAAAATCATCAGAATTAATCAGTACCTGAAAACCATTATAACTTTATATATATTCAATGATACATGTATTAAAAAAAAGAAACACAAAAAGAAAAAAAAGTCTCTGAAATTAGACCAGTTCATATACTTTAGTAGTAATATCTCATATAGTGAAAGTAATGCCATCACGTTTAATAGCTGAGTAACCAGTTGGACGGTAATTAGTAGAGTGTCGAAAGTTTTGAATCAGAAAGTTAAAAAAAAAAAAAAAAAAAAACATTGACTTAACATATACTCAATGATATATGCAAGAAAAAAGAAAAAGAGTGGCATATGATTATCTAAGGTCATATGAATTGACACTCTCAAAGATTCATCATTAAGGTATGACAACAGCACAGATTCCCTTTATTCTCTTGCTATATGTCCCTATTGGTCATTCCTCTTAGCAAGTCCTCTAAATTGCATCCGGTGTCTGCATAGAGCTAATGAATGTATTTGGATAAGCAGACACCTTTTTCTTTTTTGAAAAAAAAAAAAGTTTACAGTTGGGATGAACTTTTAAAAAACAGTTAACCAAAAATAGTAAATTTCTCTAAAGTTCCGAGATTAAATATTTCCATTCTCAGTTGGTCAAGCATCCACCTAAGAACCACAAGGTTCTGGGTTCGATACTGGCCCTTACCAATTCAGCACAGCGTAGATCTGTGCAGTATAGTCGGGGGCTAATTTTTAGGCGTGGCGCTCCATCTCGGACACAGAAACAATCTCCCTGGTCTAGTGCTAGTGAAAAGGGGATAAACTCCCTCACTGCCCAGCTGATACTGATAATAGGCCACACTGCCAACTTGACTTTTTTTACTTCTAATAATATAAAAAGGATCCATCATTTATCAGTGTTACAATCAAATTCCTCATAAGAGAATTACAGACATATTTGATAGATTTTAACAGCATGCCAACCTGTCTGGGGTTATTTAATACCTGGAGGTTAGAGAATCATGTACATTATACAGGATTTTAAATGCATTAGTAATATGGGCAGTTTTGCGGCAAATATAATTCAGCTAGACTTTAATAGAGGCATCGTTAATAATTAAGATGCTAATTACGATTAAATAATGACTATTTCATAATCGTTGAGAACATAAATTAAATAACTAAGAAAATCGTGATGTCAGTGGTGACAGTTACATAATCTCCATTATAATAACTAGCAAAAAAAACAAAAACAAAAAACATTGTCTAATGAGAGACAAATTTCCAACAGTATTATTTTAAACTTACTCTTCATTTCCCAGATTCTTTGTCAGAGTGACTTTGGCATGGTCAGTAACAATGTCAAATCCTTGAATGACTGGTAATTTTGAGGGATATTTTTTTGTATTTTGTCCAAGTTTTATTTCTTTTTCTAAAAATCTGGATAATTCAGCATCCACTGGAAAAGAAAACAGAAAAGTTAAGTGGTGTGATTTTTCAGAATATAGAAATAGTTTATAAGTTATTTTTATGTTTAAACGTTTTTAAATAAAAATTAAAATAAATAAAATCAGTAAATTATCCTAAAACCTCAGATACAATACAAAATAGAAATAGTTCTATGAAAGCCTCAAGGGTTTGAAAAGAAGGCCCCCAGAATTTGAAAAGAAACACCTGAAGAACGCTGGAGAGCACTGTGGCTGAAACGTTGTGTATATAACAATAAAGATGAGGACAACAGACCCCCCAAAATCTAAATAATACAAATTATCAAGCCTGATCTTAAAAATTCAGAGAGAAATCGACAAAAATTTCAAATTATTGCAACTGAGATTTTCTTACAGAAAAATAAATTCTATGATCAAAAATGACCTATAACTGAATATTTTGAGCATTCACTAATTTCCTTTTCTTTTGTAGCCTCTCACAAATCTTAAAACCTACAAATAAGGTTTGATTAAGTTTGTAGCATATCAACCTCAGTGGGTCATTTAATGCCAACAAAGTTTTGAAAGATTTGTAGTGATAGTTTAGAAAATTTTTAAACTCAATGTTTTTTGTAAACAAATTTTCTATTTAACCCATAGACAGGATCCTAACAGGTACTACCACACTGAGCCAGAGTGGACCTGGGAGCAATGGTGATGAAGGGGTGCTCCACATTCCCCAGACCTCCAGAACTGGAACCTCACCATCATATAGTGTTTAACGTCATTCCCAGGACATGAAGACGCTCAGACACCGCTTTCTAGCACATATATATAAGGGTTGGGGCTTGCCATAAGGGCAATAGGGTTGGGAAAATCATATAGGTGCTAGGGTTTGACGTGACCAGCTGATTGATCGGAGGGTACTCTTTGACAGACCACCTAGCCAAGTAAGGACCAAAGTTAGAAATAAGGATGTATTTTAATAATTCATTTTTCATGTTCTGAATTCATCATATTATCTTGAAGGTGATAATGATACGTTATCTGCCTCACAACGGAAAGATTGATTTTTAACGGAATGATAACACATCTAGGGTTATTTTATCCCTAGACATTAAGAAATTGCATTCTCTGTACTTTCATATTTACATTTCTTGTGTTGTTGTTGGCATCCTTCCGTCTACGAGAGACGATGGAGTAGTGTCAAGGTTTTTGTTAACTTGAACTGCATAGACTGGGCGGGTTCATATGGAGGATGAGCTGTTGCCTGTGCAGCATATCCCCCCCTTTCCACACTGCCGATGTGATCCAAAGGAAAGGTAAGGTACCAATGCAGTTTGGCAATGGTAGTGTCGCAGAAGTTGATGGGTAGCACTGGATTTCATCACACCACCTTAGGGACTCCAGCTCCTGATTTATTTTCGGGGTTTACTCCCTTAGCCTTTCCTTGAAGGCAACAGAGAATCTGTGTCGGACTTCTTGGTTGATGGGTTGCCGACCAAGGCTAAAGAGCCCATTCAAACCATTTGGGGATTTATGCGAGTAGTAAGTACCCAGATCTTACCACTATCGGGATATGGTATATTGTGCATTTGTGTAGTTATTTCTATATACACAGATGCTGATAGGGACACAGGGCGCATCCCTGATGCATAAAAATCTAAAAGGACACAAAATCATATTTGTATGTCCCAGCGTTTTTCTCTTTTCTTCCCTTACCATTTCAAGCTAACTGTAAATACATTTCAATAGTTTCTTAGAAATGAATTACACAGGATAGGTTACAAGGTAGGAGTTAGGCTGCTTTAGTTGTTTCCCCAGATCATAAATAAAAACCCTACAATCTATTAAAAAAACTTTAGTTGGGACCCATTAATTTTCCCGGGACTCATTCAAAGCAAATATGTGTGTCCCAGGATGCACTAAATCAAAACACTATCAGCATCACTGTGTGTGTATATATATATATATATATATATATATATATATATCTTTGCACACATTCTTATCAAATCCAAATAATTGTTTAAACAGATCTATTTGACCAACAGATAGAACCCAACCAGGTACTACCATTTTGAGGCAAAGGAGACCTTGGAATAAATGGCAATGAAGGGGTATTTAATACTCTCCAGAACTGGAGCCTCACCATCAGATGCAGTTAGGTATCATACCCAGGACACCCCTGTGGGATTGGTGTCTTAGTTTATTACCCAGGTTTCACCTAAAAGATCTTACGTAAAACTGCCAGAGTAAACTTGTTACGGATTCAATTTATATAATATATATACACACATACACACCCACAGATTATATAAGATATAGGTGTGGCGCCCCACCTCAGAAGCCAATACAATCTCCTTGGTCTAGCGCTATTGAAAAGGGGATAGGCTGACTGGCTGATACCGACTTTAGGCCGCCCTGACGACTTTACTTTATATAAGATTAAAACCATGGAATATTTCTTTGATTTTCAGGTGTAGACGTTCAAGTCTTCTTGTTTTCTGTACATCAGGATCTAGATTGTATTTTCAACCATTTCAATGATTGTCCTCAGAGGAATTGTGTGTGTGATATATATATATATATATATATATATATATAAGAACAAAGAGGTTTATATACGTATTATAACATTTATAAGAGAATTTAATTTTTAGGCAAAACAGATGAAAATCTATTAGAAAAATGGATTTTCCTTAAATAATAAGTATTAAAACAAAAATGAAATCCAAGTGTATAGGGTGGCCCGAAAGCCAGGTCACCACTACATGTTTTTACTTTAATTATATTTTCTAGAATCACGGCTAGTATTTTTTTTTAAACTTCATCTCAGACACTCGCGCAAATGCAGTTTGAATAAAAAAAAAAAAAAAAAATTTTAAAAAAATAAAAATGGACACAACGCTATCGTCTTTAGCAGACGGAATAAAAAAAACTGTTCGAGGGTGACAAGACTTTCGGACCACCTTGTAACTAAAAGTAAAAATGATCAACGAATTCAGAAACTTCGTTACTGAATAAAATAAAATACAAAAATTGAATAATTAACTGAGATTTTAGTTTGGCTATTGAATAAATAAATAAACGAAAAATACAGCGGTTTTGAAGAGATTTTCTTTTTCTCTCCTTTATTAATTCGTTGTTAAAAAAAAAAAAAAAAAAAAAAAAAAAAAAAAATTACAAAGAATAGAAATTACCATAATTTTCTCATGGCGAGTTCAAATCTAAAACAAGATTTATCTATTTAATTTATTTGTTAAAAATCTTTATAACACACATACAAGATTATATAACGACTAATTCAATTCACTCTTCCTTTTATTTATATTTTTTTAGAACATGAAAAATTAATTTAAAACTTAAACATCCAATTAGAAAGTTTTTAACCTTCAGACCCACGAAAAAGGCGGAAGGTCATGGACGTGAGAGAATTCGAGGTCAAATTTTCCTGTTTCAAAGAATTTAATGGAAAAGTCTGATATATCAGCAGAACGAGAGAAACGGGAGTAAAAACGTAAAAAACTTCTTCCTTTTAAAACATTAACTTTACAGAAGAACAAATATTTTTTGTTTAATTAGCAATAACTAGTTGACCTGTGGCGGGAGTGGAATAATTCAACAAAGATTGGATTTAGTATTAACATGGGACAAAAAAGAAAAAAATGGTAAATAAATAAATTTTAAAAAATTATTCAAAATTGATGAATTCAACCAATTATATCTAATTTATATTAGTTATTTAGCTTTTTAAATTTTAAATTAAATCAATTTATGCCAATTATGCCACCAACACGTGTTTCAGTCATTTCTTTGTGGAACCAGGAACAAGTAAAATAAAAAGATAAAAATTAAATAAGAACAGACTTATCGATTATAAACGAAATAAAAAAGTAAAAAGGCTGACTAAGCTTTCTTAACTTTTATCTTTTTAAAAACTCAGAAAAAAATTAATTATTTTGAAGAATTTAGTAAAAATAAATGGCTAAAATGATTTAAATTATTTTTAGAAAAATTGAATTTACTTCAGTAAATGTATATAAAAAAAAAAAAAACAGAAATCATTCAATGGGTCAAAGTTTGATGGGCCTAAAAAAGAAACTTCTAGTTTATTCACGCCGAAAATATAACCAAATTTAAATTAAATTGAATTAAATAAATAAATAAAAATAAAATAAAAAAATGGAAAAAGTATTAAATACTTTTTTCCATTTTTTAAAATTTTTATTACAAAATTTTCTGGCATAAAATATAATTTTGACCGACAAAAGTATTTGTTTTCGTGATTTTTAAAATAAATCCCCATTCCTAACCCATGACCGGTATCAACTACAAAGGTGAAGATTTGTTTTGTTGTTTTTTTTTTTTGCACCAAAAAGTTATATAAGGAAGAAAAAAATAAAATAAATAAAGCAGAGAGAATCAAATAATTTTAAAAGTTATACCGAAGAAAGAAATTCAGTTTTATTAGTTCAATTTTTTTCTTCTTTTGGAAGGGTGTTGTAAAACTTTTAAATTGAATAAAAAATAAAATAAAAACTAAACAATTAAAAAAAAAATGATAGCAAGAACAAAATGCAATTGTCGAATTATTTACAATAGTAATAAAAGTAATTATAACAAAAAGTATATTTTCTTAAAGAACTCAAAGCAAAAAGAAATTAAAAAAAAAAAAAAAACAAGATAAAAAGTAAGCGGACGCGTGATGTGGGGGAGGGGCAAAAGCTTCCGTAAAAATGACCCCCACTTTTTTTTTTTTGCCAGATGTTAGATAATTTTCAATTTCGTGTACATATTTTAACTCTTGGATTTTATTTTCTTTCTAAAAGCATAAGTTTAAATTAAACGAACTTAAACTTAAAAGCCAGGTTATTTTTTATTCATTTTTTAAATTTTTTTTAAAACCACACTTTTTTAAAAACATTAAAACGGTGGGGGAATTTTTGATAAATTATCAGTAAAAAGTAATAAGATAGTAGATTCATATACACGATCATAAAGTAAAAAGTAAACATTATTGAGATTGGTTTTACACATCAACCAAGATGAAGAAGAACTTACCCTCTGTGTGTAAAGATCTTCCAAAAGGGGTGACATTGAGAAGTGTGGGTCTCAGACGTAATCGTATATTGGTGCCACCACCACTTGTCCATGGCTGCAATTTGGTGCACAGGGCAGAGGTAGAGGTGCAGAATGAAAGGTTGGTGTATCTGGGAGTGATAGAAAAGGTACGAGACGAGAAATTCACCCTAGAAAACAGTGAAGAAGTTAGGCCAGGCCTTGATGCAATGATAGAAATAGGTGCAGTAGTCGTCGTAGAGCCGGCATTATGTATGAGGGTCGAACTTGTTTTTGTTGTGAGATATCGTTCACTGCTGAGGCATTGGATACTTAGGCGGTTTGCAGAATTGCTCGGACCTTGTTTAGGACTGACCAAATTCCGAAATCGTGGCATCATCTTGCTAGACATTACAGAGAAGGAGGTCATCTTGAAATAATAAGCTACACAGAAAGGTGTCACCCAACGTGGTTATTTTCTACGCATGTGCTCAGCTTCCGTCAAGGCCGGTAACTCTTGCACATGGTGGAATCGGCTTCCTTTTCCTTTATTTTGGCGATTTAAAAAAATTCCATTACACAAAATTATTTCATTCAACATTTCGTTGCTTTAAGCTCATAATAAGGTAACCATAACCATGAATAATAGATTTTAAATACGGATAACGGTTCTTTCGTAATTGCACTTTCTCTATGTAAAAAAGCCCCCTATTGCATCATACTCCCATTATTAAAACCATATCTATTTGATATCGAGGTATAATTAGTTCATGGTGTTAAATTCACTTTTTTAAAAATAACTTTTTTTTATTTAGAAAAGCAATATACGGATTTAAATGCTGATTTAAGGTGGTTTAAGAATAGATATTTGCTGAAACTTTTTATTATAATCTGGCACAAGGCCAAGACAAATGTGGGATTCAGTTTCGTTTTATTATTCTAATTATCTTTTCCTTTTATGGCCAAGTCACGTACACTATCACCACGCTAGATCACCACAGTTAAGCAGTGATGAGTCTGTTCAATACTTAGGTGGGTAACCATTTAAACAACCTGGAGCCTGTATTATATCTAAGTAAATGCTGAGTAAATAATAACAAATCTATCTTTCTTTAGCAATCCATCGAGTTAATGATATATATACTCTCAAACGATATTAAAATTGTGTATAAGAAAAAGTTTTTTTATTTTTATTTTTTAGTTGGTTGGTTGGTTGGTTGGTTGATGGTTTGGTTTAATGGCATATCAACTCTTGTGGGTTATTTAATGCCAAATATTTTACACACACACACACACATATATAGGGGTTGTGTTTATATTATTCTAATTATTGTTGTTGTTATTATTAGTGTTATGATAATAACACTAATAATAATAATAACAATAATTTTTATTTACTTCATGTATATTAATAGATACTGATGGTTGTCCCTCTGCCACCGCCTTCTAGCACCTATATGATAAAAATGTGTGAGTGTTTGTTATAAGAGCAATTTGAATAATATGGTTGGGACAATTATATGGTTGGTAAGGTTAGGCATGACCATCCGATTGATCGGTTAGTCATGTCTAATGGTTGGGGGCCTCTCTGACTGCCCATCTAGCTCAAATAAGGTATGAAGTGGGATGTTAAATGCCATGAGATCAATTAGTACCTGGGTAACAGATTGCTCAGCCAGCACAATCCTGTTCTCAGGTATTACAGGTTACCACTCACAGCCAACAGGTGACCCCATTGCAGAGGTGATATTACATTCACTTTCAAACTAATACTCTTTGGAAAGGTATGGACCCTGTCATAGCTGCTCCTCCAGCTATGGGTTAAATAGTGTCACTATTTTTATTCTACAAAGATGATTGTGGCATTGATTTGGTTTGGTTTGGTTTGTTTTACGGCATATCAACCTTGACAAAGTTGTGAAATAAATTCATTCTTAATGCATAATACAATTTTGTTTATAAACTCATGTTTTTCTATTTAACCCATAGATGGGACCCTAACAGGTACTACCACTCTGGGTCAGAGTGGACCAGGGAGCAATGGTGATGAAGGGGTGCTCCACATTGCCCAAACCTGCAAAACTGGAACCTCAACATCATATAGCGTTTAACATCATACCCAGGACATGAAGACCCTCAGCTTTTATGAGGCTACTAACAACGACACCTAGCACCTAACGGGAGAAACATGGAAGATAATTGTGTAAAGTAAGTGTTGAAGGATGATGGTTCATTTTTTCAAATTAGCAATGACACCTAGCACCCAACGGGAGAAACATGGGAGGTAATTGTGTAAAGTAAGTGTTGAAGGATGATGGTTCATTTTTTAAAACTAGCAATGACACCTAGCACATAACGGGAGAAAGATGGGAGGTAATTGTGTAAAGTAAGTATTGAAGGATGATGGTTCATTTTTTCAAATTAGCAATGACACCTAGCACCAACGGGAGAAACATGGGAGGTAATTGTGTAAAGTAAGTATTGAAGGATGATGGTTCATTTTTTAAAACTAGCAATGACACCTAGCACCCAACGGGAGAAACATGGGAGGTAATTGTGTAAAGTAAGTTGAAGGATGATGGTTCATTTTTTTAAAACTAGCAATGACACGGGAGAAACATGGGAGGTAATTGTGTAAAGTAAGTATTGAAGGATGATGGTTCATTTTTTAAAACTAGCAATGACACCTAGCACCCAACGGGAGAAACATGGGAGGTAATTGTGTAAAGTAAGTATTGAAGGATGATGGTTCATTTTTTAAAACTAGCAATGACACCTAGCACCCAACGGGAGAAACATGGGAGGTAATTGTGTAAAGTAAGTGTTGAAGGATGATGGGTCATTTTTTAAAACTAGCAACGACACCTAGCACCTAACGGGAGAAACATGGGAGATAATTGTGTAAAGTAAGTGTTGAAGGATGATGGTTCATTTTTTCAAACTAGCAACGACACCTAGCACCTAACGGGAGAAACATGGGAGGTAATCCATATATTCTCCCTCCATCTACGGGTTAAATAGTAGGGCAGACTGGGCTCTTCAGCCTTGGGTAGGTAACCAGTCTAGGAGAGGGATAACTCTGAATTCAAAATTCCTGAGGTCGGTCGTTGATTGGGTTTGGGGCAACCCTTGATGCACCAATTCTTTCCTATCGACTGTGCCAAAAAGTGTGGATGGTCCAACACAAGCCTTCACCACTATAAACAAATCACTATGTGGGTGTTCATTGTGTGTGTGAACCCTCATGCATCGAAAATCGATGAGAGAGCCCATAACACACATATATATTATTTTCCTACCATTCATCCATACTTGTAAAAAAAATTTAACATATGCATTTTTAGGTGGTGTCAGCAAGACCATTGTTAGTGAGTTTGATTCTCATTGGGTGCTCCATACTTTTGGCCTTGTGCCACATCTAAGCTAAGCTTAGTAAATAACTATATGATTTTTCATCCACTTTCTCTGTTCTTTTCCCCACCCATTTTTTTATATACTATGATATATCAGTTTGTATAAATTGTTTTCCTCTTCAGGTAGTTTGGTCTATTCTATTTTCTTCTTTGAAACCCAAACGTTTTTTTTTCTTCTTCTTTTTCTTCTCTTTCCCCTTTTTTCTTTCAATATGTCTTTGTCTTCCTTTTTCTTTTTCTTTTCTCACCTTTTATCTTTTCCTTGTTGTTTTTGAATAAATCTAATAATTTACATTTATTCTGATGAAATCTTTTAATAAATAAAGACAAAATATTAATTGAATCAATTGCTTGTGTTGGTTTACCTACATTTCTATTCATATTTTTCACATTTTGTTGGATTTTCTTTACAAACTGTTGTGTTTCTTTTTACACACACACACACACACACACACACACACACACATATATATATATATATATATATATATATATATATAAATAAAATACAAACATACACAAACACATACACATATTACAACAAATCCTAGTATCACTTCCATCCCTTACATCCTCAACAAAAGATTAAGGCCAATATTCTTTGCCAGTGTTCTAAGCAACACACCAAAGGTTAGTTGTAGATCCAGCTTCTTCAATATTTCCTCACACCTAGGAAATACCATCACAAACAGCTATAAACCAAAAGACAAGAAGATACTTAGCAAAAAATAATAATAAAAATAAATAATAATAATAATAATAATAATAATAAAAAAAGACTAGAAAACAAAAAACAAAGACTAGAAAACAAAAATGGGAAGAAAAACAATTATATGGACACTTCAAACAACAAATTGGAGAGGTTGCACATGAAAAAACCTGGACATGGTTAAGAAAAGGAAACCTTATAGGAGAAACTGAATCACTAATAATTGCTGCACAGAATAATGCCATAAGGACAAACTATATCAAAGCAAAAATTGATAAGACCCAACAAAATAGTAAATGTATACTATGCGGTAATAGAGATGAGACCATAAACCATGTACTATGCGAATGTAGCAAACTAGCACAACGGGAGTACAAAACTAGACACGACTGGGTTGGGAAGGTGATCCACTGGGAATTATGCAAAAAATTAAATTTTGACCATACAACAAAATGGTATATGCATAAACCATAATCTGTTCTTGAGAACAAAACACATAAAATTCTCTGGACTCTGAAATAAAAACAGATCACATTATCCCAGCAAGAAGACCAGACCTAGTGTTGATTAAAAAAAAGAAAGAACTTGTCAACTGGTGGATTTTGCAGTTCCAGCAGATCACAGGGTGAAGCTAAAGGAAAATGAAAAAATGGACAAATACCTAGACCTTGCCAGAGAACTGAAAAAGTTATGAAATATGAAAATCAAAGTGATACCAATTGTAGTTGGTGCACTTGGAACAGTCCCAAAAGGATTGGAAAAGGATTTGGAAAATCTGGAAATCAGAGGAAGGATTGATACCATCCAGAACACTGCACTGCTGCAATCTGCCAGAATACTCAGAAGAGTCCTGGAGACCTGAGGTCACTCAGACTCCAGTGAAAGACCATCAGCTGATGCTGATGTGAAAACTCAAAAGGAGTAAATAAAAACAGTAATAAACATGAACACACATACATTATAACATATACCATTACCACTTCCCCCTTACATCCTCAACAAAAGATTTAGACCGTAGGCAACACACCAATGTTAGTTGTTGTAGATCCATGTTTCCTTAATACCCCCCCCCACTGGAAAAGCCATCATACACAGTTACAGACCAAAATGAACAAGAAGATACTTAATAAAAAAAAAAAAATAAACACACACACGCATACTTATATCAATTCCTACTATCATTATACTATCACATAAGGGGCCGGGTTAGCCCAGTCGGTAGAGCGTTCGGCTAGAAACCACAAGGTTCCTAGTTCGATACCGGTCCTCGCCAACTCAGCATATGAGTAGCACAGGGATCTGTGCGGTAAAGTAAGGAGCTGATGGTAGGTGTGGCGCTTCAGCTCAGATGCTAAAACAATCTCCTTGGTCTAGCGCTATTGAAAAGGGGATAGATTCCCTCACTGACTGGCTGATACCGACTTTAGGCCGCCCCGTCGACTTTACTTACTTTTTTTTTTACTATCATTTACCATTTGTATATGATTCACCAAACCCAGAGCATGTGACACATCTATATAATAATAATAATAATAATAATAATATCTTTTCAGCTAGTATATTAGGTCTGAGACCTGTCAGCTGTTCCTTACAAATATTCATTTTAAATCCACTGAATATTTAATGTCATTCCACAGATTATCCAACCTTGCCTTGAAGGAGTTTAGAGATGGGGCATTCACTACTGATGAAGGTAGTTTATTCCATGTATTCACCACTCTGTAGCTAAAATAATTTTGTCTTGCGTTTGCTTTACAAGATTTTTTAAGGAGTTTTAATTTATGTCCTCTTGTATAGGTATTTTGAGCAATGTTTAGTAGGTCAGAGTTTGCTGAATAAAAACCATGCGTGTATTTGTAGGCTTCAATCATATCCCCTAGGACCTCTTCCGACACCTGACACCTGTGGCATTATTAACAGGACTCTACTAGTTACACATCACACCAGAAAAAAAAATAAATGAATAAATAGAATTTCCACTACCAACTAACTCACACCAACAATTGACCACCCCTCCAGAAATCGATATCCCAAACCTCCATGTGATCAAAGCACTTCATAATTTAAAATCTCGGGCTTTTGTGAATGAACAGTTTGCCTAGAGACATTATTATTGGTATCTCACCAATGAGGGCATCCAGTACTTGCGTGATTTCCTCCATCTGCCTTCAGAAATTGTTCCAGCTACCCTCAAAATGCAGACTCGTACAGAAGCCACTCGTGGGCCAAGACCAAAGGCACTAGAAGTGGCACTAGGTGGATCACCTACTGATCGTGAATACAGAAGAGCACCTGCCAACATGTCTGGTGACAAGAAGGCTGATGTTGGTGCTGGAAGCTCTACAGACTTCCAATTTAGAGCTGGATTCGGCAAAGGTCATGCTCCTCAACCACAGTAAAAACATTTATATCAATGAATAGATTACTAAAGTTAAAGTTATTCACAACCTCCTAACTCTCAGTATGAAAATGTTCACTATTTAAGCAAGAACTCAATCCAACGTCCTGAAGAAGGTCTAACAGACCGAAACATTATAACGTCGACATCACTACCTACAATAAACATCCATTTTCTACAACATCCTGTGTCTATCTACCTCTCTCCACATATAAAGTAAAGTCATCGGACCGGCCTAATGTCAGTATCAGCCATACAGCGAGGGAGTCTATCCCCTTTTCACTAGCAAGGAGATTATCTTAGCATCTGAGGTGGGGCACCACACCTACCACCAGCTCCTCACTTTACCTCACAGATTCCTGTGCTACTCAAACGTTGAGTTGGCGAGGGCCGGTATCAAACCAGGACCTGTGATTCCTAGCCGAACACTCTACCGACTGTGCTAAAAAAGGTCATAATTGTCTTTATTAATATGCTCTGAAGAAGATTTTTTTGATAAAATCAAAATATTGCAATATCTGCAATGCAAAGTTGTAGAAATAAATTCAGTTAAACAACACCTGTGTTTTTTCATATCATTTTATCTATCTATCTATCTATCTATCTATCTATATATTGGCTGTCAACTTGTACACGAGTAAGACCAATTCCTGTTCTTTTTTTTTTTCATATTGAATGCCAGTAGCATTTGACACTGTATCCTTGTGTTTTCTCAGATGACTCACCAGGCCAGCCCTGGAGAGACGTTATGTCTTCCACATAATCTACATGTTGGAACTTCGACACTTTGGATGTTGCTGGACTGAAAATCTCCTTTTCTAATAGCCCACTTTAATTTTTGGTGTTTAATTCAGTTGAACTCAAATTCTTTCACAGACAGATATATATATATATATATATATATATATATATATATATATATATATATAATTGTGTGTGTATGTGTGTGTGTGTGAAGGTCATTCAATAAATAATGTGAATTTTGTCTAAGGAGTTTGCAGTGAGAAGCTATGTATATAGTTCAATCTGTTTCATGGAAATTAAGAGATGGGTCCTTTCATACCTAGAAAGGTTATTTCCTATAAGAATAAAATAAACAAAGGGAAACCACACTTGACTGATAAATTATTTATCTATTTTTCCATTAAACTAACCCTACACCCAAACTCTAACCCTACCCCGTTTTCTTCTTTCCTAGTAGATCAATAAATAAATAAATAATTTATCAGTCATGAGTGGTTGCCCTTTGTTTATGTTAGACTTATAGGAAATAACCCCTAGAAGACTCTCAGCATGACCTTCTTTACTGACTGCTGCACCTGGATTTTTTTTTTCTTGACCGGAAACTCAGTGTTTCTACTTCATGGACTGTCTTTTCAATTCAGGCTCTAGCCAAGTTGTAAACATTTTTTTTTTTTTACTCAAAGATGCTTCTCGATATATTTATTTTTAATTTTAATCATGTTCATGATTAATTATGTTGCTAGTTAGGACATCGGCACCACTAATAATATGATTAAAAAATCGTTTTGGAGGAAAATGAAATTTTTTTTGGAAAATCGTTCGCATCTGCTTTCACAACAATAACATAAATTGTAAATAAATAACAATTGAAACTAGAGTGAAGTGTTCCCATAAATGGAATATTTTCAGAAGAAATCACTATACTTCTTGTGGGGTCTGACTTTGGACTCAGATAAATGAACAGCATTTATTAGCTATTATCTAAATATCGAAGTAAAAGTCAAACTTTTAATGCTAACTTTCAAAACAAGCAGACGGATAGGACTTTCGTAGTTAGAAGATTGGTGTTACATAATCTTTCAATTTCTTTCTATTTTTGCCTTTAAGTAAGCTAAAGAAAGGAACTTTAAAAATCCTTAATTGACTCTTGTGATTAAATATTTCCGATTATTTCGTAATATTTCCAAAAAAATTACAAGCAAAATTATCGGTGCCAAAAAGTCAACATTTGCATTTCTACTGATTTTCCAGACATCATCCATCTGGATACCTGGCGCAATACAATCTTCCTATTCTCCCTTCCCCTATTTGGTCATGTCTTATACTCATATAAGCTTTAAAAGTAAAAAACAAAAATAATAACAAAAAAATCCCTATATCGTATTTCGGGTCGCCTCTCCAAATTTTTCACCGCTACTGATGCATGATGGGTAATTTTGCGCGCCAATTTCTGTTTTACTTTATTTTCATCTAAGCCGACGTCTTTCCTTTCTGTCAACTTTCTCGTTCGTTTTTTGATCGAAAAACCCGTCCATCAGTTAAGGTGAGAATATTAAATTTATTGGTACTTAATTAGATTACTGATCGTCATCATTATCATTTTATTATACTTCAGTTAATTCTATTCTTTCTAATCTAAAGTTTTATTTTATTAACGACGGAAAAGTTTGGAGAGTTGTTGAGGTATTTTTAAACTTCTTTTCTCTAGTTAAAAGACGAATTTAAGCTTTTGTTTTATTTAAAAAACATAATTTGTAAGTTATATTTTTTGAGTGACAGTAAACTTTTAAGTTTTCTGAATTCGATAATGAAAATTCTTTTTCTGTAACCATGTATTTGACGCGATGATGTAAAAAATGTCAGTGAGTTTTTTGTTTTTGTTTATTTATTTTTAATATTTGGCAATCAACTTTTTGTTTTGTTTGTTTCACTTTTGTATTTCCTAAACTTAATTTTTCACAAAGCCACAATAACAGTGCATTTAGTAGAGAGCGAACTCCCAAGCTTATTGATACGTAAAAAGATGAAAGCTTGTTGAATATTGATTAAAACGCTACAGCAGGTGCCCATTTTAATTTAATACGAAATAAAAGTAAAATTTTTATTTCAAGAGGGTGGAAGAATGCAATTTATTGTTGGCGCTCTTCTTGTTTATGGATCTCTGTTAAATTCGTAAAAAAAATTGTTTTTTTCCCTTGTAAATAAAACGTACACTGAAACAACAGTGACAAAAATAAATAAATAAAAATGACTCCTTTCAGTGTGTGCCAGTAGCGCGAAGGAAATTAAGATATTTAATTTAAATGAACAAAAACATCACAAATATATAAACCTAATAAAATAAAAAAAACAACACTTTTTTTTTTTTTTTTTTAAGGATAAATCAGTTTTTTTAAGGTGTGGGGGTGGCGACATATTTCCGAAATATTAGTAAATAAAACTAACTCGGAAATCGTTTCTTATATTTAAAAAATGAAGACAAAAATGAATGTGTTTACAACAGTTTAAACTTTACACAATGGAATGGCTTTTTTTTTCTTAGACTATTTTTAATTTCATCATCAAAAAAATAAAAAAAGATGCTTTCCTGGAATTTTCATAAAAGGTGTCTGGCACAAGAAAGTATGTTTTATTCCTCAAACTCAACAATAGTTTTTTTTTTTCGTTCTTTCTTTAATTCTACTTTACCACTAGAGATTAAAAGACAGGTCATTATTTTTCCGATTTTATCACGAGCAAAGAATTTTATAATATGCGATGTAAAGAACATTTCTGCTGTTACCAGTTTGGAGTTGGACGAACACTTACTCCATCTTTGAAATAAAACTGTCACAAACAGAAATATAATTAATTTTGTGTTATTTCTATAAGTCTAACATAAACAAAGGGGAACCACTCTTGACTGATAATTTATTTATTTATTGATCTACTAGGGAAAAAAAGACGGGTTTAGGGTTAGTTTAATGGGAAAATAGATAATTTATCAGTCAAGAGTGGTTACCCATTGTTTATGTTAGATTTATAGGAAATAATCTAATTTTGTATAAAAACTTCGTTTTATTTTTCAGCATTAACAATTTATTTAGTTTCTCAGAAAAAAATATTTCTAATTTTGGATGATAAGTATTCAGGGCAATATGTATGTCTGGTTGAGGTGAGAAGAATCAAAAGCAAAATTAAAAGGTTATAAAATGGTTTGGGAAATTGGGGGGGGGGGGTACGAGTAGAAATTAGGAATTGAAGTAACAAAACAAAACAAAACAAAAAAACTCTGAAAAATTTAAATATGACTATATATTTAATAGTGAGCAGCTATATTGTTAAATAGCTATTACAGCATGAATATATCCAAACCCCCTATCAAGGGTGCCATACATTTCTACAAGACTGAAGTGCCTCTACTGTAATAGTTATAATAATGTAAATAATGATAATGAAATTTATTGTGTACAGAGCTCAGGTGCACCACAACTCATCAAAGTCTCGTGTCAAGTACACAGAATAATGTATTAGTGTCAGGAACATGAACAGTTTACAGTAGTAATATGCATGTATGTGTGCGCATATGTATGTGGAGAGTGGCATCAGGTATAGTGTCGGCGGACTACAGGAAGCATGTAGGCTTTGAAAGATTCAGGGCTTCGGCAGCCTACAACAGACGCGGGCAGTTTATTCCATGTCTCCGCAATTCTGAGCGTGAAAAAATGTTTCTGAAAGTCACATGAGCAATGCTGTTTTCTGACTTTGTAGGCATGTGTTGGAAAGATGGAGATCAAAAAGGTACTCAAGGTTGCTGTTGTTTAGATGATTAATGACCTTATGAGAGTTTACCAGGTCAGTTGCCAGACGCCGAAGTTTCAGCGAATCCATTCCCAGGGCTGCGAGACGTTCAGAGTATGGTAGATGCCTGATGGTGGGTATCTGTTTGGTTGCACGTCTCTGTACAATTTCTAGGAGGTTAATATTCTGAGCAAGATAGGGGTTCCAGACCGGTGATGCAAACTCCAGGTGTGGCCGCACCATAGCTTTGTACAGCCTCAAATAGATAGCTGGTGAGCGGCTGACAAAGGTCTTGCTGAGTGGTGCCAGGACACCCTCAGCCTTTTTCGCAATTTTGGAGATGTATTTCGTCCAACATAAATCACTGCTGACAGTAATACCCAGATCACGTTCACAAGAAGTTTCCTTGTCGTAGGAAATACATGGTGACACAAATCCTGGACGAGGATGGTTGCATTTCGCATAGCGCTTATACTCTTGGGAAAGGTATACATCCAACTGACACGTTGTGCTTTCTCCCTCTAGCTATGGGTAAATAGTAGTTCAGACTGCACTCTTTAACCGTGGTGTGGTAACCAATCTAAGAGAAGGAAAACTCTGAATTGAAACCTGTTAAACTCTGTTTAAAAATTGACCTTGTGTTGCATCTAGCTTGTGTCGAGGTGTTGCTAGACGGGTGGTTGGAGAGGGCCCCTCCTATCAATCAGGTGGTTATGTTAAGCCCTAGCACCTATATGATTGTCCCAACTCTATATCCTTTATGGCAAATCCCCAACCCTAATTATATATGTGCTAAAAGGTGGTGGTTGAGGGTCTTAGTATCCTGGGTATGATGTTAAATGGCATCTAATAGGGACGTTCCAGTTCTGGAGCTCTGGGGAGTGGAGTACCCCTTCATTGCCATTACTTCCAGGTCCACTCTGACCTGGAGTTGTAGTACCTGTTAGGGTCTTGTCTATGGGTTAAATAGAAAAAAGGAGTTTAAAAAATGTGTATGAAAAGAATTGAGTTTTAAGATGTTGAATGCCCGTCAAGAACGTCTATTAAATGCAACGTCTTAACCATACTACCTGCATCAAGGAATCCCGGTCTGTGGACTCTTAGATGAGCCCCCCCCCTAGGAAGAGTCAATTTCTTTATGTCCACACCGTTTGTGTTTAATATTAACCCTTCATCTTACTTTTTCTCTAAATGTTGAACATTGTATACTTTCGTGCTATTAATTCAACCAAGAAACTTGTCAATCCCTCAACTCATCGAGTGAATCTTATGTCCGTCTGTAAAAAATTCGCTGTGGCCCTGCCTTTTTTTTTTTTTTTAACCAAGTGTATTAAATGTTAATCTTTTTCTAAACACTTTCCGATTGTATTCATTTAACACAATCGGAAAATGTATCCGGACAGTACTCTAAAATTGTACAATGGCATCTAATGGGGACGTTTCAGTTCTGGAGCTCTGGGGAGTGGAGTACCCCTTCATTGCCATTACTTCCAGGTCCACTCTGACCTGGAGTTGTAGTACCTGTTAGGGTCTCGTCTATGGGTTAAATAGAAAAGAGGAGTTTAAAAAATGTGTATAAAAAAATTGAGTTTTAAGATGTTGAATGCCCGTCAAGAATGAATAAAACAAAATGTCTTCGGCATAGAAATAACCCACAAGGGTTGAGATATCGTAAAATCCAACCAACCAACCAATACTTGATCCGAGGTGAAAGTATTGGGTGTGACACTTTGAGTCTTGGTAGAATGCACAGATCTGATCCTAGGCAAAGTGCCAAATCTATATATAAATAATCTTTAATGTAAGTAGATAATTACCATCACAAAGATGCTGATAGGTATGCGTCCTGTGTCTCTGATGCGTAAAAATCTAGAAGGGCGCAGTAAAATCATATCCATGCGTCCCAGGGTTTCATTTTTCTTCCCTCTACCATTTCGAGGTAACAGTAAATACATTTCAATAGTTTCTTAGAAATGAATTACAAAGGATAGGTTACAAGGTAGGAGTTGTTTTCCCAGATTATAAATAAAACCCCTACAATTTATTAGGAAACTTTAGTTGGGACCCATAAATTTTCCCGGGGACTCATTCAAAGCAAATCCATGTGTCCTAGGAAGCACTAAATCAAGAAGCTATCAGCATCACTGCCATCATCACTAAATGCTATCAGTCCATCACATGATTGAGGCTGTTTTTTTATTTATTTGTTTTATTTTATTTTATTTTTCTTTATAGCACAATGCCGTCAAGCCCTAGTACCTATTTGATTTTCCCAACCCTGTTGCCCTTATGGCAAGCCCCAACCCTTTTTATCATATGGGTTCTAGAAGGCGGTGGCTGCGGGTCTACATGTCCTGGGAATGACGTTAAACTCTATCTGATGGTGAGGTTCCAGTTTTGGAGGTTTGGGGAATGTGGAGCACCCGTTCATCACCATTGCTCCCTGGTCCACTCTGACCCGGAGTGGTAGTACCTGTTAGGGTCCCATCTATGGGTTAAATAGAAAAATGTATTTATAAAAAAATTGTATTATCCATTAAGAATTGATTTATTTCAAAACTTTATCGGCATTAAATGACCCACTGAGGTTGATATGCCGTAAAACAAAACAAACCAAACCAAATAGCACAATGCTTTGGTGTTATTGGGAGATAAATATAACTTTGACAAGTGGAGGGAGAGAAAAATATATTTTATGAACAAAAGAAAAATTTCAACAATATCATCACAGTGACACTGATAACTGGTATGCACATATTTAAATTGAATGAGTCCCTGGGAAATATGATGGGTTCCAACTAAAGTTTCTTAATAGATTGTAGGGTTTTTATTTATGATCTGAGGAAACAACTAGGGCCATCTAACCCCTATCCTGTGTAATTCGTTTCAATAGAAACTATTTAAATGTATTTAGAGCGTTCGGCTAGAAACCACAAGGTTCTTAGTTCGATACTGGCCCTCGCCAACTCAGTGTATGAGTAGCACAGGGATCTGTGCGGTAAAGGAGCTGATGGTAGGTGTGGCGCTCCACCTCAGATGCCAAAAACAATCTCCTTGGTCTAGCGCTATTGAAAAGGGGATAGACTCTCTCGCTGATTGGCTAATACCGACTTTAGGCTGCCCCGACAACTTTTTTTACTTTTACAATTAGCTTGAAATGGTAAGGGGAAAAAAAAGAAAGACACTAGGACATATGGATAAAATTTTACTGTGTCCTTTTAGATTTTTGTGCGTCAAGGATGCAGGATGCAGGATGCTTACCTATCAGCATTTGTCATCATCAGGTTGTGCTAATTGCATGGATTCCCATGTCACTCTCTTGCCACCAGTCCCTATCGATCATCACTCCTAGCAAGTCCTCCTCCTGGCATCTAGTATTTGCACAAGACTGATCAATGTAAATCTTTGCTGGTTGGCCCACTCTGGTGTGTCCTTGTGTAGTTGTCCACAGCAGGTGTCTTATGAGTTTGTACTTACTTCTCTAGCAATGTCCATAATGTCTTGTTCATCTTAATTTGATAATTTGTGTGGTAGGAGGTAAGTGGCTGTACATCTGGGTTTTTTTTGTGGGTTACTGTTTCCAGGATTTGTTCAGGACAGTACGCAGCATACTTGTGTAGTTCTCATCTAGCTTTTTTTTCTCCAACTGTTTCATTCAATGATATAATGGGTTTAAACTAGCTGTAAAAGCTTACTGAGTAAAACTCAAAATAGGCCTTAATAGTGTTGTGGACTGTAAATAAGTCAACCCTGTTGGCTGGGGTTTTAGAATACATTGACTGCACCTCTGCAAAGGTGTAAGACTCCCCCAATGGGGCCACCTGTTGGCTGTGGATGGTGACCCGTGATGCTTAAGGATGTCACCTTGCTGGCTGAGCAGTCCATGACATGCAACACTTCACTTTGGTCCTTACTTGGGCGAGATGGGTGGTCGGAGTGGCCCCTTCTGATCAATCATGGTCATGTCACGCCCTAACACCTTTATGATTGTCCTGACCCTATTGCCCTTATGGCAATCCGCAACCCTTTTTATCATATGGGTGCTAGAAGGCGGTTGCTGAGGGTTTTCATGTCCTGGGTATGATATTAAACGCTATATGATGGTGAGGTTCCAGTTTTGGTGGTCTGAGAAATGTGGAGCACTCCTTTATCACCATTGCTCCCAGGTCCACTCTGACCCGGAGTGGTAGTACCTGTTAGGGTTCCATCTATGTTTAGATAGAAAATGAATGTGTTTAAAACAAATTGAGTACCCATCAAGAATTAATTTATTTCAACTTTGTCGGTATTAAATGACCTACCGAGGTTGATATGCCATAAAACAAACCAAACCAACTGGAAATAAATAAATAATCACAAGATTCTTCAAAGATCTTAATTTTTTTTTTTCATTTTTAAAGATATTTTGGTGCTTCAGTGTATCATAATTCTTGATTTGATTTGGATTTTTAAAAATAAAAGGATTGATTTTTCTTTTCAGATGAAAGTAGTCACCCCTGAGATCTCCTGGCATGAACGTGATCCGATTTATGCTGTGGATTTCCAGCCAGGAAATTATCCAATTCAACGACTGGCAACATCTGGAGTCGACAAATTTGTTAGGGTAAGTTCTGTTTTTTTTTTTTGTTCTTTTTTGTTCAGTGACTCAGCATTATCAACCAGAAATAAATGCAACCATTTAACCTGCAAACAAAAGTGCTATGGTTATCATCTTATGTAATGACATAATCAAGATCAAATCCTGGACGAGGCTGTTTGTATTTCACATATTTCTAATACTCTTGAGAAAGGTATACTTTCAACTATTCTTCTTCCAGCTATGGGTAAATAGTAGGGCAGACTGCTCTTTAACCTTGATGAAGCAACCGAACTCGAAGAATGAAAACTGAATTCAAACCTGTTAAACTCCACTTAAAATTTGACCTTGTCATATCCTGCCTAGGGTTTGGGTAAATACATACAAAGAAAATTTTGATATTAATCGTAAAAATCAATGACAATATCAATATCGTACAAGGATTATTTGTGAGAGTCAAAAGTTTTTCAATATTTGGTATGTGCTAGTTAGTGGCGTATGATTGAAGCAGTTAAAACCGTGGAAGGTACTTGTTGTGGTTGGTAGTACCTTGCTAGTTGGTGGGCTGACATTGCTTTACTCAGTTTGTTTTATTACTTATCTTGACTTGACTTGAAATAATTTAAATGTTAAAATTTTTCCAGTATTTTCTTTTTGCCTAAAAAAAAAAAGTTAAGATTCAAATCTCTTTTTTTCTTTTCTTTCTTTCTTTTAGATTTGGCAGTTGAAAGTTGATGAGTGTGGAAAAGGCACAGTTGAATTTTTGTCAAATTTAAAAAGACACACCAAAGCCGTAAATGTGGTTCGATTTTCTCCTGATGGTCAGTTTCTTTCTTGGGACAAATCTTTTTTGGTTTTCTTTTTAAAAGTTTAAGATTTTCAGTTTATCTAGACATATTTAATTTTCTTCTTTTAATTTTAATGATTGGCATTTTTAAAACATTGTAATATTTTTTCTAATTTTATGTGTAAATTTAAATTTTGATTTTTAAAAATTTAATCTGTAATTATTTCATTTTTTTCTTTCATCTTCAAAAACTATTTTATTTTTTTCATCTTCAAAAACTATTTTATTTTTCTATGAATCAAAATGATAAAAAACGACAAAAAATAAAATCTTGATATTTGGGCCCACCAGAAAATTGCTTGTCCATAGAAATTTATTTTTTTTATTGATTCTAGTTATCAATTTTAGTAGTTGATATTTTGACCCAGGTTTTAAAAAAAAAAAAGAAAAAAGGGGGAAAAAATTAAAGAAAACCCACTAAGTTTTGAATGTTGAGTTTCAAGGCAGGCTCTCTTCTAACTTGGAAGATTGATTTTGAAATCTTTTTTTTATTATTCTTTGTGGCAGACTTGGGAAAGAACAATAATAATTCTAATAATGCCTGTCTTGTGACCAAAGTATATCATTAACCACTTATTTTATTTTTTTTTGTGATTGGTGTTCATGCTCAGCCGAGATATTACAAACTGTTTTTCAAGGCTGATGACTCTTTCTCTCTCTCTCTCTCTACTTAGAAAATTGGTTTAACACACTTTCATATCATTTCCTTTTCGCTTTCAGACTGACTAATTTAAGCTTACTTATTACATTACTATCATATTATTTACATAACATTTTCTACCATATTTCTACTTCTCTTTATAAATGACAAAATTAGTTATGATATTTACTCATTGTTTTTCTTACTCTCCTCCCACCTTTTCCCCCTCACTCTAACTTTCTATACTTCAGTCTTTCTTCTTTGTATCACTCTGTGTTCTTTTTTTCTCTTTTCCTCTTTCCTTTCAACTTAGTCTCTCTCTTTACTTTCTTTCTTTTTCTCTGATGTTTTGTCTGAATAACAAATGGAATTTCTCATTACTCACTAATTAGACCGGTTGTATAATCAATATAAGTCACTTGCTTATGTATATATATATATATATATATATATATATAAGTTTGGTGGTTGGTGTTGAAGGCTATCACAATGCAAATGTAAATGAGGTAACTATGATGTTTGTTTACCTTTTATTAAAGGTAAACAAACAACATCATGGTTACCACATTTTTCTTTACACATGCATTGTGATAGCCTTCAAACACCAACTACCAAACCAATATAAACATAATGCTTCTAGCAAATTATAAAACTCTTTATTTATATATATATATATATATATATATTTGGGAGAATATGTGCTTAATTGAAGTCGAACCTAATTTTTGAAAGTTAATTCATTAATAATTAATTAGGCGGGATTTACCTATTTAAATGTAAGGCTAAACAAATCAAACTTACGAGAAATAAACAAACAGACGATGTTTGTGATATGGCTATTGTCTGTTTGTTTACTTCTCGTAAGTTCGTGTAGAGGTCACTTAAGAGGAATATAAACACCTACTACTTAACAAAAACGAAGAAAATCTTGCTAAGTCCGTTTGGTGTGGAGGTAAGACGCTTGCCTGACAATTTGGCAGACAGGTTTCGAATCACACACGGGGCGGTCTTCGTATCTATAACTCTGCTGATGAGGCCTAATAGGCCGAAATGTATATACAGAGATTGATTTTTCTCGATTTGTTTAGCCTTACATTTAAATAGGTAAATCCCGCCTAATTAATTATTAATGAATTAACTTTCAAAAATTAGGTTCGACTTCAATTAAGCACATATTCTCCCAAATATTGTCGGCTGAAAATAGCCATATCACAAACATCGTCTGTTTGTTTACTTCTCATATATATATATATATATATATATATAATATATATATATATATATATGGAAAGAGGATTGGAATGAATCCGACAGAATGTGGTGTAGATGTGAGGAACAAAAGAACAAAACTCAGACAAAAGTGTGTAGGATATATTTCGCTAGAGCTTTGAGCTCGGCATCATCAGTCGTTTTAATGAATTATCAGGTTTTCATACAAGTGTTTTATAGAAGGGGTAGTGTGGCGGGAGGTGGAGATAGGAGAGGAGGTATATCTCTTTACTTTCTCCCTGCTCACTATCTCTATCTCTCTCCCCTTCTGATTTCCTTCTCTTCCTCCCCAATGATTCCTGCTTGACCATTCAAAACCTCTCCTCACTAACGCTTACCCACCCACTTGACCTCCTCTCCTATCCACCTCCTCCCGCCACACTACCCCTTCTATTAAACATTTATATGATAACCTGATAATTCATTAAAACGACTGATGTCTGAGTTTTGTTCTTTTGTTCCTCACATCTCCACCATATATATATATATATATATATATATATATATATATATATATAATTATACTAAAGCTGAGTGTATCGTCATTTGTCTCCTAAAGGCTTTTTCACTGTTTAGTTTAATGATATGAATGTTATACTAAATTATTTCTTAGTTTTAGGATTGAGTTATAGTTATTCCATTTTAATTGGTTCTAATTAGTCGTAATTTGCAATTAAGTCAAAAACTCACCCATCTCTTACTACACATACTGCCTGTCACTTCCCCCTCTCTATGTATATATTGATTACCTCCTTGTTATATATGTTAGTTTCTCAGTGAGCATGGGGAGAGATATAGGAGAGTTTGAAACGTATTTGTATGTTAAGTTTCATAAACAGCCTGGCCAATAACAGGATTTAGGTGATCCTTCAGTATAGCAGTGGTTCTCAACTTTAATGTTATATGGCCCCCCAGTTGAGAATCACTAATATAGAGTGTTTCATATATAACCTCTAAGAGAGCTCTGATTGGACTATTTAGTCAATCAAATAAATTCTAACAAATAGTACCATTACTGTTCTACAAGGCTGGCTTTGGCATTACATAACCCATGAAGGTTGATATGTCATTAAACAAAGAATCCAAGAATCTAAACCATTAGCGTCATTCTTTATAACTTAATGAATTTAATTTTCTGGCTGGGACCTGCAAGGTTCCTGGTTTGATACCTGCCCTCGCCAACTCGGTGTATGAGTAGCACAAGGATCTGTGTAGTAAAGTAAGGAGCTGATGGTAGGTGTGGTGCTCTACCTCAGACGCAAAACCAATATCCTTGGTCTAGCGCTAGTGAAAAGGGGATAGACTTCCTTGCTGTCTGGCTGATACTGACTTGAGGCCACCCTGATGACTTTGCTTAGTTTTATATATGAATTTCTAATTTCTCTAACAAAAAGCAAAGATAGCGTTATTTAAAGGTTCAGCTATCCAAGGTAGCAGTGTTTGTGTTAAATTTGTTTAAACATTGTTAGATTTTAGCATTCACTGTTCAAAATGATTTAGTTTGAGACTCCACCTCTTTTTTTAATTTTTTCTTTTTTATTAATCTTTCATTTTAATTTTTTCTTATTTTTCTTTTTAAGGTGAAATTATGGCGTCAGCTGGAGATGGTAAGTTTAAACATATTTTCCCCAAAAGTAAAAATTCATATTGTCTGAGATTCAAAAATAATTCATCATCTCTGCCAATACAATTAAACAGAGTGTAGAATGAACATCATGTTTACCTTCACAGGAAGGCTGTGACTAGTGTCCAGTCACCGGACAAAAAAAAAAAAGACAGTAACTGAATACACTCTGTTGCAACTGAGAGGACATGGTCAAGTGTTCTGTATATATGGATAAAAATATACACATTAAAACCACCAGCCAATCAAAATCCTGGAAATAGACTTGACCATGCCGCAATATTATATATTTGCTTAAGTTTTTCTAAACAATGTCTCACTGTCCTGTCAGTTGGGTCTGTAGAATATGTCAAGTGCAGCTCTGCAGAGTGGAGCACCTCTCACCGAATGTTGACCAAATGTTAACTGTAAGTGGTGACCTGTAATGCTTGAGAATGAGATTCTGGTGGCTGAGTGGTCCATGATCTGCAACATTCCACTTCGGCTCTTGGGATAGACAAGTGGTTGGAGAGGCCCAATCAATTGCCTGGTTGGGTCAAGCTCTGGCTCTTATACTGTATTCTTCAAATTGCTCTTCTGGCAAATACCCAAGCTTTTTTTTAATCTTAAAGGTGCTAGAAAGTGATGACTGAGAGTCAACCACCAGTTTATTTTAGCAAACTGCTTCCTTTAAGTTATCAGTGGTTCCGAAACCGGGAATGAACCAGGGACCATCAGATTATCAGACAGTCGTGGTCGTTGTAATTGCTTTGCTCTCCCAGCAATTCTAGTCTTCTCACTAGCACTATCTAACTATATCTTCTCTTCCACTCGTTTCGACAGCCAAAATGCTACTGCAGACTTTTCTCCCCGATCTGGGAGGGCAGGTCCTTAAATATCCCATTGCTGTGTTTCATCCGGGCTTCTTACTCTGAATTGCACGTTCGACATTCATCAGCACGCTTCAATCCTCACGACGAGACTTTACATACGGGTTACTCTGCACTGCTCGTGCGGAATTTCACCAGCATTTCAGCAATGAAGAGGTGACGAGTTCAATTTCCGTAGTCACTCGCCACACTCCTCCCCCTAGAACAGGCCACACATATCCGGACTCGTTTCATTCGTGGGGGCTCGGAATCTGCTCGTCCACATTTATTAACACACATGAAGTTATTTTTTCTAATTTATTAAAACACAAAGTTAATGAAAATTATTTCTGACAATTGTATTAATTGGCAGAAAGAATTTTCATTAACTTTGAATTTAATGAAAAATCTAACATAAAAATCATTTCTATCAATTTATTAATGCACATAAAATCATATATACAAAAAAAAAAGCAAAACCCCAAAAAACAATCAAAGTTTGGCATTAAATAGCCCACAAGAGTAGATGTGCCATTAAACAAAACAATTAAGCAACAATGTCTCCAAATGTTCTTTATGAATTGCAATGACATTTAATAGAAGAATGGGCCATCAGTTAAGAAATAATTGATTAAATTTAGGAGTGAATCTATGGATTTTTTTCAAATTGAGATATTTTATATACTAAGACAATCTGAAAATATATAAAAAAAAAATGGAAACTCGTTTCCCCTGCATGATATCATTTTTATTTATAGAACATTTATAAGTCATAACTTATTTTGAAATTTTCTCCTTGTATTCATTATCAAATTACACTTGTCTGCAATGTTTTCAAGGTTGAATATATAATAACTGATTTTAAGGCATTTTTTTTACACTGAATCCAAAAATCATACTCATTTGTTCTAATCAGATCAAATTTTTAAGATAAAAGCTTAACTTGAAATTTATAGAACAGTATTATAGTTGTGACAAGTAGAGAGTCCTCAGGCTTTTGAATAAGTGTTATTATTATGTACAACTTATTGTGAAGTATCTTAAAAACCAGACCTGACTAAATACAATGGATGGTATTTTTGAATTCAACATAAAATGGTGATCATATATCACTTGATAAACCTTTGACTTTGGAAAAAAATTTTTAACATAGGTTTGCGTTATTAATCAACTAGTTGGCTGGGTAGAAGAGGGGGGGGGCAATTAATCTTGTAGATCCATTTTTACTGAATCGCGAATTGGATCTTCACAGGATGCCCCATTAAAATCTCTACATAAAAAAAAATGACCCTGTGTTGATCCAGCCCGGTGGTGCATCAGGAAAAAAAAGAAAAAAACGTGCACAGATATTCTGAAAAGAAAAATTCCTGTCTCCCATTTAAAATATTAAATGTAAATAAAAAAATTGATGCTGTTACTATCTAAATTTTGTTTTTTAATTATCTCAAGAATATAAATCAAATCTTCATTATTTTTACTCAAAAAGCAAGATCTGGTAATAGTGAATGTGTATATATATTTACTTTGTCGTGAATTGTTTTATTTTTGTAGTTTCCTCCGGACATATATACACACCAACTGCCTTTTTATATACTAGCTGCGGCTACTCAGCGTCGCCAGGGTAGAGGGGGATTTTTTAATGTTAGTCCTGTAGATCCATTATTGCTGAATCGTGAGTTGAATCCCCGTGGGATGCCCCATTTAAATCCCTATGTAAAAAAAAAAATAGACCTTGCATTGATCCAGCTACTCTGAAAAGAAAAGTTAATGTCTACTATCTAAAATATTAAATGGAAGAAAAAAATCCATGCTGTTATCATTTAAATTTTATTTTTTAATTATCTTCACAAATATAAATCAAATCTATTTTTTGCTCAAAAAGCAAGCCCTGGTGATATATAATATGTATGTATATATTTACTTTGTTGTTAATTGTTTTATTTTCAAAGTTTCCTTACATATACACATAACTGCCCTTTATAGTATGTATAGAAGATAGATAGATGATTCCAATATAAGTAAAAAGCTAAGTGAAAGTATATTTAATACTAAAATGAAAAGTTTTGGTTATTTTTTGTCAACAGACGCTTTCATAATTCTGTGGAAAATGAGTGACACATTGACAAATGCAGCAGGCAGCATCTTTCAAGAGGATGAAGAAGACAACAAAGAATCTTGGTATCTTCATAAAGTTCTCAGGTAAGTAAAAACCAAATGAGCAGATCTCTGAAAATTAGCCTGGATAACAGGTAGAAGTAAAGGGCCGGTTTAGCTCAGTCGGTAGAGTGTTCGGCTAGAAACCACAAGGTTCCTAGTTTGATATCGGCCCCCGCCAAGCTCAGCGTATGAGTAGCACAGGAATCTGTGCGGTAAAATAAGGAGCTGATGGTAGGTGTGGCGCTCCACCTCAGATGCTAAAATAATCTCTAGGTCTAGCGCTAGTGAAAAGGGGATAGACTCCCTCGCTGTCTGGCTGATACCGACATTAAGCTGCCCCTACGACTTTACTTACAGGTAGAAGTAGCAGTGATGTTTTTTAAACATCAAATGTTCTTTCTGGCATAGATTTCTCTATCCAAGTGTCAACTGCCTTGTTCTCCCAAATACGGAGCTTAAATAGGCAGCTGTCTCTAACTGCCTTCCTCAAGGTGGCTGTTGATTGGTCAATGCAAATTATTGACTATTATGACAGTTAATCTTCTCCAAACAGGCAATTTATTAAGGGTAGATAACTCGGTTATCCTAACACAGCACTGTCATAAGGGATACAATAATCCTTAGATAGGCTTGATAATGGACCCTATCATTGTAGTATAGAAACACTTGTTTTTCATCATGAGGTTAACAGGGAGAGACAAAGAAAGACTAATTGATTTTTGGTTATTTCCTATAACTCCAACATAAACAAAGGGGAACCACTCTTGACTGATAAATTATTTATTTTCCCATTAAACTAACCCTAACCCTAAACCCATTTTCTTTTTCCTAGTAGATTAATAAATAAATAAATAATTTATCAGTCAAGAGTGGTTCCCCTTTGTTTATGCTAGACTTATAGGAAATAACCAACACTTGATTTTTATCATGAGGGTAACAGGAAGAGGCAAAAGAAAGAATAATTTTCTTATACAAAAAGACTGATTAAGAAAAAGGAATTAATCCTGATAAAATGATCTTGAGAAAAGTGTAAGAATCAAACCCAAACATTGGATGTCCTGGGTGTGATGTTAAATTGCATCCAGTGGTGAAGTTCCAATTCTGGAACTCTGGGAAATGTGCAGTACTCTTTCATCACCATTACTCCCAGGTCCACCCTGACCTGGAGTGGTAGTGCCTGTTAGGGTCCCATCTATGGATTAAATAGAAAAAATTGAGTACCCATCAAGAATGAATAAAACAAATATCTTCAACATAAAATAACCCAACAAGTGTTGACATACCATAAAATCCAACCAACCACTGATTCTAGGTGAAAATATTGGAAGTGACACTTTGAGTCTTGACAGAATGCACAAATACAACATTCTGATATGAATACCCATCAAGAATGAATATAACAAAATGTAAGTTAAGTAAAGTTGGTGGAGTAGCCTATTGTCAGTATCAGCTGGATATCAAGGGAGTCTATCCCCTTTTCGCTAGTGCTAGACCAGGGAAATTTATTTTTGCTGAGGTGGAGCGCCACACCTACTGTCAGCTCCCCACTTTACCACACAGATTACCCAATCTGTTACTCATAGGCTGAATTGGCGGTTCCTGGTATCGAACCAGGAACCTTGTGATTCCTAGGCAGGTACTCTACTAAGCTAATTTAGCCTGGCATAAAATAACCCAACAAGGCTTGACATGCTGTAAAATCTAACCTGTCACGATTCGTGTGGCCATTTTTAGAGTGCAGATGAGAGCAGTTTACAGTGGAGATCTCTTGTGACATGCAGAATCCTTGTCCATATTAAGTAGAATCCTATAATGCTTGTCCGTTCATCCACGTATCCAGAATCCTATGATCCTTCTGTTTGTTCGTGTTAAGCACGAGCAACTGAGTGCCAGTCTACCACCGTCTTTAAATAGTTAATCAACCACATATTCGAAGCGTTTTTCATTAGCCAATTCAATCCATGTAGCCTTGAAGAGTCTATAAATTTAAGTTGTCATCTCCAGCACACCTTATATAACAAAATATTCCAACATAACCAACCAACCAAACATTGGAATGCAAAGGTTAAAAAAAGTCCCAAATTTAACCAGATTTAAACATAGAATGCTTTTACCAATTGTATGTTTAACCCTTTCAAACTAATTTTTAAGCTTCGATTTTTTTTTAGTACTTTTTATATTAATGAGTTCATGCGACCTTTAATTAGCAGAACTCTTTTTAGTTCCAATTTGTTTTTAAAGAGGGAGAAAAATTATATAACAACAAACTGGTATTTGTCTGAATTTTTGAGATGTGGCTTGATAATTTGTATTATTTAGATATTTTTGACTGTTGTCCACATCCAATTGTGGACACATGGCATGACGAATATAAGGGTTGAGTTAATACAGGTTTTAAGTGACAATCTGTAGGTTGCAGGTTCAATTTTGACTATGGGTGAAAATAACAGACTACTTAACATAGCTTAACACTAGTACCTGGTCATGGTTAATGGAATGAGAACACACTACCCCAATGGATCAAATAAAGGGTTTGATTCAAAGTTCTGTGAAGGCTCCCAATTATGACAAGATATATCAGAAGAAGGCCAGGGGTCATATTCGCTGAAACGTTGGTTGTGTATATAACAATAAAGATGAGTTCAAATCCTGGACGAGGCTGTTTGCATTTTCACATAGCGCTGATACCCTTGGGAAAGGTATGAATCAACTACTCTCCTTCCAGCTATGGGTAAATAGTAGGGTGGACTAGGCTCTTTAATCTTTGCTAGGTAACCAGTCTAGGAGAAGGAAAACACTGAATTCTAACCTGTTAAACTCTTCTTAAGAAATTGACCTTGTGTCACATCCTGCTCGTGTGGAGGGGTTGTTAAATATTTATATATTTTCTTTGGACATATCTCATTAGGATGATGATTTTTTTTTGGTTGTCACTTCTATTTCTAATATACAGAAATGTATGTATATATATATATATATATATATATTTTTTATTGTTTAGATTCATATTTGTCAGTCATTATAACCTTTGACTAATACTGAGTGCCGCCCTGTCGGCTGGGGCATTAGAATGCACCGACTGCACCTTGCAGAGGGGTAAGACTCCCCCAATGGGGCCACCTGTTGGCCGTGGGTGGCGACCCATGATGCTTAAGGATAGAGCCCAGGTGGATGAGCAATTCATGACATGCAATACACCCCTTTGGCCCTATCTTGGGCTAGACGGGTGGTCGGAGAGGCCCCCTCCGATCAATCGGCTGGTCACGTCAAGCCTTAGCACCTATATAATTTTCCCAACCCTATTGCCCTTATGGCAAGCCCCAACTCCTTTTTATCATATGGGTGCTAGAAGGCGGTGACTGAGGAGTCTACATGTCCTGGGAATGACGTTAAACTCTATCTGATGGTGAGGTTCCAGTTTTGGAGGTTTGGGGAATGTGGAGCACCCCATTCATCACCATTGCTCCCTGGTCCACTCTGACTCGGAGTGGTAGTACCTGTTAGGGTCCCATCTATGGGTTAAATAGAAAAATGTATTTATAAAAAAATTGTATTATCCATTAAGAATTGATTTATTTCAAAACTTTATCGGCATTAAATGACCCACTGAGGTTGATATGCCGTAAAACAAAACAAACCAAACCAAACCAAACCAAACTAATACTGAGTGTTCCAGAAGAATTGATATCATTTCGTAATCTAATAACTTGACTAATTCTCGTTCAAATGATATCAAATTTTAGCAGCATGTGTAGAAACAACCCAAGCCTGAATATATAGAGGGGTGGGGGTGATATCAGGTATAGTGTTGGCGAATTTCAAGAAGCATGCTGGTTTTAAAGGATGCAGTGTCTCCTGTATATTGTTAATCTTATTGGTATTATTAATAAATAATTAATATTATTATTTTGATGCTGAGAACTTGATGCAAAAAAAAAAAAAAAAATATAATACTGATCTAAATCAATCTGTCTGATGATGATTTCTTTTTATACCACAAATTATTCAGGCTAATATTCTTGTCCTTGTCGTGTTTTAATGATGAGGGTAACTTGAAAAAATGCCAAGATTGAAAACAAAATTAACCTGCATACTGATCGCTCTAGTATACGAAGCTGTATTTTGTTTCTTAAAGTGACTCCTAAATTACCACTAACTGCAAAATCTTAATGTCTAGATCTATAAGTATCTAACGTAGTGTAAAGGTTAACAATCCAGACTGGCAGATCATTACTTGTGTTACTTGTGCCACCCTATTGGTATGGGCTGCGGAATGCTATGACTGCATCTTTACAGAGGAACAAAATCCCCCCAATGGAGCCACCTGTTTGGCAATTCGTAATGCTTAAGGATGGAATCCTGGTGGCTAAACAGTCTATGACATTCAACACTTCACTTTGCCCCTTCTGATCAATTGGCTAGCACTGATATGATTGCCACAACCCTATTACCCTTATGGCAAACCCCAACTCTTTTTATCATATATGTGCTAGAAGGCGGTGGCTGAAGGTCTTAATGTTCTAGGTATGACTTTTAAATCTATCTGAGGAAGATTCAATTTTAGAGCTCTGGAGTACCCCTTCATCACCATTACTCCCAGGTCCACTCTGACCCGGAGTGGTAGTACTTGTTAGGGTCTCATCTATGGGTTAAATAGAAAAAAATGAGTTTAAAAACAAATTGAGTACCCATCAAGAAATGAATAAAACAAAATGTCTTTGGTATAAAATAACCCAACTAAAATTGACATGCCGTAAAATACATCCAACCAACCATTACAGTTTGAGTTTCACTGAGAGCCCCATACTTCTGGCCTTGTACCACATTATAAAAAAAAACTGTAAGGCATCCAGTGAGGATCAAATTCACTATTCAGTCCTAATGGATCTGTAAGACTAGCTTGCTAACCATTGTACCACGATGGGATGCCCTTACGCTTGAGAAAGGTATGAATCCAACTATTCTCTCTCTAATTATGGATAAATTATAGAGCAGACTGTACTCTTTAACATGTATGTTTGTATAGTAACCAGTCTAGAAGGAAAACTGTATTCAAATGAAGGGGTACCCTCTTTTTGTTTGTCTCACTACTTTGAGAGCTCCTCCTTCTAGTTTATACATGTGAGGATGGCTGAAGAAAACCCCTACCAATATCTATTATTATACTAAAGCTGCGTGAATCATCTTTTGTCTGCTAAAGGCTTTTTTGCTATTTAGTTTAATGACACAAAAGTTGCACTTAATTATTCCTTAATTTTAGGATTGAGTTATATTGGTTCTAATTAGTCATAATTTACAATTAAGTCAAAAACTGACCTGTCCCTTACTTTACAATCTGCCTATCACTTTCCCCCTTTCTATGTATCTCTTGATTACCTCCTTGTTATATATGTTAGTTTCTCTGGGTGTGTAGAGAGAGAGAAAGAAAGATGAGAGAATTTGAAATGTGTTTGTATGTTAAATTTCATAAGCTGCAACCCGTAGCTTAAATTAGGTTAAACATTCCCTTTCTTAGAAATCTTACAAAATGATTTTAATGTTTTATCCAGCTGTATTTATTTTAAAAAAAATTTAATCGCTTTGCAAACTCACTTTTATCTAATCTGAATTATCTACCCAGAGCTCAATGGGTGACCTAACGGGTCACGTTTTGTCTAGTATCATCATAAAAACAGCAAGGAGTTATTTAACTCTTAATGTCCTATACCACCTCATTCCACCTTGCTGGAAGTCGCATTTGTTTTCCTAATCCACCCTAAACGATAGCCTTTGTTTAAATGTAATATTAAACATTTGGAAGTCTTTAATTTACAGGAAATATCTCTGGTTAACTTTAAATGAAAAGGATCATTTTTATCCATTTTTTAAATAAATCCTTATAGGAATGGGGCAATGGAATTCTTAACAGGATGTTAAGAGTTAATAGTCTGATTAATTTGTGAAAATTACTGATGACAAATCATCTAAGAATTTTAAATGATTTTTCTATTGTCTCTGTTTTAGGGGTCACTTGGAAGATATTTATGACTTGTGTTGGTCAGCTGATGGAAAACATATCATCTCTGGATCTGTGGACAACAGTGCCATTATGTGGGATGTGACAAAAGGTCAGTCTTTTTTTTTAGTCTGTAGCACTTTTTTGGTTGCACTTTGTTCTTTTATTGGATCCAATTTGAAAATTGTTGCTCAGATCAGATATACGAGGGTGAATCAAAAAGTAATGCCATTTTGTTTTGGACAGGTATAATTACCATTTCTCTTATTAGCAATATTTCACCTTTGAATGAGAGCATGTATCCCTGCCCTGTAAAATTCTGTTGACTGTTCTTTGAGCCACTTCTTCACTGGAATAATGTTTGTCTCTCAAACCCTCTTTCATGGGGTCGAAAAGATGATAGTTTGAAGGTGCTAAATCTGGTGAGTATGGAGGATGCGTAAAGTTGTCCACCCAAATGAGGTGATTTTCCCCCTTGTCCTGATGCTTGGGTGTGGTTAAGCATTGTTATGCAGGAGGAGGACATTGTCGATTGGCTATTTGGGTCTTATTCGTTGGTTTCTTGCTCTGAGCCTTGTTAGGGTCTTAATATAGGCCTTAGTTTTAGAAGAAAAAAAATTCACATGAAAAAGAAAATGGCATTACTTTTTGACAAACCCTCGTATTTAATTAATTTATTTGGTGGAGTTTCTTAGGTAATTTATGAGGAAGTGCGTCCTGGTCTCCTGCCTCAAGAGTTGCTGCCCGGTGACTATTAAAATAACAACCCAGCTCAGTCTATTCAAAACTATCCATCTTCATATCTATCTATCTAAATTTGTTCATATTTATCTATATTACTTTAAATACTAAGATTTTTTTTTATTCATGTTTGTTTAATGTCTTGTTTTTAGTTTAAATAAACAAGAATTACGACAAAAAAAGAAGCGACCTCCCCCCCCCCAATACATTTACTTGTCGAAAATATCTATCTATCTCCATTTGTTCATATCTATATTATTTTGTTTGTTTATCTATCTATCTCAGTCTATTCAAAATTATGTATCCATCTTCATATCTAAACAAGAATTACGACAAATTATGATAAATAAACAAGAATTATGACAAGCTGGGGTTGTTATTTTGATAGTTACCTGGTAGCGGTTTTTGAGGCGGGAGACCGGGACGCACTTCCTCATAAATTACCGTTTCTTAGTATCATTTTTGGTTTGAGCTTTTTATTTATTTTTTTTAACAAATATTTTTTTTTTTTATGAAATACAATCTCTTGTTCTTCTTTACTCTTACTTTTAAAAAGACGTACAATACTTTGCACACTATTTAACATGTTTTTTTTTCTTTCCATAACTTATGATATGAACAACTTCATCTTAAAAAATAATAAACCTAAATTATTTTCTATATTTTTTTTTATTAAACTGGCAAAAAATGAATAAAATATTAAAAATACAATTGTTTAAATTGTAATAAATATTGTCCATCCTACATTATTTTATGAAAAAAAAAAAAAAAAAAAAAAAAAAAAAAAAAAAATTGTACATTACCGGTGTTAATTTTTGTTATCATACATGGGCAACGTTGTGTATCCCCACTAGTATGTAATATAATTGCAAATCATCCTTTCTTGCTTAACTAACTCCTCTTGATTTTGTTTTTTGAATTTCCACTGGTCTTGCTAGTATTCATAATTTAATGGTTGCTTTAGTAATTTAAATTTTTTCCAAACTAATTATTTTTGCTAATTTCTTTTTCTCCTCTTTATTTGAAATGTTAAATGAAAATTACTAGCTTTATATGTTCGTGGTAACAAATCGTGTGGATAGTAAAAATTTCAGACTGATATAGATTTTGAAGACTTATTTAAGCAATTAAAAAAAAAAATCACCCTCCCTTCATTTAACAGTAACAAGGGAGGTAACCTTAGTAAATCATTGTACAGGGTTATTGCCCTTTGGTCTCAACTCTGTATTGTACGGCCGTGTGTCCATTTAATATTTGCATTAGAGACAGTATTCAATTGCTCTGCCGACCCTTCCCAAAAGTGAGTGATACAAGATCATCAATTTTTGATACATGAACTTTTATCAAATTGACATCAGAGATTTGAGGAATGTTTTCATTTTCTCACATTATATTTACTTGAAGTTTGGCCTTTTCTTTTTTTAACCTTCAATCTTATTTTAATGAACATATTTTTTAAAAAATTTCAGATCAGAAAATGTGTATATTTAATGAACATAAAAGCTTTGTACAAGGTGTTACTTGGGACCCTCTTAATGAATACATAGCTACTATGAGCACTGACCGGTGAGTTTCTTCTTTTTCTTTTTTTCTTCACTTTTTTTTTTTTTTTAAAAGTTCTTCCACTAGTAACTATGTATATTTTATTTTATGCTTGACATTTTTATTGCAGTTTCAAAAAATATTTGTATTTCAATCATCATATTTTTTATTGTTGGTAATTCATTAAAAACTTCTTTCCATTTATTTTTTAAGGCAATTAAAAAAAAAAACTGTTACCTGATTGTTTTCACATTTTAGTCTTAGAAGTGTTCAATTTGAGTCATGATTTAAATTAAAGCTGTGAGGGATATGAAATTTTTTATTGGGGGGGGGGGGACATTGGTTTTGGTGGATTAAAATGATTTTAGTTTAGAATATTTGCAAGAGATTTCCATTTAGAAAACATGGAGAGAAGTTGATCAAAACTTAGAAAATAATCCACAAATCACTGAAAAACCGTTTTATATATATATATATATATATATATGTATATATATATATATATATATATATATATATGGTGTTGTGTCAGAGTGACTTCATACATGAACAGTTCTCTACAGAGAGCCTGCTGCCACTGAGGGTAGTCCTGAGCCAAATTTCCCCCAGCTGGGAAAATTTGGCTCAGGACCGCCCTTGGTGGCAGCAGGATCTCCGTAGAGGACTGTTCATGTCTGAAGTTACTCTGACGCAACACTATGAAGCTAAGAGGTCTTGAAGAAAGCAGCAGAAACAAAGCACCAGCATATCAACATCTTTAGGGGCAGCCTTCACATGCGACATCTGTGGTCGAGAATGTTTTTCAAACATTGGAGTTCAATCACAGGGGCACAAAAATTATATTATAGTCTTCTGAGACTGAGATGCCAATAATATTATATATTTCTTTCTTGAAAGTTTGCTTTTGTTTGCAATAACTTGTGAGCCATACATTAAAAAAAAAATTCTTTCATCTTTAGAATTGATTTTAGTCAGCTCCTAAAAATCCTTTTATTTAATAATGTTCTTTTCATTTTTTGTTTCAGGTCTTGCCGTATCTTTAGTGTGGCTAAACAAACTCTCTCCTATGAAATTTGCAAGATGAACTCGCAAGTGCCTTCTGCCGATCCAGATGCCAAGCCGAAGTCTAACCGGATCTTTCATGATGACACAATGCGTTCATTTTTCCGTCGTCTTACGTTCAGTACAGACGGAGAACTGCTCATCATGCCTGCAGGTTGTGTTGAACAAGAGACAAAAGTGATCAATGCCACATTTATTTGTTCTCGTTACAAACTCAACAAGTAAGTTGTGTTGAATTTGCTTTGTGTTTGGTTTTAATATAAACTAGCAGGACCTGTGTATATACCATAGTAAAGTCGTCGGGGCGGCCAAATGTCGATATCAGCCAAACAGTGAGGGAGTCTATCCCCTTCTCACTAGCGCTAGACCAAGGGGATTATTTTAGTGTCTGTATATACCACAGTATGATAATTTAATTGTTACATTTTATTAGGGCAGGTTTAGCTCAGTCTGTAGAGCGTCCAACTAGGAATCACAAGGTTACTGGTTCGATACTGGCCCTTGCCAACTCAGCATATGAGTAGCACAGGGATCTGTGCAGTAATATAAGGAGCTGATGGTAGGTGTGGCACTCCGCCTCTGATGCCAAAACAATCTCCTTGGTCTAGTGCTAGTGAAAAGGGGACAGATTCCTTCGCTGTCTGGCTGATACTGACTTTAGGCTACCCCAACAACTTTACTTTTACTTACTTTTTTTTATATATAAGAGCTATTCCCAAATAGTTCAATATGTAAAAAGTATAATAATCTTGATTTAACTCTATCTTTTGCTGTTTTTCTTTCTTTCCTTCTTTTCATTATCGATTGAATCAGATTAGCATTATTGTTTTTGTGTTTTCACCCCCTCTCTATCTTTCTCCTCTCTTTCTTTCTTATTATATTTTTTCTGTGTAGCATGTCCTTTTTCTTCACTTCCTTTATAATAAAAATGGAATTGTTCATTTAATTGAGGTAATGACACTCATTGTAAATAAGAATTCCGCATATAAGCAACAACAGATAATCAGTATTTACATTTTTTTCATTTTATCTTGGGCGATTTGGATGGTCTCATTTTTAACCAGAGGGTGGTGCAGGATGATAACGGACAGAAGATTAAGGAACACCAGTATTAGTATAATTATAATTTGTTCACATTGTAAATTGACATTTTCAATTTGCCGACGTTATTTATAATATCGGAAAAATGACATAAAAATAAAATTAAAAACAAAGTTATAGATTTAAAAAAATATTTCAGTATTTTGTGGGCCATACTGTATAATTGAAATTCCAAATATGAAAACAAATTTATGAAAAAAATAAAGAAGAAAAAAAAGTCTAATAGTTTTAAGTTGTGTTTTGTCTTCAATAAAATATGCATAAAAGAAATAATGTTAAAAAAATATTAATATTTTTATGGTATTTCCTTTATGATATTAAGAT
>CM042138.1:141693699-141721199 GCA_023376005.1 Doryteuthis pealeii | reverse complement strand
TATTTTTAATTACCTAACGCTACAGAGTTTTGGTTTGTTCAGCAAACCATCATCAGGGCTATCATTTATATAGAAAGAAACTTTTGACAAACAAGTTAGTAAACCTTTGTTTTTGTCAAAAGTTTCTTTCTATATAAATGATAACCCTGATGATGGTTTGCTGAACAAACCAAAACTCTGTAGTGTTAGGTAATTAAAAATATTACTAATGCCTTGTTATTTTTTCCTTTTGATATACTTACATACAGTCTGATTCATTTCCATTTTTTCTGATATGTATATATATATGTGTGGAAAAATAATAAATAAAAATAATAAATAAAAATGAAAAATAAAGAGATGTAAAGATGGTTTATTAATATTTTGAAAAATAAATTTCTCAACGTTTAAAATGTTTTGATTGTAGTAAACTGAACATTAGCTACATAAATGAGTGTAACTTCCCCTTATTTTTTCACTTTGAGGAAACCGTTTGTTTTGTTCAGCCATTTTCATTTCACCGTAAATCTATGCTGAAAATACAAATTTGTTTAATACAACTGCATGTTTTAACACGAAAATATCATAAAATGTGTTCTTAATTGTGCTTGTGCATTATTTGAAATGAACTTAGTTGTTATTAAGAACACATTTTATGATATTTTTGTGTTAAAACATGCAGTTGTATTGATTCAAACAAATTCGTATTTTCAGTGTAGATTAACAGTGAAATGAAAATGGCTGACCAAAACAAACGGCTTCCTCAAAGTGAAACAAACAAGGGGAAGTTACTCTCATTTATGTAGCTAATGTTCAGATTACCTCAAATGTATCTACAATTTTCCTCAGGACAAATCAAATATCGACTTTCAATGTTTGGTTTTGTTATATCAAATGATATAACAAAAGCCAACATCAGCAATTGATACATTTTTTTTTTCTTACTTTGTTTTGTATGTCAAAACTTTTTTCTTGTTAACAACAATTACAATTAACTAACCAACAAAAAGATTGGTTTAGCTCAGTTGGTAGAACATTCGCCAAAGAACCACAAGGTTCTGGGTTCAATACCATCCCCTAGCTAACTTAGCATATAGGCAGCACAGATTGGATCTGTGGAGAGGTGATGGTAGGTGTAGCACTCCACCTCAGACGCAAAAATAATCTCCCTGGTCTAGCGCTAGTGAAAAGGGGATAGATTCACTCGCTGTTTGGCTGATACCAACAATAGGCCATTCTGCCAACTTTACTTTTTACACACAATCACTCACAATCCCCCCCCCCCACATACACACATACACACACACACCAACACACACACACACATACACACTATCATCATCCATGAGGGGAAATGTCAGTGAGATCTCCAATTGTGTTTAGAATGCATAAAAATTTGTAAATAGACACTCATCTATCAGTCTATAGTAATTGTTTGTTTTATTTTAAACAAAAAAATTAGTATTATCTGCGTTATTCAGACTATTGTCCTCATCTTCCTTGTTATCTATCCATTGTCCCCAGTGTTGGCCAATATATACGTGAATACTTTGAAGAGATGGCCTTAGGATCTACACCACTAAAGTCATCAATGTGGCTAGATACGTAGATGACACAATTATTCTCTGGCTCCATCAGGAAGATGTTCAAATACTAATGATCATGTGAACTCAATCCGTTCATCTATACAGTTCACGATGGAGAAGTAACAAGACAACAAATTGTCCTTCCTAGGAAAAAAAAAAAAAAGATAGCAATAAAGATGAGGATAATAGTCTGAATAACGCAGATAATACTAATCATCAAGCCTCATCTCAAACATTCAGAGAAATAATAAAAATTTAGTTTCTGACTTCCTGGTTCTGTGTTTTGGAGTCCATAATTATTGAATAATGATATGGACAATGGCATTTTTAAGAGAAGGATCTCAAATTTCATTTAAGTAGGGGTCTCAGCAGATGAATCTTTTTGACTCCAATCTACACCAAAATTGAGTTTCTGACTCTTGGTTCTTTCGTTTTGGAGTCAATGATTATTGAATAATGATATGGACAATGACTTTGATGTAGTTTCTCGAGAACTTTGAAAACAAATATTTTCATCATTAAAGATATATTTTTTCAAATAACGCACCTGCACCTTAAAAAAGTACCCATAAGAAAATTGTTGGGTGCAGGAAGATATGTGATACTCTGAATTAACGTGTGGATATTTTTGTGTAACGCCAAATTTCGATGCTATTTTTTTTTTGTTTTTAGTTATTGAAGATTGCAATTTAAAAGAATGGGAAAAATATCAGACAATGTTTTGGTAAGTTTTCAACAATTTTTATTTGACTACTTATTTTATTTAACCATTTTTAGTGTGATGTTAAAAAGTGATGTTTATAATGCTTCATTCAGAAAATAAAATTTTGAAAATAACTTTCTAGATGAAGCATCATAACATTACCCTGAAGATGATTAAATAAAAACCTTACCCTGAAGATGATTAAATAAAAACTTTGAAGCACTTGAACGTTGATATACTATCATTCATAGATTAATACATCCTCTGAATATTTATTTTTTCATATTTTTATACTTATATATTTACCAACTCCTCTGCACGACTAGGATATGACACCTGGTCAATTAATTTTTCAACCAGAGTTTAACTGGTTTGAATCCAAAGTTTTCCTTGTAGACTGGTTGTCATACCAAGGTTAAAGAGCCGACTCTACCCTACTATTTACCCACAGATGGAGAAAGAATACTTGGATGCATACCTTTCCCAAGTGTATAGTACATAATATTTATAGTCATGATATATAGTTATTTACTAAGCTTAGATGTGGCACAAGACCAGAAGTATTGGGCACCCAATGAGAATCAAACTCACTAACAATGATCTGCACATGTATCCTGCCAACCATTGCACCACAAGAGGTGCCCATAGTCCTGTCCGAACCCTATGCCGCCTAAAGGCAAAAGAGGGCGATTTTCTTCTTTCTCGTTCCTCATCACCATGTCACTTCCACTTCTGGTCAACTTTCAATTTCTCTTCTGGCGTCATTCTTTGGTCAAATTACCGGCAACCCGTTGTGTGTCCACTCCTCCTTATTTAACCTTTACTTTCTCTTATTTTTACTTCCTCTCTTTCTATAGCAGTCCTCGCACAACTTTATTACCACTCTCAAACTCCTGTAGACCCTAATAATTACGCTACAGAGTCCTTATTATCTTCAAACAATGTCAACCTCCTTTGATGACAGTGATGATTAGGAGACTTGCTTCCTGAAGGGCACCACACATTAAACCATCAGATTTATTTCATGAGATGTAACAATGTAAAAAACTTGGTGTTCATTAATGCTAATATATTTATTGTAGATTTTTTTTCTGTGAGAAACAATTGTGTGAGTAATAGATAGATTTCTTTTTCTTTAATTTATTGAAATTTTGACTTCTTTTCTATTTTCAGTCTCCCTTACCGAATGGTGTTTGCGGTTGCTACAGAAGATTCTGTTTTGTTTTATGATACCCAACAATCCCATCCATTTGCAATGGTCAACAATATTCATTACCATCAACTTAGTGACTTGACTTGGTAAGTGTTATATTACACTCTCCGGTTATTTCCTATAACTCCAACATAAACAAAGGGGAACCACTCTTGACTGATAAATTATTATTTTCCCATTAAACTAACCCTAACCCTGACAACATACGCACATGTACAAAAAAAAAATGCATTCATGTAAACATGCAACACGAGGAAACAGTTATAAAAAAAATAAATAAAAAAAAAAAAATTTTCATTTAACTAGAAATACCATAACAAGACGACTTCAGTTCCAGTGATCTTCTGAAAAAGAGATTTTATCTCGAAAATTCAAGAATAAAATACAGGTTAACACACAACAACATTGTTACCTTATTATTTACACCTGCATTGTGATAGCCTTCAAAATCAACCTCCAAACAAATAAATATTTTATCAGTCAAGAGTGGTTCCCCTTTGTTTATGTTAGACTTAGAAATAACCCACTCTCCTTTTCAAATGGAGAGATGACGTGTCAACGTGTGTTACAATCTGGCTCTTACTCTGAATGGAGTGATGATATGTTGATATAAGAATATTTAGTATACTTATCTCTGGACTGGTACACATTGGAGAGGCTTGAATCTTCGTTGCTGAGGCGATGCTGGAGTTGGCTGGCAATTTCTGGATGTTTGGAGTCTGGAAATCAACATGGGGTACTGGGGGGGGGGAATTTGATTTGTGCCATTTAGAGGTTTTAGTAATGACACAAGACCACTTCTTTTTTTTCTCATGAGATTTTTATTTTCTCCAAGCCAAAACTGCTGAGAGCAAAAGCTCCATGTCTCACTCTTGATACATAATTCTAACTCAAATCACATTCTGACATCTCACTCCTCCTCTCTCCCACTTTGTCTTGTCTCATTGCCCATCTAATAGAAACAAAGCTATATGGCAATGATGGTTTATCCTTAAACTTTTCCATTCTCATCTAACATATTTTTGCTACCCCCCCCCTTTAAAAAAAAATTCTTTGAATCTCTACAACAATGTCCCCCTTCCCACATTTCCCTTATTGAATGTCTTAATCACAAACCCCTGATGGATTGATATGATAATAATGGAATTACTAGCAGGACCTGTCAGTATACCACATGATAATTTGATTGTTACAACATTTGATATGTAAATCTTACTTTAGAGCTATTAAAGAGTTCAATATGTAAAAAGTATAATCATCTTCATTTAACTGTCTCTCACTCTTTTTTTTTTTTCTTTCCTTCTTTTCATTTTTTCATTATGTTCGATTGAAACAGATTAAGAGTTATCGCTTTCGTGCAGTCATCCCTCTCTATCTCTCTCTCTCTCTTTCCCCTACCCTCTTTCTTTCTTATTATATTTTTTCTGTGTAGCATGTCCTTTTTCTTCCCTTTCTTTATAATAAAAAGGAAGTGGTCTGTTATTTAGCCGAAGTGACAACACTCATAAGAAATAAGAATTTGACACAAACAATATAAAATAATCAGGATTTACATTTTTGCATTTCATCTTGGATGATTTGGACGGTCTCATTTTCAACCAGATAATGGTCGTACAATTAAGAACACGAGTATTAATATATAGATGGCATACAGTGCTCAGGTGCATTGAAGGTGTTTGTATAGTAATTCAAAGCGTAATTCATTTTCTTCCATGTTGTAACTTGTGTGTTGGGTTTTTCTAATAAAAAAAAGAAAAAAATTTGTGAAAACACAAGGGGCCTGTTTAGCTTAGCGCGTCCGCCTAGGAATTCCAAGGTTCCTGGTTTGATACTGGTCCCCATCAGTTCATGGGTAGCACAGCTTGGGTAATCTGATCTGTGTGGTAAAGCATCTGGGAGCTGATGGTAGATGTGCTGCTCCACCTTATGTCATTAACAACAAAGAAACCAGAACCTTAGTATAGCAACCGGTAAAGGAAAACTGAATTCAAAACTTGTTAAACTCTGCTTAAAAATTGACCTTGTGTCACATCCTGCTCGTGTGGAGGGGTTGGGTAAATACATATAACAGATTAAAAACAAAGAATTGGAATTTGGTTCTGGCTGTAGACCAACATCCTCACTGAGTGCTTTGTTCCAGACTTATTAAATAACTCTAAAGAATTAGCAGTGATGCTGACAGCTTTTTGATTTAGTGCATCCTGGGACGCATATATTTGCTTTGAATGAGTCCCCAGATAAATTTATGAGTCCCAACTAAAGTCGTCTAACTCTTACCTATCTTATGTAGTTCGTCTCTAAGAATCAATTGAAATGTATTTACAGTTAGCTTGAAATGGTGATGGAAGAAAAAAGAAAAACACTGGGATGCATGGATACGATTTTACTGCATCCTTTTAGATTTTTGTGTGTCAAGGAACCCAGGATGCGTACCATTCAGCATCTCAACTAATTTGAGAAATATTCTTACCAAATTTGAATATTCTGTATCTTTATAATTTCAGGTCTAGTGATGGTAACGTTCTTGTTGTGGCCTCAACGGATGGATTTTGTTCAATTGTTACTTTCTCTAAAGGAGAACTTGGAGAGGTTTACAAAAAAGAGGAGTCTTCTAAAAATCCACAATCAGCCGATGGAGAGAAAAATCCGGAAGAGGACAAGACTAACCCTAACCCAAAACAGCCGACTGAGCCCAACTCCAAGCAACAAACTAACTCATCAACTAGCAGTGTGAATAATCCAATGGAAACGGACACAAAATCCGATGCTGGAACATCTGCAACCAAGGAAGAACCAATGGAGACATCCAATTTATTTTCTTCACCAAAATCTGTCGTTCTGACTTCAGGAAAAGCTAAATTAAAGGTAAGTTTTGATATTTACCACACTTCACAACTTATAAGAGTTACTTACCTGGTTTAAATAGGGGTCCAGTAGCGTCGTTGATCCTAGGGGCCCCATCTCCCCAGGCAACAGCTGCCCCTTTGATTTAAAGGGGCAGAGCTGGGTTTATTGCCTAATGCCTGAGCTCTTCCCCCACCCTTGAGAGGGGAAATGACGGCAGGATCAACACATTTTTTGCACTTGGCCATGTTGAGATTTTTTTTATATAAGAAGTGTGTTAAAAGCCCACTTCTACTTATAGACTCGGCAAGAACCATGTGATCTCCCTTGGCCAATCACTGGCAGTACTCTGCTGCTGATATAATACTTATACCAGCTGTACTGGTCATAACTACTCATAACTGCTTTGAACCTTCGTGGACGATGGACATAAGATTAAATCACTGGACCTTTAACACTACGTAGGATAGGACTTATTCACTTACCAAAGGATTCCATAACTCAGGCCTTACTTTTAAGCCCTTTTCAACTGGCCAAGGATGTCATTTAAAAACTTGACAGACCATCCTATGAGTTGGCTCGTGGGTGGTCCTACATTAATAGGCCTGACCTGCACACGTGGAGTGTGTGGTAAATACCTTATAAGCGATACCTGCATCTTAGAAGGTCAAGGCTTAGTGTGAATTCGTACTTTACTATTTTTAAAAATAACTGAAAGTAATTTATTTGAATTGCTGAATTTGCCGGTTTATAACATCCACTTTTTTCTCCAAAAAATGTCCGAAAAAATGATCCTGTATCTTATAAGGTTATTACGATCCTTTAGGCTTCAAGCAAGAGCGTTTGTCCAGCGGAGATCCTTTGTGTTAAGCAGAGCGTGATCCTTAATAAAGAATCCTTTCATTGTTCCTTGGTGCTCCTCAGTCCTGCAGGCCCTTCATCAATGATTGCAAATGGACATCTCTCAGTATCAGCGATTAAGTAGTCAACCAGCCATACACTTGGACTGTTGATTGGCTGAGGTTTAAATCATGTGACATCGCTTAGTCTATAAATTTAAGTGGTGTATTGCAGCACACCTTATATATCAAAATATTCCAAGAAAGGTCAAGGGTCATATTTGAGTTACTGACTAGTGGAATTCTATTGCTGCAGTGACCCTTAAATTAAACTACAAATATCTTTGTTAAAATTCTGGTTGCCATTTTAAGCGTTTAATTCTTCTGTTGGTAAATTCAAGTCAGTATTAAGTTTGAGTTCAGTTGGTTAATCTATGTTCAGTTTCTTGAAATCCTAGGTAAAAAAAAAAGAGTGTAGTGTTAATAGTTCTTGTAATCCCAGTCTGTAGGTTATTGGCCAATATTTACCGGAAATGGCTCCTGCTGATGTTGTGAATAGTTCATAAATAGGCGTGCCAATTTGTGTGTACATCTTATAACAAAGATATTCCAACAATCTCTGTAAATGTAATTAGGTCTGAATATATGGGAAACTTTAATAACTCTTCATTTAAAAAACAAAAATGTCTGCCCAGATTGAGAGGTGTGTCTCTTATTAAATGTCAAATATGCAAATTTTCTGTTTTGGGATTGTTAGACTTAGCCTGACACAATATACACTACATGTTGATATTTTAAAAGATTTTTCAACTTCTTTTAATATAAGTTTTCTATTTTGGAAGTACTGTTTCTTTTTGTTTTTTTAACTAAAAATCTTTTCAGTATTTAAAGAAATAAAAATAAAGATGGTTTGTGAATTTTGAAATAACCCCCAAAATGTAATAATTGTGCAAGAAAATATTTTATAAAGATTTATTAGATTATCATCAAAATTTGACTGTTGATTGAATGCACTTTTTTTAACCCCCCAAAATAAATCACCCTGCATCTTATAAGGTCATGTGTTAGTTTTAGGTTACTGGTTAGTAGAGTTTTAGTGCTGTGGAGGCATTTATATCAAACTACAAACATCAAAACCCACAATCACTGCCTTTGGAAAAGGTATGAATCCAACAAATCTCCCTCCAGGTATGATTAAATAGTAGGGTAAATTAGGCTCTTTAACCTTGGTATGGCAACTAGTCTAGGAGAAGGAAAACTCTGAATTTAAACCTATTTAAACACTGCTTCAAAAAAAATGACCTTGTGTCACATTCTGCTTGTGTGGAGGAGTTGGGTAAATACATAAACTATTTTTAGAGATCTGATCTTGTTTATTTGAAAAAAAAAAATACTGGATGATTCCATGTCAAATCATCCTGGCCATGTCACCCACCCACTTCTATTTTTCTGAAATTTTGTCTGTGTGTGGAATATGATAAAGTTAGACAACCCCAAAATTTGAGCTTCCAATTCCAAAAATTGGCCAAGTTATGTCAATTTTTTTTAGCTCACCAAATTAGAGGGAGATCGTGAAAAATGGCGACTTTTTATAATCTATTTTTGTCTGTAAAATGAGTTCTAGAGCTTCCCTATTCCTAAAAATTGGTTTATAAAAGCATTTTTGCCTGAGGAATCCAAAAATGCTATCATAAAAGTCTTAAAGTTAAAATTTTAAATTATTGATTATTTTTTATTATTTCATAGAAAGATCATTATTTCAATGTGGCACTGTTTCTATCACATTTCTATTATTATTTCACATATATTGAACATTAATTTTATATCAAAAAGATAGTTTTGTTTTTCTCAGAACCAAAGTGACAATTTTACTTTTTTCTCTCAATGATTTGTCATGGCATTACCCAACTTTTAATCTGCAAATTCAACAAGGAAATTCTTTTATGGCCTTTTTTTTTTCTTTTTCAGTCTCCAATTCCTGCTGATATTGATTCTTGTAGTACAGACTTCAGTCTTATTCTGGAGACGTCATGTGACACACCTGCCGTGGCATCAACCTCCTCAGCTGAAAAAACTCCAATAACTCCAATGGAAACATCCACTAGTGGCAATGCTGGTTTCCTGTTGCCAACGTCTATCAAGAGTCCTCCATCTTCGGTTCCCAAAAGCCCAATGGCTGTTAGAAACCCCACCCTAAAATCAACTATCACCTCTCCACTTACCATTCGCCCAAGCCCTCCAACTGGATCTCCAAATCAGTCGGACAAACCAAAGAGACGTGTCCAGTTGACAACTTTGTCACTTTTGAAACCAAAATAAAGAGAACAAAAATTTAATATTCTTTTCAGAGATTTTAAATATTGTGAATGTGTTTTTTTTCTTTTGTGTGTGTGGGTGTGTTTTTCTTTTGTGTGTGAGGTGGGTGGGTGTGTTTTTTCTTTGTGTGTGTGTGTGTGTTGTGGGTGGGGGTGTTTTTTCTTTTGTGTGTGTGTGTGTGTTGTTTTCTTCTTCTTTTGTGTGTGTGTGTGTGTGTGGGGCGGAGTGTTTTTTTCTTCTTTTGTGTATGTATTTTTTTTCTTCTTTTGTGTGTGTATGTGTGTGTGTGTTTCCTGAAATTTCTATCATAAAAAAACTTCCATAACCTTTTAACATGAAAAAAATAACATTAAATAAAAGAATCTGATAATTTTTAAAAATTCTTTCAGCCAAGTTCTTTTTTCAATTGTTATTAAACTTTCATAAAAATCACATTTGATTAACACCTGGTTAACTGGTTCACAACTGTTGTAGAGATTTTTAACCTTACTTAGGCTAGATGGGCGGTCAGAGATTGCTCCCTGGTCCACTCTGACCCGGAGTGGTAGTACCTGTTAGGGTCCCATCTATGGGTTAAATAGAAAACATGAGTGTATAAAAGAAATTGTATTATCCATTAAAAATGAAATTATTTCAAAACTTTGTCGGCATTAAACATTTTTGAATACCAAATTACCAATAGAAGTATTTGGCATAAAATAACCCTAGGGATTGACATGCCATAAAATCCAACCAACCAAACTGGGTGCCCTGTCTTAGTGCAACCTTGTCAGCTGGTGCTGTAGAATATGCTGACTGCACCTATGCAGAAGGGTAAGACCCCTCCACTTGTAACCCCAGCACTGTCGGCTGGGGTCCGGAGAATACTCCAACTGCACCTCTGCAGAGGGGTAGAACCCCCCCCCCCACCGCCATGGGGCCACCTGTTGGTTGTGAGTAGCAACTGGTGATGCCTGAGAACAGGATCCTGGTGGCTGAGTGGTCTGTGACTATTCCACTTTGGCCTTTACTTGGACTAGACGGGTCGTCGAAGAAGCCTGATCCGATCAATCGGCTAATCATGCCAAGCCCTAATACCCCCCACCATATGTTAAACACAACACCAGAACCTAACTAAAACAACAATGATCAAAAACATTAAACACCTGGTATTAGAAGGTGGTGGCAAGGGTTAATCAGGTGGTGACCATTCTGATCTTCTACAAGGATAGCTTTGGCATTAAATAACCCTTGACGGTTGATATGCTATTAAAACAAAGAAATCAAACAAAACTGGACCACATGACCTTTAGGCACCTCTTTTGTGATCTCGTTTCATAAGGACATTTCTTTTTATTTACACCGTCAAAATTCGGTTGTTTGTTAGGGTTAGTTTTATAATTTAAAAAGAAAACTCAAACAACCGGATTTTGACATAAATGAAAAAAATGTCCTTATGAAATGAGATCGCAAAAGGGGTGCCTAAAGGTCATATTGTTCACAAAACTTCTTTATCTTCTGTGTTATTTCTAAAATCCATTCTTCTTTTTGCTTCTGTTTCTCTCATTTTATTTTATTTTTATTTTCTCTTAGAGGTTATTTCCTATAAGTCTAACATGATCAAAGGGGAACCACTCTTGACTGATAAATTATTTATTTATTTATTGAACTACTAGGAAAAAAGAAGACAGGGTTAGGGTTTAGGGTTAGTTTAATAGGAAAATATAAATAATTTATCAGTCAAGAGTGGTTCCCCTTTGATCATTTTAGACTTATAGGAAATAACCCTCTTAGAAAAAGACGGCAATTTCAGAATAAATTTTGAAATATTGAAATAAACCATGAATATTGATAATTTTGAAGCATCTTTATGTTATGATATTTCGGATTGTTGTCCTCATCTTTATTGTGTATAAACATAGGCCACTGTAACCTCGAGTTCTGTTTTAGGTGTTTTTTTTTAAATTTATTATTTTAATTACCTTAAAATTGTTGCATTTTGTGGACCTTCTAATTTTATGTTTTTGGTCAGGTAAGGAGATAACGTTCTTTATGATATTTTGAAATTTCAGTTTTTAGGATAACTAACTTCTGTAACGTGGGGCCTTAATTCTTAATATGCAACGTAGTGGGATCAGTTAGCGATATGTTAACGTTGCGGCTTTCAATTAGCGATACGTAACGTTACGGGTTCTAATTAGCGATATGTTACGTACGGGCTTTTCTCGTGTATATGTGACGTTGTGGGACCAGTTAGGGATCTAACCTTAGTGGCTTTCCTTTCTCGCCACTACAATTCGTATATTCGTACGTACGGAGTTTGTTTACATACACACCCCAGGTCTAGCAGTCATCGTCTTCTTAGCCCCAAAATTCTTCTCCCACTTCTTTTGGTCAAGGGAAAGGTATCACGTTTCACGGCCGCGTGCTCCTTCGTTACGGCCAATTGACTTTATCCACGGGTCGTCCCCTTTACGATAGTGACTTTACTATCTTGTTTGCGTCGTGAGTCCATTCATAAAAAGATTTCTTTCGTTGTAAATAGAGCAGACTAATAACACCGGGTTTACTTCTCAGAAGTTTATTATATTCCAAACTTCCTATAACTTTTGAGAGAGAGAGGGTCCCTAATAATCTCTGTCTTAACAAGAGGTGTATTTTAACTGGATTCAACTTCGAGTTTTTAGTCCTTAGTAAACTTCTCGGTGAACAAGCTTTTCTTAGCCTTTCCTTATCGTCTTCAGCGACAACAGCTTAACTCCCAACTGCCACGCACACCTCCTGACTCTAACTGCCTCTGACTCTCGGACCCTCACTGCTCTGATCGCAGACCCTAACTAACTCATCGTGATTCTATTCGCGGGTCTTAAATAGCATTTCTAAATAATATTCCAGAAGATTCTTTCTCTAGAATTTGCGACTTCTTTCTGGACTAAATCGAATATTCGATTCGTTCCAATCTCACTGGTCAACCAGAGTTCACCAACCTAAAAGATCAAAGATTTCTTGGAGTCCAAAAGACTGTGTTTTTCTTAATCCTAGACTTATCGTCTGCTTTCTCTCGTTAAAAAGATGTTATCTATCCTAACTACTTTTTCGGTGTTTCCACAAAGACCACCCAGTAACTCAAGATAATTGGTAGTACATTTTTCTAAGGTTCTTTTCCAAGTCTGGCACAAGGCCACAAATATAGGTGCTGGGCGGCGATTACATAACACTTCTATTTAATTTTTTCTGTCGAATCAAAATTTTGTCAATAAGTCTGGTGGCATTTATGGAGTGAGCAGTAACGATGAAGCTCCAAAACTGCATTTAAATTCATATGTAATCGTCTGAAGATGATTTATTTTAAGGTAATTAATATAATAATAAATAATAATAAAAAAAACCTAAAAAAGAGCCTGAGGTTATAGTGGCCTGATCGTTGTTTGTTACGATTTTATGGGCCATCCTTTAGGCTTCAAGCAAGAGCGCTTGTCCAGCGGAAATCCTAGTTAAAGAATCCCTCGGTTGCTTCTTGGTGCTCCTCAGTATTGCAAGTCCTTTGTCAATGATTACAAATGGACGTCTGTCAGTATCAGTGATTAAGTAGTCAACCAGCCACGCATTATGGCTGTTGATTAGCTGAGGTTTAAACCACGTGACCTCGCTCAGTCTATAAATTCAAGTGGTGCATTGTAGCACACCTTATACATCCAAAATAATACAACATTGTTTCCGCCCTGTCAGCTGGGGTGTTAGAATGCACCGACTGCACCTCTGCAGAGGGGTAAGATTCCCCCAATGGGGCCACCTATTTGCCGTGGGTGGCAACCTGTGATGCTTAAGGATAGAGCCCAGGTGGATGAGCAGTTCATGACATCCAATACTCCACTTTGGCCCTATCTTGGGCTTGACGGGCGGTCAGAGAGGCCCCCTCCGATCAATCGGTTGGTCACGTCAAGCCCTAGCACCTATATGATTTTCCCAACCCTGTTGCCCTTATGGCAAGCCCCAACCCCTTTTTATCATATGGGTGCTAGAAGGTGGTGGCTGCGGGTCTACATGTCCTGGGAATGACGTTAAACTCTATCTGATGGTGAGGTTCCAGTTTTGGAGGTTTGGGGAATGTGGAGCACCCCTTCATCACCATTGCTCCCTGGTCCACTCTGACCCGGAGTGGTAGTACCTGTTAGGGTCCCATCTATGGGTTAAAAAGATTGTATTATCTATTAAGAATTGATTTATTTCAAAACTTTGTCGGCATTAAATGACCCACTAAGGTTGATATGCCGTAAAACAAAACAAAACAAACCAAACCAAACCAAACAACATTGTTTATACACAATATAGAATAATTCTTATTTATTGATATCTATGAAAATCTGAGTTCGATTTGCCTCAAAACCGCCCATATTATTAGTACGTTTAAAGTCCTGCAATGTGTTTTATATATCACTAAGAAATAAAGGTTTACATAATATATGGTGTGGTTAATTTGCATACTGGTTTTAACAAAACCGGGTTTAATAAACAATTGGTGTTATTGATCTCTAATATTGTTTTACTCTCCAATGTATCAAAATCAATCTTATGAATGATTTTATATAGAAATTAATTAATTAAGTGTAATCTTTTTATGTGTGTTCTTATTTAATTTCGTTAGTCTTTCTAATTTAATATATTTCATTACATTAAAACTTAAATACTTATTCTTGCTAGTATATATAATATGCCAATATTTTTGTCTTTTCTTTTTCTTGCTAAATGTAATTTTCCTCTCCAATGTGAAAGCGAAAGACAAGTGGCTCTTATTAAAGAGCATTTGAATTATATATGACTCATTATGTTTATTTGAAACTTGTGCACTGGCCGAGAAAGAAGAGGGTGTTAAAAATAACCAATGACATTTTGATGAAAAGGGCAAATGAAGAGAAGTAACATTTTTCTGTGTTTAAAACTCTTAACATCCTGTTGAGAATTTTCCAAGTCCAGAGCCCCCATTCCTATAAGGATTTATCTAAAAATGGCCTTTTCATTTAAAGTTATCCAAGATATTTTCCTTAAATCAAAGACTTCTAAATATGTTTAATATTACATTTAAACAAAGTCTATCGTTTGGGGCAGATTAGGAAATGTGACGTCTAGCCGGGTGGAATGAGGCGGTATAGGATGTTAAGAGTTTTAAAAAAAAAACTGATAAAAGTAGTAGTAGTAGTTTGGTTTCTTTGTTTAATGACATATCAACTTTCGTGGATTATTTAATACCAAAGTCATCCTTGTAGAAGAGTAGTAGTAATACTATTCAACCCAGAGCTGTGAGGGATGTAGTTCATATTAGTGTGTGCATGTCAATATTATAAAAGCTTTGCATAAAAGTAATAATTTACATTCATGCAGAAAATACTTAAAAATGATTTTAAAAATTTAGGAAAATCCAGAAGTTTCATGAAAACAGTGTTACATAATTCATGGATAGCCAATGAATTATGTACGTACTGTAGATAGAATAGTTTTGAATCGGTTCATTAGATTAAAAACTAACAGGGTTAATGTGGAAAATTACCTGGACAGTTGTTGACGGGTAGTGACATGCCACTTGACTTTCCGAAAACATGCCATTAGAGGCGAATTTTAGTTTAGTTTTTAGTTGCGAGCAGGCACCTGAGGAGAGAGGATGTCCCTCAGAGTCGCATCTCACCACTGCGGTTTTGTGGGCTGGATTGTTTTAAATAAAAGACTTAAAAGAAAAACAAGTCTTGCTTTATTAATTAATTAAAACGAGAGATGATCAGCCGAACAAGAAAGAAGTAAAATCAACACCAAGAAAGAAACCCACTGGATCAACACTGAGAAGATGGCCGACGCTGCAATGATTTAGCAACAGTAACTTACAGAGTTAACAAGAACCCTCATCTCATCCCTTCACTCTGTCTCTCCCTCTCTTGCATTATATACACCTGAGTAAAGGAGTATATAACAAAAGCCACAACTGATAGGGTGGGCTAAGTAATAGTGTGACTGGAGTCGAATACCAGAACACAATCGTAATGTTGTCTTTATGATGTTTTTTCTTTGAAACAATTCTGGGTTGATGTCAAGTGCTTTTACCTGGGATTGAACATTGGCCAACACCAGCTACAAATATCCAAATATATCAACAACCAAATAAGCGAACCTCTCCAATACATGCACAATTTTCTGATGATGATGTAAACATTGAAATATTCCCAAATACAATTTCAGCCGACCATAACTATAGCCAACAGTTGGGACTGTTTTTATGAAAAAAGTATTTTATGCATAAATGTAAATTATTACTTTCATGAGACATTTTTATAATATTAACAAGCACCTCTCCCCGCAACAAATAAAAAACAAACTAAGCTTTGTCAACGGGGCACAGAATACCCTGCAAAATTCTGTATTCTGGGCATGACACTAAACTGCGTTTGATAGTGAGGTTCCAGTTCAGCCCATTCTATCTCGTTGGCTAACCGACCACTTTCCACAGTGTCTGAGTATTGTTTCTTTTAAGAAGTCGTTCGCCGTTTTTGGTAAAAACTGTAGAAGCCACGGGTCAGGTCCACAAAGTAAATACATTTTTTTGGATAAAAAGTTGGATCAAAATTACACAAGGATGCTCCGTGCTATTTTTAAACCAATCCTGGAAGAAGCACTTTTATGGCCACTTACCTCCCATCTCAAGACATGCTGAGCACTGCTAGAGAAGTAAGGATGAACTCATAAGCGACATTTTCCTGTGTACTCATACACATAGACAAACCAATGTTGACCGACAAGCAAAAACTTATATTCATCAGATCTATGCGGACACACTGTGCCGTCTAGAGGACTTACCGATAAGGGTGGGTGGTGTGTGTGTGATTGAGAGAGAGAGAGTATAATGAATCAATGGTGTTGGCACGGTCTGATTATATATATATATATATATATATATAATGTAGAAACTAAGAAAAATCAAAGTATTCCAATAAGTTAAATTAATTTCAGATGGCAAAGTCGACGTTAAAACATTTCGGTTTTTTAAACTTTAATCAGGAAATTAGGATTCGATTACTAATCATTTAAAAAAATGTTGTCAACAGAAAAAAAGAACATTTTTTCTTTAATAATTTCCCACCTTTCATTTCATCACTTTTTAGACAACACTTTATTTATCCTAATGCACTGATGAAGGTTTGAAAAAACCATCTAAATTAAATTTATTTTTTTTAAATACTTTGTTTTTTCTTATTTTTTTACATACCGTTTGGTTTATTTCCATATTTTACCACTCATATATATAGGGTATGCATTTCCATAGCAGTGTACACACACACACATATATATACACCATGTTTCGACGTATCACGTCTTTTCGGTGTGGCTAGACGTTAGCTGGCTACCTCCAGCCAGAATCGCAACCCAACCGATTCATCATCAGTCAGCACACCTACAAATTGGAGCGAGAATTTAACTGATAAAATATATATAATAATTTAACAGGGTTTCATACCAGTGACCGCCTAGTTAGCTCTCGCCTGACGAGACGGATTTTATGCATTGTTAATCAGGTACTATCAAACTAAAACGTTCCGCTGAGCTTTAATCATATTTCTGTCAAGACAAGATTAAGTTTGTACAAATTCGATTAATCCAAAGTAATTGAATTAAAAAAAAAATCTAAATAAAGAAGAGTCACACCCCGTAAACTTGAAAATAAATTAATCTATATTTATTTTATTGATTGTATTTCGGTGTTTACAACCTCATCAAAAAATGTCCTGTGCATTGGAGGGGTTCGCTTATTTGGTTGTTGATATAGTTGTATATTTGTCGTTGGTTTTGGCCAGATAATAGCACGAGTTTTCAGCACTAGTCTTCAAATTTCGATGTTTTTAACATGAAAATTGACGCAACCCAATCTTCCTGCGCATATTTATATTGATTTAAACTTAGTATGGAGTACCTTTTCAAGCAATTACTTCCAGGAACGCTTTAACCCAGAGTGGTAGTACCTGTTAGTGACCATCTATAGGTCAAATAGAATTGTTTAAAAATTCTTAGTATTAGAATACTTGATATGATATTACAGTAAATTATTTGTTTTAAGAGTTAGTTGAAGTTATAATTGTTTACTAATAATTATTATTATTCGTTACTTGAAACTATATAACTGCGTGCAAACAAATGACTATTATTAATATAAATCTTGTTATAATGGATATTATGTGTCTGTCTGTAATTACGTCACCACGAACGTCATAACTCCCTTAGTTATTTACGTTATATTCTCAATGATTATTATTAAATAATAATTATTCAATCTTAAGTAAGATTTGCCTTAAAACAGCCCATGTTATTAATACGTTTAAAATCCTGCAATGTGCATTATATATCACTAAGAAATAAAGGATTACATATCATATGGCGAAGATAATTTGCATACTGATTTTAACAAACCTGGTTTAATAAATAATTACTTGGTATTATTGATTTCTCAGATAATTGTTTTATTCTGAAACATATCCAATGTATAACTGAATTTTATTTTTTGAAAATCCCCGTATATTTTTTTCTTGAAAAGTTTTCAAGAAAAAAGAAAACCCCATTAAGCTTGTGACTTATTAAAGACTCTCTACTGAGACAACGTCGTCTCCGATGGTTGAGTCATGTACGTCGGATGGATGATGGACGAACCCCGAAAGATATCCTGTATGGAGAGCTAACATCTGGTAAAAGACAGATTGGTCGCCCCCTACTGCGATTCAAGGATGTCTGCAAAAATGATCACAGGTGCTTTTGCATTGTTCCTTCCAGCTGGGAAAATTTGGCTCAAGACCGCCCTCGGTGGCGGCAGAATCTCCACAGAGGACTGTACATGTCAGAAATCACCCTGATACAACATAATGAAGCTAAGAGGTCCATAAGAAAGCAACAGCAACAAAGCATCGGAACATCATCATCTACAGGGACAACCTACAAATGCAAAATTGTGGTCGAGAATGTTTCTCAAACATAGGACTTCATAGTCGCAGGAGGCGCTGCAACTTCAGGGGCACACAAAAACTTTTATCATAGTCTTTCGAGACTGAATTGCCAATGATATTAAAGACACGTCGCCGTCGTCCTCTTCACTAAGCTTCGTTATAAACAGTCAACAAATATTGTCCACCCTTTTTAAACAGAAACAAAATATTGACGCCTTTGCCTCAGGAGAATAACATAAAGTCCCTTTCATATTAAACATTCTGATACATTATAATTGCTTGGATTAAAAGCTTAAAAAACCGTTAATTCCCTTACATTTGAAACCTTTTAAGGTTATGGAAGGCTAACAGTATTATAAAATAAATGATGTCTATTGGGAGTTGATACTTTCTTAAGCATACTGTAGTCTGGCACAAGGCAATCATAGTTGAGCATTTAATAAGGATGGAATTCTCTGCACTGGCGAAACTAGTTTGTTAACCATAGCTCTTTAATAGACATGGCATAGAAATAATGACTTATTGTATCCCGTTACCCGCATCAGCTCTGTGCGCACACTGAATGCCGCTTAGAGAACTTACAAAGATTGAGCGAACTGATTTTCGTTTAACACCCGCAACAAGTTGAACGAAAATCAATTCGATCCTCATCGGTGCTCTACAACTGCGTCCTTATGCCAGACTAGGCTTGTGACTATTTGAGCTATGAATTAACAACCCACGACACCATTGAGACCGTTTTCTTTTGACACAATACTTTGATGTTATTGAGAGATGAATATAGCTTAGACGAGTAGAGAAAAATATATTTCATGTGCAAAAGAAAGATTTTAACGTGCTCTATTCAACGGAATAATGGGTTTAAACTAGCAATAAAAAATACTGTGTAAAACACAAAATAGGCCTCAATGGTTTCGCGGACTGTAAACGTTCTTAAAATTAAAGCATTAGTAAAATGACTTTTTCAAAAATTATCCTTAATTATACCTTTTGTTAACTATACTCACTAGAAAAAAACACCCTCCAGGCGGTGTAAAAGTTTATTTTTTTAAAGATATTGCTTGAGTGGAGTTAGAAATACAATGTCAGAGGGATTTTAGTATAAGTAAAATCATCAAAATTATTAAAGGAGTAAAAAAATAAAACAATTTAAAATGAAACTTAGTTCTCTTCCCCTCAAATAAAATGTTGCGTGTATCTATTAATTATTTAAAAATTATTTTTAATATTTTACACATAGGTTTTACACAAAATCGTAAGTATTTATCTATTTGTAAACTTTTAGTTGGCAGGAGTAAAAATAATTCTTAAAATTGATTACAAATTTCGCAAAAATATTTTCTCATATAATTTCATAGTTTATATAGTTTATTTATTTAAATAATATATAGCTTATTTATTACAATGGAAGAGTCAAACTTTGAATTCTAAGGAACAACTTTTATTTATTAATATTAATATTAATTGTGCTTTATTCTATGTATTGACGATTTTGGTAATTGTGACGTAAACAGAATAGAAATAGATTTGACTTCACAGTTGTGTGGCTCCATATTTAACATGACTGCATTGTTAATTTTCATGAGTCTTGTTACATTTTTGTTCTCTATTGAGTTTTGTGGGGATTAGATAAAATTAAAATTTTTACCCCCCACCCAAAAAAAACCCCAACAAAATCCCATGGGCCATTACCGGAAGAGCCCTCCGCGCATGTGCGACAAAAAGGACTGCTGTTTCTTCTGACCGTGTGATTAAAAGATTTGCCTATAATTTTAGAATTCGAAGAATTTGTTTGTATTATTATCAGATAACCGTTTTTATTAAGATTATCTCTTTCATTACTTACCTTGTTCGCGTTAAGTTGTCCTGCACGTTTTGATGATGTCTCTTCTGTCCCAGAAAAAAAAAAAGTTTCAATACATCGAAGCGGATGAATTTTGTGTCAGACACTGGGATCGAAACCGTTTTGTTGGATCCTCTTGCTTAATCAATTATTGCAAACGATTTTGAATGGATAATTTTGAATGGATGTTCATTTTTTTGGTACCATTAGACATTTTGAAAAGGCAAATTCCAGAAAATATTGACGATCATTTCTTGAGTAGCAAACTTAAAATCATGATCTTCTTTCTTTCTTTCTTCTTTCTTTCTTTCTTTCTTTCTTTCTCTCAATCAGTTTATATCTGTCTGCCTCAGATATCTATTTATTCCAGTTTGTTGATATCTATCTATCTATCTATCTATCTATCTATCTATCTAAAAGAGCCATAAGGTTGTACAATAGTTATTAAGGTCTGTTTACCTCAGATACATATTTATCTCAGTTTGTTCATTATCTATGTATGTGTTTTGTGTAATGGTAATCGTCAAAAGAAATGGACTCAGCGACACGAGTTCAAATTCCGGACATGTAGTGCTAATACCCTTGGGAAAGGTATAAATCCAACAATTTTCCCTCTAGTTGTGCGGACTGGGCTCGTTAACCTTGGTAAGGAGAAGGAAATCTCTGAATTCAAACCTGTTAAACTCCGCTTAAGAAATTGACCTTGTGTCATATCCTGCTCGCGTGGAGGGGCTGGTAAATACATACATACTTACATATCTATCTATCTATCTATCTATTTAAAAGAGCACCCAAGATTGTACAATAGTTAGTGCTACGTTTGAAATGCATTTTGGAGGCCAAAGTTTGTTTGGGCAAAAACTATGATTATTATCGATCTAATTTATGATATTATCTTGGAAGTTATGGATTGTACATATTAACACCCCCCCACACACGAGCAGGATGTGACACAAGGTCAATTTTTAAGGCGGAGTTTAACTGGTTTGGATTCAGAATGTTTCTTCTCCTAGACTGGTTGCCTAACCAAAATTAAAGAGCCCAGTCTGCCTTGCTATTTACCCATAGCTGGAAGGAGAGCAGATGGAGGTATACATTTCCCAAGGGTATTAGCGCTATATGAAATGTAGACAGCCTCGTCTAGGATTTGAACTCGGGTCGACGTGTCCATTTTTTACGACTCTAACCATTATACCACGCGCCTCTGAAGTTATTGATTGTAAATGATTTCCTTGTCAAATATTCTATTAGCCTTGACCTTGTTTGGTTTATTCCCATCATCCCCAGAACAACTCTGAGAATGATACGAAATATTAAACAAAATCGGTGATACAATTAAAAAGAAGTCAATTACACTGGCCTGCGTTAAAAAAAATTTTCTCCAAAGGTCAAAGGTTTCTCAAGTGATATATGATCACCATTTTCAATTCAAAAATACCATTCATTCTGTTTGGTCAGGTCTCGTTTTTAAGATGAGCTTCAATACTTCACAACATGATAACACTTATTTAAAAGCCTGTGGACTCTACCTGTCACAGCTATAATACTATACTATACATTTCAAGTCAGAGTTTGTATCTTAAAAATTTGATCTGATTAAAAAAAAACTAGTATGATTTTTGGATTCAGCATTAAAAACTGCTTTTAAAATCAACTATTATATATTCGACCTTGAAAACATCGCAGACCACTGTTATCAATTCCTCATGAATATTTTCTCGAATTACTTTCGACTTTTCTTTTAAAACTTATGATTTTTAAAATTTGAAGTTGGCTTATCTGCGATAGCTGTCAGGATTTTGTGACGGAAGAGCTTCATATGTTTTCCATAATTTTCAGCGATTTGGTAAATTTCTTTAAACATTCCCTCTGTCGATTCTTCTTTCATTTCTCAGTGGAAACCATAAGGATAGAAACATTTGAGGATCCTTCTAAAAGATTAGTAGGACAGACTGGGTTCTTTAGTCTTGGTAAGGCAACCAGTTTAGTATATATATTCACCCAACCCTTACGCACGAGCAAGATGTGACATAAGGTCATTTTTTTAAGCGGAGTTTGACTGGTTTGAATTCAGGTTTTCCCTTCTCCTAGATCTGTTGCTATATCGAGCTTAAAGAACCCAGTCTGTCCTACTATTTACCCATAGCTAGAGGGATCTTTTGGATGCATACCTTTCTCAATATAAGCCCTAAGGATAGATATATTAAAGGATCCTTCTAAAAGATTTAATATATTTATTGTTATTATTTGGATTATTCGGACTATTGTCCTCATCTTCATTGTTATCTGTACAATGTTTCGGCCGATGTGCCCTCCGTCCTTCTTCGGGTATTTCTTGTCGGACCCGGGAACCATCTCGGACACGGGAACCTTCTTTTAGAACTCGGGACCTTCTTGTCGTAATCGGGAGCCATCACGGAACTTTGAACCTAACCCTTTATTCAGTCCACGGGTATATCCTGTTCTCATTCCGCTAACCATAGGTGGGGTATAGGTGTTAAGCAGTGTTCATTCTTATTCTATGTTACTACTGCCCCTGACCAGGATTGAACCTGCAGTCTAGAGATAACTGTCACTTAGAACTGTCTTAAACTAACTCCTTTATCCACTACGCTATGTGTCGAGTTGCCGGAGGGCACATCGGCCGAAACGTTGTACAGATAATAATGAAAATGAGGACAATAGTCCGAATAATCCAAATAATACTAATTATCAAGTCTCATCTAAAAAATTCCGAGAAATCGTATATTTATTGTTATTTAATAATAATTATGGGCCGTGTTCAATTCTCTCATCTTAATTCTTTTTATCTCATTTTTGCATCATCCATTTTTTGTATACGATGATCATTCAAAAAATAAGGGGGATATTTCTTAAAAATGCAAAATACATTTTAATACTAATACTCTGTATTGTTTGGAATTGGTTTATAGCAAACAATTATTTTAATCTCGCAAAAATATTTCTTTTGAGGCAAATCAAACAGAGTATTCTAGGCTTGAACAGAGGTCTCTCACCAAATTTTCGGTGGCTGAGAAATGCAAAACACGTGGAATTCACAGAGGAATATGCGATGTGTACAGAGAAGCCTGTTTTAGTAAAAGCATTTTTTTTTTCAAATGAGCTAAACATGGGTTTGCCACTTCGAGCCTGAGTCGAAAAGAAAGTCCATGGAGTGGAAACTCACTGATTTTCATGTAAAGAAAATATTCCAGGCGCAGTGGTCTTGTGGGACATGAAATGACCCACCACTTTTAATTTATTTGAAAAAGATACAGCTATAAACAATGTTTCTTATTGCCAACTCCTTTGGCAAAATTCACCTTATTTATTGAATGACTCTCGTATATCAAATGGATATTAAATATGAACTTACATCATACCTTTCTTCACAACTAATTCGAGATTTTTTAGTTATTAACAGTTTACGACACCATTGAGGCCGTTTTCTACACAATGCTTTCATGTTATTGGGAGATGAATATGGCTTTGATGAGTAAAGGAAGAGAAAAATATATCTTACGTGCAAAAGAAAGATTTCAACGAGTTCTATTCAATATTTATTCATATATTTATTCATATAATGGGTTTAAATTAGTATTAAAAACTTACTGAGGGAAACACAAAATAGGCCTCAATAGTGTTGCGAACTGTAAATTTAGTTTATTTTGGCAAAAGACCAGAAGTATGGAGCACTCATTGAGAATCTAATTCTCTAGCAATGGTCAGCTGACCTTGCTCCTTAACCATTACACCATGCAAGGAAATTATCTATATTTATCAAGCTTAGCTTAGTTCTGAATAAGAAAATCTGAGAAAAGTGAAAATCTGAAGATTGTGTTGCTTCAGTCTTTTAGGATGGAGAACTTGCCAGTCCACCTTGAAAATCAGCATTTGAAATATACGGTGGTACCTGGGCTCGAAAAAAGGCCATTTGTTCTCACAGAAAATGCACAACCATCTCTACCACCATGCGGGCTCTACGTTCGACATAAAAGTTGCCTTGTATAACGCTGAATTTCATTTACAGTGCTACTTTGACTTACGAGTTTAATTCGTTCCGCTCATAACTTCATTTCCTCGTATATCAAATCAGTTTTCTCCATTAAAATAAAGTGAAATGCTATTAATCCGTTTCAGCCCCACCTTCAAAAACACAACACAAACTTTTTTGTTACTTTTGTTATAAATAAGAAAAATATCACTGTATTGTATAAAAATATAATAAAATAGAATGTAATGAATCATGTGTTATATTATGTTTTAATGATTATTTTTTGGTACTATTATAGTATGTGGCCTACCTTTTGAATGTGGCCTACGAAATCATGTCTTTCTTATAATATGTGGTCTAACATAAAAAGCATATTATAAGGTTATAATAATAACTGCTAACCCTAACCCTAACCCTATTACAGATTTTTAGAATATTTTAGAAATAAATAGATCTCTGATTCATGTAAATTATGGATAAATTCTTTTTTTAATTATTCTTTATTACTATATACAACTTATGACTGAATTGCATTTCTTGAAATTGAATATATGTGAAAAATAATTAGTTTCAATAAATTGCCTACTACTTATATCTATAAATATACTCTTACTGAGGTAGGACACATTCAAACCGGGTAGACCACATACTATAACAGAATCAAAAAGGTAGGCCACATACTATAAAGGCACCTGTTTTTTTATAAATATTATTTTTTCTTTGTGTAATAAATTTGGAAAATGTTTTTAGTGAACTTATTAAACATAAGCGTATCTGAAGCTTTCTCGAACCTCAAATTTTTGCTCACAATGCAAAGCAAAAAATCGACTCGTAACTCGGAAAACTCGTACGTCAGGGCACTCGTAAGTCAATGTACTACTTAGTATCTTCTTGCATTCACACAACGTATCAACTAAACTGCTTTCATTTGTTTGTTTGTTTGTTGTTTTTTCTTCTTCTTTTGTTAACTTTTAAACCACTAACAGTTATGGACTCGCCTAAAAAATCTATCGCTGTCATTAACGGTTCGATAACAATCGATCTTATCCTTTAAATCCCTGCTCATCAGATGTAATGCTTACCATAATGGGAAAGGTCTCGCCACGCCACACACAATCTCATCTAATCCGATTTGGGAAGACTTAATACATCCACTGGCATCCAGTAAAGATCTATCTATCTCTTACACGCCAACACCGACAAAATCACCTTTTACATTTTGTAGCTGGGTTTTATACGCATGCGCACTGACAGGCAGAATTGTTAGGCTCTATAAGGCCGATAGGCGGACACACAACTGATTTGGTGACCTTAATCATCAAGCGGTGATCGCGGTGTTTTCGGGAACTGTTTTACTAGATTATTGGTGCAAATTTTAATTGACTTTGTTTGACTAAAACTTCGAAGGGGATCCACCTGGGTAAAAACTATCCTTGTAGAAGAACAGTAGGGGTTCTTTTTAATCCATAGCTGGGGATGGTGAGCGGTTTTACATTTTCTCCAAGGGTATTAGTCCGAATGTGAACGTAATAGCGCGACTGGAGATCGAATTCGCTTACTACGATATTGCATTGACTTTGATTGACTAAAACTTCGAAGGGGATCCATCTAGGTACACGGTTGGTTTGGTTAGGTTACTTTGTTTAATGGCACATCAACCTCCGTGGATAATTTAATGCTAAAACCATCCTTGTAGAAGAACAGTAGGGGTACTGTTTAATCCATAGACGGGGGTGGTGAGAGGTTTCACATTTTTCCCAAGGGTATTAATCCGAATGTGAACGTAATAGCACGACTGGAGATCGAACTCGCTTACTATGATGTTGCAGTCGAATACATTTGCCATTACGTCACGGGGACTCCTCTACCTTGGTACAAAAGATCTAGTATCACCAAAAACTTGCATTAGTATCGATCTAATTTATGATTTTGTCTTGGGGGCGATTGGTTGGGAATAATTTGCTGGTCAAATATTCTGTTGAACTTGACCTTGTTTGTGTCGAATTTAGCTTTATTAAGCAACTTCCTGTTACTGGACACACACACACACACACACACACACACACATACATATATATATATATATATATATATATATATATATATATATACCCCGCACGAGCAGGATGCGACACAAGTCAATTTTTAGGCGGAATTTAACAGGTTTGAATTCAGAGTTTTCCTTCAAGAGCCCAGTCTGCCTTGCTATTTACCCATAGCTGGAGGGAGAACAGGTGGCTGATTACCTTTCCCTAGGGTATTAGCGCCATTTGAAATGTTTACAGCCTCGTCTCGACGAGTCAATTTCCTACGACTTTAGCCATTACACCATGCGCCTCATGAGTGTGTGTATGTTTGGAAGGACGAATAAATAAATAAATATATATATATATATATATATATATATATATATATATATATATAATAGAAAGTCAAATGATAGGATAAATATATACATTTATCCCCCCCCGCACGAGCATGATGCAACACAAGGTCATTTTCTTAAGCGGAGGTTTAAATTAAGAGTTTTCCTTCTCTTAGACCGGTTGCCGTACCAAGATTAAAGAGCCCAGTCTGCCCTACAATTTACCCATAGCTGAAGAAAGATTAGATTCATATCTTTCCCAAGTGTATTAGCGCCAAGTGAAATGCAAACAGCCACGTCCAGGATTTGAACTCGGTTCGCCCTGTGCATTTCTTACAACGGTAAACATTACGCTACAAATATCATCGTATAAATATATGGAGGGCTTGTATGAACAGTGTGTTATTTCACACATCAAAGGGTGGATATATTTATTCGAAAAATAAACAAACAAGAAAACAGTTTGTAGGGAAGTAAGTATGTATACTTACAGATCCCCACAGAGTAGGTGCGACTATTGGGGAGTGATTCAATAAGTAGACTCAGAAGGGTGGGGACACGGCGTAAGAATCGGGGGAGTCAAATATCTTGGCTCACGTTGTACATATTGTTACATACATTCTACGTGATCATATATATATATGTTTGATTGTTTGTTATACTTATAAGTAAAGAGTGCTCAATATCTTTAATAGAGCATGTATATATAAGTTATCGTAGCGGAGACATGAAATCATAACTTGAAAATCGCATAGGCGAAAACTATCAGTTACCCTAACTATATATATATATATATATAAAAAAATTGTCTGTTCAGCCACTCACGCAGTTGCGGATAAAAAAAGTGGACACTACGCATCGTCTTTA
>CM042138.1:141676199-141688699 GCA_023376005.1 Doryteuthis pealeii | reverse complement strand
TCGACGCAATTTTTATGCGCCCACATAAAAATGAGACCTTGTGTCCAGCGTTCATAAGTGGGATGAGAGGCAAATACCCTTAAGCAGTCCTGCCGTTCAGCTGACGATCACCGGCCAATAAATATGATACAGTTTATTACATTCTATTATTTAAAAAAAAATCATATTGGCATCCTTCCGTCTACGAGAGACGATGGAGTAGTGTCCAAAATTTCTTTTGAACTACGTAGATTGGGCGGTTTCTTATGGAGGATGAGCTGTTGCCCAGGCAGCAAACCCCCCTTCTCCATACTGCCGCTGTGATCCAAAGGAAAGGCAAAGGAACCAATGCAGTTTGGCAACGGCAGTGTCGCAGGAATTGTTGTGTAGAGCTGGAGTTCAGCGTTACTCTATCTTAGGGACTCCGGCTCCAGATTTATTTTCGGGGTTTACTCCCCTAACATTCGAAGAAGAAAGAATGCATTTACTCAATATTTACGGACAGGATGTGACACAAGATAAATTTTGAAACGGTGTAAATTCAGTTTTAACTCAAAATTTTCCTTTTCCTTGACTGGATGCCTAACCATGGATAAAGATCCCAATCTGCCCTACTATTTACACATAGCTGGGTGTGTGTGGGGGGAACAGATGGATTCATGCCTTTCCCAAGAACTTTAGCACAAAGTGGAATGGAAGCAGTCTCGCCCAGGATTTGAACTCGGCTCGACGATTCCATTTTGTACGACGATAATCGTTACAGTAAGCGCACTTCCTCACGAAGAAAGAAGTAATTGATAATGATGATGATGATGGTGTTTTCAAACGATTTTTAAAAGATTGGTAGATTCTCGCCCACATACTATGAGGATAAAAACTATCCGTGTGGTCCCAGGGGTGAGAGTCAGGGTTATTGCTCGCTACCTGTGGCGCACCTAGTGGAATGCCGATGAGACCATGCAATGGTCACTAATGAACTTAGGTTTGTGCTTGGATCCCAACGGTAAAATGATTTCATTTCAACCCTGACTTGATGGTAAAGACTTAGTGGGAAAATGCATATTATTCTAAACGAAACTAATTGTTTATCATGGTGCAGTGTCTTAAATGAAAGTCTTGTTAAGACCTACATATTTTTTATGGGTAAAATAATTACGTATTACAACCCGAAATTCTAGAAAATATTTTAATTTTTAAAGATTTTTTATAGGTAAAATAATTACATAACTTATATATTATATTATTTAAAAAATAATGAAAGTTAAAAGGATATGTAGGGGTGACCAAAACTCTCGGACTACCCTGTACATTTTAAGATAATGATTTAAAAAGAACTTTCAGTGAACCGATATTTATCGCGCATATTGAGAACGATCGTTATTTTTTAGTTGAAGAAGGAGGTATAATCAGAGAGATGAATCCCCAGTGTCAAGAAAAGGAAACCGAAACGTAAATCAAGAAAACAATTATTGATTCTGTTTAAAGAATATGAATGATTGAATATATGAATGCGGTGAAAAGAGGCATTTTGAATTATTGATTCTGGGATGTGAAATTCAAATTTAAAAAATCAGAATAAAAGAATCAAGAATATAAGAATACAACATTCAGGAATGAAGGAATAAGAGAATCAGGAACAAACAAATAAAGGAATCAAAGAATCAGATATAAAAGAACAGAAGGATTAGTTTTTTTTGAAAAATGCGGTTGCAAAATATTTTAAACAATCATGAAATAATTCCCATTTTGTGAATTGAAGTCAGAGGTGAAAATAATAAACAAAGAGAAATAAATTGTTTGTTTATGTAATTAAAAGAAAATATGCAAAAAATGATTTTAAACTGCCGATATTATTGAAGATATTTGCTCAGTCTAGGAGGATAGTGAGTACAGGTCTATAATGGAAATAACAAGATATGAACAAAATCAACTCTATTTCTTGTTAATCCAAAATAAATGATCTACAAGCAAATTTTAGTGTATCATTAAAAGCTTTTATAGATACATTTACCAACCTCTCTGCATAAGCAGGATGTGATACAAGGTTGATTTCTTAAGCGGATTTTAACAGGTTTGCATTCACAGTCTTCCTTCTCGTAGACTGGTCGCCTTGACCAAGCACAATCCGCCCTACTATTTACCCATAGTTGGAGGGAGAGTAGTTGGATTCATACCTTTCCAGAGGTATTAGCCCTATGTGATATGCAAACAGCCTCATCTAGGAATTGAACGCGTCCTGTCGTGTACATTTTCTACGACTGTAATTATCATACCACGCGCCTTCATAAAAGCTTTTATATATTAAAAGATATTTTCTTTTTTATCTTCCATGAAATTTGAATCGACAATAAACAAAGAGTGATAACTCAGTGATATCGACAGTTGTTCATATATAACTCTAAAATGACTAAACTAAACGTGCTTTAAAGAAGAAAAAAGAATTTCAAACGCTGCCCTGTGCATAAGTAAGGCTTTTGAGGCCATCCAATCAAAGTACTTATGCATGAAATTGCAAACCGGAAGCTGATCAAATATCAAAAGGAAGTCGCCGTCGACTGGATTTTTCCATGGCTCAAAAACATTTTTGGCCACAAAACAGATGAAAATTGTTTTAAAAAAAATATTTTGTACCGTGAAGGAATTATTAAACATGACAAGATGAATGTTTGAAAATGAATGAGCGTCTATTGACATTGCGTAAACAAAATGAATATGTCAGAAAGACCCAAAATGTGAGGAAACTATAAAGACTCGATTAAGTTCTGGAAAAAAGATCTATCTATCTATCTATCTATCTATCTATCTATGAAAACACAAATATGCATTGATCGCATTGTATGATTTTTTTGTCATTGATGTGTATTAATTAAAAAATCTCTGCAAACTGTCAGTGATATTGCCGGCAGAAATATATGCAAATTAAACATATGTAAATGAAATATATGCAAATGAAGTTAAAGGCTGAAATGTAAGTGTTCAAATAAAAGCATATTGCAATGTACACACATGATATTTTCCATGAAAAGACAAAAAACAATAAAAGCAAAAAAACCCCAAAAAACAGCAATTTAAAAAAGACGGTTCTGATGATAAAACATTCATAAATATAAAGAAGAGAGGAAGAGGAAGATAGAGAGAGGGAAGGGGGAAATAAATTGTAATATGAAGGGAGACAAAAAAAGAAAAGGAGGGAAGAGATAGATAAATAAAGAAAGGAGGAAGAAAGAAAGAAAGAAAGCAATGATTGGAAGGAAGAAGAAAGGTTAAATGAATTAAAACTGAAGCGTTAGAAAGTATTTGAAAAGTTATCAAAATGACACTAGATCAATGTATGGAAAGCAAGAAGGAACAAAAAATAAAAATAAAAAAATAAAATGCCAACATTTTTTCCCGTTTTTTGTTTTGTGATTTCTTTTTTTTACGTATTCGACTAAAATGAACTTTTTAATTCATTTTGCAATATTAATTTCTTATAACAAATTTTTGTATTTTAACTTTATGAAAAAATCTCAGTTTAGTCGCGGTTAATGTTTCTTTCGACATTTCCACAGGAGTTTTATAATGCTTTACTTTGATTTGAATTGTAAATAAAATCTCACAAAAAGAAAAAAAAGGGAAGCAGTTAAAATAGTATTGATAAAAAATGAAGCTGAAACCAATATTAAAATCGACTGAGAAATGAAATCACCTGACCTTTACTTTCGTATGATATTCCAAAACAATCAGATATCGATTTGTTGGTGACAGAGTTTGTATGAAAAGACAAATAGTAAGTGTAATAATAAATTATCTTTATATAAAAACACAATTTGTAAGTGTAATAATAAATTATCTTTATATAAAAAAGACAAATTTGTAAGTGTAATAATAAATTATCTTTATATAAAAAGACCAATGTTTAAGTGTAATAATAAATTATCTTTATATGAAAAGACAAATGTGGAAGTGTAATAATAAATTATCTTTATATGAAAAGACAAATTTATAAGTGTAATAATAAATTATCTTTATATAAAAAGACCAATGAGTAAGTGTAATAATAAATTATCTTATATGAAAAGACAAATGTGTAAGTGTAATAATAAATTATCTTTATATGAAAAGACAAATGTGAAGTGTAATAATAAATTATCTTTATATGAAAAGACAAATTGTAAGTGTAATAATAAATTATGTTTATATAAAAAGACCAATGAGTAAGTGTAATAATAAATTATCTTTATATGAAAAGACAAATGTGTAAGTAATAATAAATTATCTTATATGAAAAGACAAATGTGTAAGTGTAATAATAAATTATCTTTATATGAAAAGACAAATGTGTAAGTGTAATAATAAATTATCTTTATATAAAAAGACCAATGAGTAAGTGTAATAATAAATTATCTTTATATGAAAAGACCAATGTGTAAGTGTAATAAAATTATCTTTATATAAAAGACCAATGTGTAAGTGTAATAATACATTATCTTTATATGAAAAAATGTGTAAGTGTAATAATAGATTATCTTTATATAAAAAGACCAATATGTAAGTGTAATAATGATAAATCATCTTTATATGAAAAGACAAATGTGGAAGTGTATAATAAATTATCTTTATAGGAAAAGACCAAATGTGTAAGTGTAATAATAAAGTATCTTTATATGAAAAACCAATATGTAAGTGTAATAATAAATTATCTTTATATGAAAAGACAAATGTGTAAGTGTAATAATAAATTATCTTTATATAAAAAGACCAATCCGTAAGTGTAATAATAATTGTCTTTATATGAAAAGGCAACGGAGCAAGATAATATTTATATACTTTATATACTTTTTATACTATATACGTATGTATGTATGTTCGTGTACATGTATCCTTATTGATATTCCATGACGGAGATACAATTGGAATTGTACACAATTGGAATTAAAGTCTGGGAGTCTGAAATTCATCTGATACACCTGGTTGTTGAGATTCTTCTGGAAACTCATATAAACGTCACCAAACAAGACAAATATATTGCCATCTATACTTATGTCTATTGTATATAGATAATTTGTTTGATATAAAGAAATTAAATTATCATATGGTTCATGTTTAGGTCTACCATAGCTTTTCATCGGAACCCAAACCAGAATTACTCAATATTTTCACATACAGAACACATTTTCAGAGAAAAGGATCTGGGGAATATAGTTCAGTTTGGAATATTCTGTACTAAAAATGAAGCATTTGCTATTTGTTGTGATGACATTTAACTTATAGTAATTTTGTGTCACAAAAATAGTCGACATTTCAAATAAAAAATTCAAATCATCATCATCATCATCATCATCATCATCATCATCATCACAGCACGGATACCCCTGACCCCCTCTCTTGCCAACCGTCCCCGACAGGTCATCCGTACAGCATCCACTATCCGCACAGAACTGATCAATGTAAGTTTTGCTGGTCGGTCCCACTCGTGAGTAGGTGCCCACAGGAGAACGTCACTTATGGGTTCGTCCTTGTTTCTCTAGCAGTATCCAGCATGTCTTGTTCGTCTTGCTTGGATGGTTAGTGTGATACGGGGACAAGTGGCCGCGCAGTTGTTTTAATATTTCAATACAACAGATAAAAAAAAAGCTGTCCAATATTTTTCATATCTGAAAGCAACGGTTATTCTTAATCTTTTCCAATATTTATTTTTAACCGAATCAAATTATTACCCAATTATTGTATAGATATAAGAGTATGAAAAAGGGTATAAATGTGTTAAGATGAATATATTTTTTATATTTTTCATTGATAATATTGACAATATTTCGATTTATAAAAAAATCATCATCAGAGCATAATGATAATTAGGTCCGTTAGCAATGAAAATGATATAAAAATATATATTCATTTTAACAACATTGTGTGTTTTCATAGCCTTTTATCTATACATATACCGTCGGATTCATTTCCTTACTCTTAACTCATACCCAATTATTATACGCTATCGTTTTCTTCTTAAAATCTATCCGTACAAACTCGACTTATACACGAATGTGGTAATTTGGTAAATGCAATGATTTAAAGGTGAGGGTGTTTTTTTTTTTACTGCTTGGTGATAGGGATGGGGGGGGTACTAGTAGCTTTGAAAGGGTGTGTGGATGTGTGGTGAAGTGTTCATTACATTTTGACTCAGCTCAAGAAGAGTTTGACACGGCGGCCACACCTCGTTAATCCCTAATCGAATTGATGCCCTATACATCTCATAATACGTTAGTCTGATCTTTCTAAATCCATTTGTGGTTATTTATTTTTATTTTTATTTTTATTTCCATTTTTTTTTTTTTTCTTTTTTTCTTTAATCAGTTGTAAAAGCCGAAATGTTTATCAAGTCAGCAGTGAAATCCGTACCAGCGAAACTGACAAATAAATAATTCTCTTCTAAGTATCGATGCATTCTTTTTTTTTTTTTTTTTTTTTTTGCGAGTGGTGGAGGGATAAGGGGGAGGCAGAGAGTGAATAAAAATAAATAAATCGTCTTTAAAGGAATGAGACGTGGTGCACTCGTTCTTTCACGTGCCGTGTCAGCATCACTAATGGTCGAGTGATTCTCTCAGCTTTGACCCCCCCCCCCACTTTTGTAAAACCACTCTGTTGACGGGGCTTAAAATACGCTGATAGATGGGTGCTCCCCACCCCCATAATTTGCTATATATTCTCTAAGAAAACTCCAACTGCATTCATTAGTAATGGGGGGATTGGGGATTAGTTCATATGTAATATGTCTGTGGGGAATATATATTTGGGCTTTAAAATATGTGTCTGGGGTCTATAGTGTCTGGGGCTAAATTTTATTTAAATTAAAAATGTCTGTGTCTGGGGCTAAATTTATTTAAATATAGTGTCTTTAAAAATATAGCGTCTGTGGCTAAATTTTATGGACCTCATGATGTAAAGATGTTAATATTCAACCAAAGTTTTGTATATTGGATTCCTTTTAAATTGTTCTGAAACAATAGCGTTTTATTTCTGTAAAACCATTCTGATTCCTTTTGTAAAACCACACTGTCGTCTGTATACTCTGAAGAAAGATAAGACCCCACCCCCAAAAGCATCACAGTATGTATTTACCCAACCCATTCAATAATTGGATTTTCTTTTGAATTTTGTCGTTTTTAATATAATACTACAGAAATACAAATTGTATCATATTCAATTGACTCCTTCTAAAATAAATATTAGCTTTATAAAATTAAGCACTGTTCTGTGCAAATTAGTCTTTTGGGGTCGTCCAATTAAATTACTTACACATGAAATAACAAACCAGAAGCTGATCAATTATCAAAAGACAATCATATATTTTTTGTAAATCACCATCTTCTGGTTTATGCACGCACATGCGCGCACACATACGTACACGATATATATATATATATATATATATATATATATATATATATATATATATATATATGTTGTTCTGGTTCCAACGGGAGAAAATTCAATATTTCATAAAAAAGAAGGTCCACAAAATGTATTATGTTTTCAGAAAAAAAATTATTCTTTTTATCTTACATATGCAACACGTGTTTCAGATATTCTGGTATCTTCTTCAGGCTTTGATCAATGATATTATTCATATTCATTATTTCATATTATTGATCAAAGCCTGTAGAAGATACCAGAAGATCTGAAACACGTGTTGCATATGTAAGATAAAAAGAATAATTTTTTTTCTGAAACATAATTTTGTAGACCTTCTATATATATATATATATATATATATATATATATATATATATATATATATATATATATATATGTGTGTGTGTGTGTGTGTGTGTTTGTTTATTTGTTTGTGTGTGTGTGTGTGTTTGTGTGTATGTGTGTGTGTTTGTGTGTGTGTGTGTGTGTATGTGTGTGTGAGTGTGTGTGTTTAAAATCTTAAGAAAATATGCAGCAATATCAATGAATTTTTTGAAGGAAATATGTCCACATCAATGGAAATAAATAGATGAATATATAAATAAATAATCGGATGAAGCAAAGACAAAGATGAATAAATAAGAATAAAGAATTAATCAAATAAATAGAAGAAAAAGTAGAAAATGATGAACAAATCAGACATTATATTTTAGATTTAATGGAACAAGTGTAGAATCCGAATGCCCAAACTATAAAGCTAAAATAATAATAATAATAATAATAATAATAATAACTAGACATGACTCGGTTGGGAAGGTGATCCACTGGGAATTATGCAAAAAATTAAATTTTGACCATACAACAAAATGGTATATGCATAAACCAGAATCTGTTCTTGAGAACGAAACGCATAAATTCTCTGGGACTTTGAAATAAAAACGGATTACCTTATCCCAGCAAGAAGACCAGACCTAGTGTTGATAAAAAAAAGAAAAAACTTGTCAACTGGTGGATTTTGCAGTGCCAACAGATCACAGGGTGAAGCTAAAGGAAAATGAAAAAAATGGACAAATATCTGGACCTTGCCAGAGAACTGAAAAAGTTATGGAATATGAAAGTCAAAGTGATACCAATTGTAGTTGGTGCACTTGGAACAGTCCCAAAAGGATTGGAAAAAGGCTTGAAAGTTTGGAATAGAGGAAGGATTGAAACCATTCAGAACACTGAACTGCTGCAATCTGCCAGAATACTCAGAAGAGTCCTGGAGACCTAAGGAGACTTGCTGTCACTCAAACTCCAGTGAAAGACCATCAGCTAATGCTGATGTGAAAACTCAAAAGGAGATAATAATAATAATAATAATAATAATAATAATAATAATAATATAATAATAATAATAAATAAATACATTAAAAAATGAATTAAACAAATTGTGGATTATTTTGATTTTTCGGACTTTTGTCATCTTTATTGTGAAATAAAAAAAAACACTACATTTCGTCCGTTGTACCTTCCAACCTTCTTCGTGTGTTCCTCGTCGATTGAAAATGATTTCCCAAATTGAATGATTGCTATGATCGGATAGATAAGGAACACTGAAGAAGACTGGAAGATACAACGTCCGAAATATTGTGTTTTTATATTTCACCATAAAGATAAATATAACCATAAAAAAAAAATCAAAATCAAAATAACACATATCAAGCCTCATCTTAAAAAAAATCAGCAAACAATTTGTGGATTTTCTCAATCCTGCAACTGATGCGAGTAAAACGTCATTGTTTACATCAGTTTCCGGTGCTGTTTAAAAAATTCTCCAATTTGGAACACCTTAATCTAGTTTCCTTGATAGACATACGCGTATTAAAGTTGTTCTACACAAAATTGCCGATTGTAAAGAGGAAAATAAAATATTATCAAATTCAACACAATATAAAATCTTTTAAAATTCAAACTTTTCTCTTTTATATTCTATAGAATTTTTCAGTATCATACATTTTCTTAAGTAACGGAATTGGTTCACTGTCAATGTCAGACATCAAGCTTCAAGAACTATTTAGACGGAGATGAATTACATGGATATGATTATTTATAAATCTTTAGTCTGGTACAAGGCCAATGGCGTATAGCTTTCTGTTAACTCACGACAGTAGTCTATATAACTAATTCGCCGTCTACAACACGACGACGACAGGCTTAGAGAATATGATGTTCGACAGTAGTGTCGTTCAACATGCAAACCTCGAAGGGACTATGTGCAGTCCGCCATTATATCCAAACCATGAGGACATTCTTCGATTTTAGTTGAGGTCGAATGTCAAAAACATTGTCACTGATTAAACCATATTGCCTAACTTCCGGTTTGCTCTTTTATCACCATTTGCGCTGTATTAGCTATCATCGGTTTAATCGATATATGCTTCCATAGTTATTTAAAAAATGTAGAATTCTTTTTACAATTAAGATAAGAAAAATATGGCGAGATTATTTACTTGTGTAGAAAAAGATGTAAAATAATTCTTGAAATAATCATCCTTATATATATATATCTTAAGAAAGTATATTGTTTTTTCTTTCGTTCACAATCAGCCATTTCATATGAACAATGTACAATTTGATAAACAGTACGATTTTGGCATGCTTTCTGTAATCGTGCAATGTCATGATGGCATAACAAAATATCATTAATTAACAAAATCATTCACTTCTTAAGGAATACGAGATATCAATTTTTTAAACAAAGCATATCCGCCATTTTGAAACCTTTAGATTTTTGTAAAAGTAGAAGAAAAAAAAATTTTTTTTATCAGTGATTTTGTTTTAACATAGAAAAAAGTCAGTGTATAAAATGAAAACAAAAATATTGAAGTAAAGAGGGAAATATTCGAGAACTTCTATAACTGTACGGCTTATTATTAAAAACTTCTATAACTGAACGGCTTATTATTAAAAAGAACCAGTTAAATGCAACAGTTAATACGAAAATAATTATTCTATGAACTAATAGATAAAAATGAATAATAAATGCCTTTATGATAATAAATAACAATAAATAAACGGCTGATACTACTACTACTACTACTACTACTACTACTACTACTAATACAGCACGTCTGATTTCTTTGTTACTTAATAATAATAATAATAATAATAATAATAATAATAATAATAATAATAATTCTTTAAAACTTTAAAATTCAGACCGATCATCTGATATAGGTTAGTTATCACAAAGACAAAAATATTCCGATGGTGGATGTCACTGTTTCAGTAGCGAAACTAGAAAATAGTGAAAATCTGGAAAACTATCAAGACCTTGCCGGAGAACTGAAAAACAAGAAATATAAAGGTGACAGCAGCCCTATAATCATTGGAATAATTGGGGAGAATCAAATAAGTCTTGGAATGATATCGGAAGAATTGAAACTTTTCAAACAGCAGGATTGAGGAAATCGGCAAAAATACCGAGAAGAAAGGGGGGTCTTAAGAAAGTTTGTGGTCATTTGATTCCTAGCCATCAGATAGTGCTTGCGGAAAATTCATTGGATAATAATTATAGTAGTAATAATAGAATCGACAAGTTTTAGTTAAAACACTATCGAAACAACGGTATCTCAATCTCTAATCTTCCCTCAGACATAAGGCGAGAATCACAACAAACACAATTCCCATGCACAAGAGAAAACACACAGCAACAGAAGGAATTGAACTGCTCAACTATGAAATCATCAGAATGCTGAAAAGAAAAGAAAATTACAAACATCTCGAATATTAAAATAAAAAACAAAAAAAAAAACAAAACAAAACAAAACAAAAAATAGAACAAAATCATTAATAAAAATGTTAAGAACGAAGAAGAATTTGGAAATTGAACTAAATGAAAGAAATAGAATCAAAGAAATGAATATATGGACAATATCCAAAGTAAGATATTCGGATCCCTTCCTAAACTAGGCATGAGGGCATACTCCCTGTCGTTTAGGGGCTAACTTGTTGAACTACGACATGTAGTAAGCGAGTTCGAACTCCAAAACTTTCAGACTTTACCATTGGGAAAAGGTGTGATCCCCCCATTACTTCCAGCTATGGGTTAAATAATACCGCTACTGTTCTTATGCAAGGATGGCTTTGCATTAAATAACCCATGCAGGTTTATATGCCATTAAATGAATGAACCAAACCAAAAAAACTTTGTTTGGTTCTGGCTTGGTTTCTTTGTTTAATGGTATATCAAGCTTCGTTGGTTATCTAATGCCAAAGCCATCATTGTAGAACAGTAGTGGTACTATTTAACCCATAGTTGGGGGATGAGACAACTTAAGGCGGATGTTGATAAACTGTGTAAAAAGGTGAAGATAGATAAAGCAAAATTGACAGCTTTGATGATTGTGTCGACTCTGCTAACAAAAGACTTGAAGAATACACCAGGCAGTGTGATGAAAAATTGATAATCGAAGATTTTGCAGTAATCTTATAAGATGAGAAATGAAGAATAGAAAAATCAATGAAAAAAACAAGCAACAAAAAGTATTAAAAAATTGTAAAAATGATAACTTGGACATGGTTGCGCAAAGGACATATAAACAGAGAAACGGGATTCTTACTTATGGCGACTGTAAAAACAAGATAGGATACTGGTAAATAGGAAATGCAGGCTGTATATATATATATATATATATATATATATATATATATATATATATATATAATTCGATTAATCATGACAAGATACCATGTGCGACGTGAGGAACAACATTTGGTCTCTGTGTATACCTACGATTAGATTAGCACTTGTCAATCATAAGTGCGCAACTACCATATGTTTAAGTCATAATATATATATAATGATATATATATATATATATATATATATATATATATATATATATATATATATATATATATATTGAATGAATAAGATAGGAATATTAATCATATAATAAGCGAATGTGGCAATTTGAATCAGAATGGATACATAAGTAGGTGGGGGGGAAGGACGAGGAACTGGGAATTGTGCAAACGGCTGGGATTTAACCGCTCAGACCAATGTTATGTACACTACCCAGAATCTGTTCCAGATAAACAACTCTTTGAAACTTTGAGATCCTTACCACAAGTGCAGATTTAGT
>CM042138.1:141606199-141671199 GCA_023376005.1 Doryteuthis pealeii | reverse complement strand
CAATTCCACAAAGCAATTAATATATACGAACAATTCTGTATAAAGTGCAGTAAATATATTTGTGTGTATTTACCAATAAGTGCGACCCCTCATTTTCTCCCTCTCTCTCTCTTCTTTTTTTTTTTTTTTTTTTTTTTTTTTTGTTGGCACTACATTCATTATTTTTTTGTGTTGCTGTTGTTCCTTCCAGCAAAGATGTTTTTTTTTTTTTTTTTCCATTCTCTCCCTCTCTCTCTCTTCCTTTCTCTCTCTCTTTCTCTCTCTCTCTCTTTTCAGAAATCTCATTTTTGTTTCATTATCATTATTATTATTTTTAATCCATTGAATCACTTTTTTTTTCTTTTTTTTGTTGATCATTCTGTTCCTTCTTGAATTACAAAATGTCAGTGCAATTCATTTGCATTGAATGGTCATAAACTGGGATGAGATGACCAGACGCTGGACAATGATGGAAACCGGTGCGCCACACTTCGCTGACCATTCGCATTGAGTGTTGGTATCTGTTGTAGTAGGACCACTGAGGCACATGCGACTTCCTAGAAGCTAAAAATGCCGACCATTTACTCCAGACATAAGTCTGGAAGTAAAGGGGTATCATGCGATCATGTCTGCGAGCTGGGACTTTGGTTGCGCCGAACCGCGGTGCCTCACAGAACGCGTAGTTGTAGAGAATGGTTCCCATGGTCATGTGACGATCCGAATAGTACTTGAACGTGAAGTGAACACTGTATATAGTCTTATTAGTCAAGTCTAAACATGTGTCCGACCAATTAAAGCGCATCTCTAACGGTTCAACAATGTAACATTCAGAACGGAATCCTCTTTTAAAGGCAACAATGGCGGGGCTATCTTTAGTGGCTTCGGTGAAAGAATAATCAAATGTAACAACTTTCGAATTCATTATGTCGTAGATGCTCGTCATTCGTACCCAGTCTGAATGTGGATGGGTGGCCAATTTAGCGTGTTGGTGGAAAGGAGGTGGACTGAAATAAACGCTGACATTGGTGAAATAACGGTTGACATCCCAACCGCCGTCCATAATGTGTTTTGGAACATTCATCTGGAGTTCATGGCTTTCATGGAATTTGGTGTACTTGAAGACATGGGATGCTTCAGCTAAAGCAACTGCGAATCCTACCAGCATAACGCTGGTGATCATACGACTACGCCAGGCGCATCTTTCATTAATATCCGATTGTGTATATTTTAAGAATTTCTTACCACAACAGGCACAATGACGCGACAGGCCCATAAGCATCTTGTAGATGACGACAATAATTCCGGTTATGGCCCTTGTATATTGAGCTTTAGTAATAGGTCGTTCTCGACAGTAGACGAGATTCACGTTGATGCCAAGCTGTGGAACGTCTTCGAGCCAAAGTGAAATGGCCAAGACGATATCTGGGTTAATAAAGTACCATTTGCAGGAGAAAGAAAACAGGTTGAGAGTCTCCAAGATTGAAAGGATAGTTCCCATGATGGAGAAGGCATAGAGCGATAGGACGATGTTTGGACTGAAGGCTCCAAACACAAGACCGGATTTGTAGTCTCTGACTTCTTGGTAGATCCACCAGTTGGCTCCTATGTCGATACAATCGACCACAAGCGAAATGAAAAAGAAGAGGAATTTCCGCGTTGAGCAATAATCGCTTTTAAACATAGAACGAGGTCTCCGAATTGGTGAATGGCTGGGAGAATATCCCATAGGGACATTATAAGAACCTCCGATTACGTTGACCCCAGGATGGGGCATCCCAGGGGGCATACCGATGTGTGTGCCAGCGGTGGGCCGCATGTGCACCGGGGTTACATTGGACCTCATTGGGTTGATGGGACCCCTCATTTTGATGCTGTTAAAGTTAGAACAGTTCAAATGAATTAAAATTCCTCTGGTTGATGGCCGGGGAAGGTTCGCGTAGAAGTTTCTTTGTAAGCCTCACTTTTTTTCTTCTTCTTCTACTGTCACTTGTTTCAATGTCCTGTAAGATCAATTTATTTTTTTTAATTGATTTTTGAAAATCCTTTCCAGGACAGCGGGCAAACTGTTTTAGTTCGCCATTTGCATCCTGTTTGTTCCACTTATAACATACATCTCCAGCAAGAGCATCGTTGCTCAAGAACCTTCGATCAGGAACACGGCCACAGCAAGGAAAAAACCAGTGGCGACGCCTATCTGTCAAAATAGAAAACAAAAGATTGTAACAGGGTTTATAAATAATCCACTGTAGTCTGTGTTAAAATACTAATCCTCTTAATATAGATTACCTTAGCGGTAGTAGTCACTTATATCCATGATAAAGCAGAAAGCTAACAAGTTCAATAATTAAGCCCGCCTTTTTTGCTTATATTCCCCCATATTGATTTTAATCGAATTGTTTGATTTCTACAGTCAAAAATGTTTTGTATATAAAAAAATATTTCATAGTTACATCAAATCATAAATAGCATTGTTTGTTATTCATCACTTGTCTGTAAAAAAAAAAAAACGTTGCTGGATTAAAGCCATATAAAACGAAAGAAACCCTTTGAAGTAATCTTAAATGACTGAGATTGTCCTTTATATAACATTGCCATATTTAGAATTGCAATAAGGATTTAGATAAACTGTTCCGTACCGGATTTAAATAGGTCGATTTCAGATGAAAGCAGGTTATCGTTCATTAACATTTGACCTACACAGTAGACAAGTTAGATAATTTCGAGGAGAAATCATTACGCTTTGATTTGATACATACACGAATTATTATTATTATTATTATTATTATTATTATTATTATTATTATATAGCTACCAAACCCCTCCGCACGAGCAGGATGTGACACAAGGTCAATTTCTTAAGCGGAGTTCAGCAGGTTTGAATTCAGAGTTTTCCTTCTCCTAGACCGGTTGCCTAACCAAGGTTAAAGAGCCCAGGCTGCCCTACTATTTACCCATATCTGGAGGGAGAGTAGAATTCACACTTTTCCCAAGGGTATTAGCGCTAAGTGAAATGCAATTACCACGTCCAGCATTAGAACTCGGGGCGACGGGTCCATTTCCTATGACTTTAACCATGACACCACGTCCTTCCTACTATTATTATTATTATTATTATTATTATTATTATTATTATTATTATTCACTCTTTTTGAGTTTTTTTGAGTCTGAGTGACAGCAAGTCTCCTCATGTTTCCAAGACTCTTCTAAGTATTCTAGCAGATTGCAGCAGTGCAGTATTCTGGATGGTCTCAATATTTCCTCTGATGTCCAGATTTTCCAATCCCTTTTCCAATCCCTTTGGGACCATTCCAAGTGCATCAACTACAATTGGTATCACTTTGACTTTCATATTATTATTATTATTATTATTATTATTATTATTATTATTATTATTATTATTTCACTCCTTCCGAGTTTTTCACACCAGCGTAAGCTGATGGTCTTTCACTGGAGTCTGAGTAACAACAAGTCTCCTCAGGTCCCCAGGACTGTTCTGAGTATTCTAGCCGATCTTAACAATGCTGTTGTCTGGATGGTCTCAAATTTTCCTCTGTTTTCCAATTCCTTAAGTCTGTTTTTTAAAACTTTGGGGGACCATTCCAAGAGGACCAACTACAATTGGTATCATCGTCACCCCGTTCCACATTTTTTTAAAGTCTCTGGCAATGTCCTAGTATTTGTTTATCTTTTCACTTTCTTCCATTTTCACTCTGTAGTCCGCCGAAACAGAAAACACCTCTAGATTATAAGTTATTTTTTCTTGTTAATTAACACAAAGTCTGGACTTTTGACCTAGAGTGGGGGATTCGAATGTATCTCAAAATCCTAGAGAATTTTATGTCTCATTCTCTACGACTGATTCTGGTTTGTGCATTTGGTAATATGGTCAAAATTTAATTTCTTGCACAATTACCTGTGGATCACCTTTCCCACCCAATCATGCATAGTCTTGTACTCCTTTTGTGCTAGTTTGCTGCATTCACTTATTATTTGATTAACCGTTTAATCTCTGTCTCCACTCATCCTACACTTGCTATTCTGTTGCTTTGATATATTTAGCCATTATTATTATTATTATTATTATTATTATTATTATTATTATTATTATTATTATTATGTGCCTATTTATTATGATATGTTATATTTTAATATTGTTATATTTTGTGTTGTATTATCTTGAATTATTAATTTATTTGGAAAATAATGTTTGATTTTTACATTTAAGTGTGTGAAAATCTGCCATCCCTAAAAAAACAATAATAACAAAAACAACAACTCCCCCCCCAAAAAAAAACAAAACAAAAAACAAAACAAAAAGAAAACAAAAAATAAAATAAAAGAACAACATGAAAACAAAACAAAAACAAAGTTATAATTAGTATTATTTGGATTATTCGGACAATTGTCCTCATCTTCATTGTTATCTGTACAACGTTTCGGCCGATGCGCTCTTTGGCCTTCTTCGGGTATTTCTTGTCGGATTCGGGAACTTTCTCGGACTCGGGAACCTTCTATTTGAACTCGGGAACCTTCTTGTCGTAATCGGGAGCCATCACGAAACTTTGAACCTAACCCTTTATTCAGTCCACGGGGTATCCTGTTCTCATTTCGCAAACTATAGTTGGGGAACAGGTATTAATTATTACTCTATGTTACAGCTACCCCTGACCAGGATTGAACCTGCAGTCTAGAGAAAACTGTCACTTAGAACTGTCTTAAACTAACTCCTTTATCCACTAGGCTATGTCTCCACTTAGTTAGTTCAGAAGAAAAATCACCAATTTTATCCATAGACTCAACATATTTGATAGTTGTCACGCTATTTTCCAAAAAGAAGAGTTCATTTTTAATGTAGTTTAGTGTTTAGTTTTTACATCTAAAGTTAATCAGTTATATCAACCAGCCTCCAGGCGTTGTAAAAATTAATTTTTGAAAGATATTGCCTGAGGGGGTGGCAGTTAAAAATTCAATGACAGAGTTTGTACCATAAGTAAGTAAGTAAGTAAAGTCGTCGGGGCGGCCTAATGTCGGTATCAGCCAGACAGCGAGGGAGTCTATCCCCTTTTCACTAGCACTAGACCGAGGAGATTATTTTAGCGTCCGAGGTGGAGTGCCACCTACCATCAGCTCCTCACTTTACCACACAGATCCCTGTGCTACTCATATGCCGAGTTGGCGAGGGCCGGTATCGAACTAGAAACATTGTGATTCCTAGCCGAACGCTTTACGTGACAACCTCTGATAACTTTTAATATATATTAAAATAAATCCAACTATATATAAATATATAATACCGGGTATGTATTTATTAAAGCTTGTTTTACAAAACAATGAGGACCGTCTGAGGTTGCATACTCAAATTTTGAGTGTATTTATTCTATGTTATGACAATTTTGAGTGATGTGATGTAAGCAGTGACGTAGTTTCAGTTAGAGGCCTAATCTCTATTATTAATAGTTACGTCCAGTTCTCTGTATTTGGAGAATTCAGTCAGCGCGCTGGGGATCTTCAACTTAATTTGGGGACTACAAAATGATTGTCAACCGAGAGTACATGTAAATATTTTAAACAGAAAATCCTACCCATATTTCCCTGCTTTCTATCTATCTATCTATCTATCTATCTATCTATCTATCTCAGTCTCTTCATATCTATCTATCTATCTATCTATCTATCTATCTATCTATGTCTCTTCATATCTATCTATCTATCTATCTATCTATCTATCTATCTCAGTCTCTTCATATCTATCTATCTATCTATATATCTATCTATCTCTTCTATCTATCTATCTATCTATCTATCTATCCAGTCTCTTATATCTATCTATCTATCTATCTATCTATCTATCTATTTCAGTCTGTTCCTATCTATCTATCTATCTATCTATCTATTGGGTAAAGCCATAAACCAATATATCCAATTTCTCATTTGTCAATAGAGTTTTATTTTAATTTTCTTATAGATATAAGAGTGAATACCCTTGGCGTAGTGGATAACGTTCGGGACTGCAACATCATTGTAAGCAAGTCCAAACACCAGTCGCGCTATTAGGTTTACTTTCGGACTAATATCCATGGGAAAGGTATGACCCCTCTCATCCCCCAACTATAGGTTAAAAAGTACCGATACCGTTCTTATCCAAGGATGATTTTGGCATTAAATAACCAAAGAAGTTTGATATGCCATTAAACAAAGAAGATTAATTTATCTAATAGATATAAAACTTATAACATTCGGGTGGAATGCGGGTGGCACTGATCAGTATATTTTCATGTCACCTTTAAGAAATGAGCAGTTTCTCTGACACTTACTTGTTATTTTGCACAATTATAGCAAACCGAAATATTGAGACTTTAAAACTCAAGAGACTGTACCTAACTCTTTGCCAACCAAATTTCCATATCCGCCCTGTCGTCTGGGGCGTTAGAATGCACCGACTGCACCTCTGCAGAGGGGTAAGACTCCCCCAATGGGCCACCTGTTGGCCCTGTGGCGACCCGTGATGCTTACGGATAGAAACCAGGTGGTTGAGCAGTCCATGACTTGCAATACTCCATTTTGGCCTTTCTTAAATTAGACGGGCCGTCGGAGTGGCCCCCTCCATTCAATCGGCTAGTCACGTCAAGCCCTAGCACCTATATGATTGACCCAACCTTATTGCCCTTATGGCAGGCCCCAACCCTTTTTATCATATGGGTACTACAAGGCAGTGGCTGAGGGTCTACATGTCTTGGGAATGACGTTTAACTCTATCTGATGGTGAGGTTCCAGTTTTGGAGGTTTGGGGAATGTGGAGCACCCCTTCATCACCATTGCTCCCTGGTTCACTCTGACCCGGAGCGGTATTACCTGTTAGGGTCCCATCTATGGGTTAAATAGAAAAACGAGTTTATAAACAAAATTGAGTATCCATTAAGAATTACTTTATTTAAAAACTTTATCGGCATTAAATGACCCACGGAGTTTGATATGCCGTAAAACAAACCAAACCAAATTTCCACCACGGCTGTACTACATTTTCTGGGTATTTTTTACCTGGATGATGGGATATTTTCAAAGTTTACTATCTATTCACCTCAGAATCCATTCTATTCAAATAAAGTAAGTAAAATGGGCGGAGTAACCTATTGTCGGTATCAACCGGACAGCGAGGGAATTTATCCCCTTTTCGCAAGCGCTCGACCAGGGAGATTGTTTATGCGTCTGAGGGGGTGCACCACACCTACCGTCATCTCCCTACTTTACCGCACAGAAGCTGTGCTACTCATACGCGAGGGCCGGTATCGAACCCAGAAACTTGTGGTTTCGAGGCGGAGCTGAGTTAAACCGGCCATTCAAATAAAGTCCAATTATTATTGTAATCTGATTCCTTCTGCTTAATCATAATGAACTTACCATCAGTTTTTGTACAATGTTGGGAAACCGCTGTGAGCGGTTTAAAGTAGGCAAAGAGTTAAAACTATGATAATCGAAATCGATAAAGATATTTATTGCAGTTAACCAATAAGGCATCTCATCGATTTTGTGACTCCAGAAAATGCAATACTTAAGATAAAAATAAGTTAATATCTGGATTGGGTGATTGAAGTCGAATTTGAGATCGAAATCTGGCGAATGTAGAAATAAGAGCAGAACCAATTATTATTGGAGCGTTGGGTTCAGTTTATCAGGACAGATGATTTTTGATACGAAGATGATTGTTAAAATCATCCTGAGAAATTTCCTGGTAAGCTCATCCCCCTCAACAAATAAAAAAATAAATAAATAAAATCAAAATAAATAAATAGAATAAAATAAAATATAATAAATAAAAATGAAAAAAAAAGAAGAAAAGACCACTAGATAAAATTTCGGCTTAATGAACTGAAAATGATACTTGGGTATTTTTTTCTTGAAATTTGCTTGCTTTGCCAAAACCAACACAAAAACCGTGAAATTTACAAGTATGCAACCGATATAGGAGAAGGAAACGATATTCGGCATTTGAAAGGAAAACACTGAATTCAAACTAGTTGTCCCCACAAAAAAAATAACATTGTGTCACATCGTGGTAGAGGGGTTGGTTGGTAAATCTATAATAAAATACAATTATTGAGGTGTTTTTTTTTTTTTATCAGAAAATTGTTAGTGATATTCAATGGTCAGCTAATTAGTATTTATTGGCCAATTCTCCGTACAAGCAGGATGTGACACAAGGTCAATTTTGAGTTTAACAGGTTTGAATTCAAAGTTTTCCTTCTCCTAGACTGGTTGCTATATCGATGCTAAAGAACCCATTCTACCCTATTGATTTAATTTACAATAAAAAAAAAACTAAGAATTAATAAAAGCAAAAAACAATTGTGAAAGAGAATAAGAAGTAAATTTCAATATTTGTTGCCAAATCCAAACTATAAATATAATGGGTAGACATATTTTAAATGGATTTCCTTTGGTTTTTATTTAGAAAGTCAAATGTTCGATTGTTAAACATAATAATTATTAACCTTTAATTCGATATTGGTCGGTTATTCATACAAAAAGTATCTTGGTTTGTGTTATATACCCCTTTACGTCGGGTATATAAATGGAGAGAGAGAGAGAGAGAGAGAGAGAGAGAGAGAGAGAGAGAGAGAGAGAGAGAGAGAGAGGGGTGAGGGAGAGAGAGAAGGGGGAAAAGAGTGAAAGAAATAATAAGGAAAATAGGGAATAGAGTAAAAAAGAGAAGTGTAGAGTGAAATAAATAGAAAAATAGAGAAAGGGCATGAGAGAGAGAGAGAGAGAGAGAGAGAGAGAGAGAGAGAGAGAGAGAGAGATGAGGGGGGATGATAGCTTGTTCGGTAGCCATTTTCCTTTGTTAAGCTTCTTCTGTGGGTTTATTTCTTCTCTGCTCATCTCTTGTGGATTAATTAACAAAGATTTGTTGTTTTTCTATTTTCTTTATTAAAAACAACCCCAGCCCAAAACCGCGCGATGAGAAGCGACATCTTTAGAGAACGTCTTCTATCGGTGAGTGCCTGATCGCAACTGACTGAAACTAAAGCTTGTTTCTGTCTTAGGTCCTCCTTCTGCCAATCAGAAGTCGGCATACAGTTGAGCACGAGGCCAAACGCCGTCAATCATGGTAATTTTCCATTTCCTCGTTATTTGAATTTTTTAACGACTTTATTCCATGCTACACTACTTACATAATTCATAGGCTACCCATGAATTATGTAACATTTAGTTATCATATTACGACTACTATTACAACTACTCATATCATTCATCCAATACATCGTTTGTTCAAGTCTAATAATGACAACATCATAGCACAGCTGCACCGACTGCACCTCTGCAGAGGGGTAAGACTCCCCCAATGGGGCCACCTGTTGGCCGTGGGTGGCGACCCGTGATGCTTAAGGATAGAGCCCAGGTGGATGAGGAGTTCATGATAAGCAATACTCCACTTTGGCCCTATCTTGGGCTAGACGGGCGGTCGGAGAGGCCCCCTCCGATCAATCGGCTGGTCACGTCAATCCCTAGCACCAATATGATTTTCCCAACCCTATTGCTCTTATGGCAAGTCCCAACCCCTTTTTTATCATATGGGTGCTAGAAGGCGTGACTGAGGGTCTACATGTCCTGGGAATGACGTTAAACTCTATCTGACGGCGAGGTTTCAGTTTTGGAGGTTTGGGGAATGTGGAGCACCCCGTCATCACCATTGCTCTCTGGTCCACTTTGACCGGAGTATTTAACGACACGAAGTATTTAACGACACGTCAACCCGACTGGGTTGGTTGGTACCTGTTAGGGTCCAATCTATGGGTTAAATAGAAAAACATGAGTTGATAAACAAAATTGTATTATCCATTAAGAATTGATTTATCTCCAAACTTTATCGGCTTTAAATGACCCACTGAGGTTAATATGCCGTAAAACCAAACTAAACCAAACCAAACAGCGTGTCCTGAACACTTTGTTTAAAGGCATATCAACCGTCGTAGGTCATCAAATGCCAAAGCCATACTCGTAGGGTTATTTTATTCAATGGCATATCAACCACTGTGGGTTATTTTATGCCAAATCTTGTTTTATTGTATACATGGATTGTAAGTGAACAGTGTATGTAAATATTTTTTTTAAACGAATCTTTAGATTAGAATTTTGCTTTACAGATCTTTCATGTTCTTTGCATTGAAAAACATTTTCTGATAAAAGCGAAAACTCCAAATTCTATGTGGAAGTATTTAACGACACGTCAACCCGACTGGGTTGGTTGGTTAATTTGTTTAATATATCAATATATCAACACCCGTGGGTTAGTTAATACCAAAACTTTGTATATATGGTTTGTAAGCCAATAGTTTGTAGGTAAATATTTTTGTAGGTAAATATTTTTGTTTGGTTTTATAAACTCGTAGGAATGGTTCTCGCTAAATTTCAAATAAATCTATTTGATCCATAAATGGGACCCTATTAGGTACTACAACTCTGGTTGATTGGTTGGATTTTACGGCATATCAACCCTTGTTGGGTTATTTTATGCCGAAGACATGTTCTATTCTTTTTTGTTGGGAATTCAACTTTTTTAAGCACATTTTAAAAACATTTTTAAAACTTATTTTTTTTATCTGTTTAACTCATAGATGTCATCCTAACATCCACTCCGGCTCAAAGTAGACTTGGGGGTAATGGCGAAACTAACACCCTTAGCCACCGCCCTCTAGCACATATATGATAAGAGGGTTGGGGTCAGTACAATCGTGCTAGGTCTTGACGTGACCAGTCAACTGATCGGAGGGAGCCTCTCCTACCATCCGTCAAAGTAAAGGTCAACGTGGAGTGTTGCATGTCATGGATTGCTTAGCTACCAGGATTCCGTCCTTAAGCATCACGTGTCGCTATTCAAGACCAACTGGTGATACAGTTGGCGTATTCTACAGTCCAAGCCGACTGGGCGGAACAGCAGTAGTGGTACTACTTAAACCATAACTGGAGGGGGTGAGGAATTCGTACCTTTCCCAAGGGTATTAGTCCGAAAGTTAACGTAATAGCGCGACTGGATTTCGAACTTATTACGATGTCGCAGTCAAACACTACGTCACCTGAACTCCCCAACGTCAAGTTTAGGAAGGGATCTGAATAACTTTCTTTGGATATTATCCATATATTTATTTGTTTAGTCCTGTTTCTTTCGTTTAGTTCAGTTTCCAAATTTTTCCTCGTTCTTCTCATTTTTTATCAATCATTTTATTCTGTTTAATTGAATTTACTTTCAAGAATCCGAGATGTTGGTAATATTTTTCGTATTGTATTGTTAGGTTATCATATTATGACTACTACTACTACTGACATCATTCATCCAATACATTGTTATCCAACAGTCAGGAATATATAAAGTGTAGAACGAGAATAGAAGTTTTGTACATTGTGTTACGGTTTTGTGGCCATTTTTAGGCTGCAGGTGAGAGCACTTTACAATAGAAATCCATTGTGTTCCTTAGTGTTAGGTAGAATCCTTGTGTTCCTTAGTGTTAGACAGAATCCTTAGTATACATACAAGGGTCTAGAATAGAAGGTTTGAAATCCTGCTCAATCAAGTAATTATGAAAGTTGTAATTCCAGGAACGACCATTTTATTTTCAACCATATAAGACCTTTTTGAACTTCCATACACAATTCTTATTTTTATTTTCAAAACTTTTGGTAGGTCAAAGTTCAAAGGGGTATTTAGATATGCACTTTTGACATCAAGGTGGTGTACTAGCAAGTCGTATTGTACGGCAATTTGAAAACAAAAATATCTAGCTGACATTGCCCCTTACGATGATTTAAAATGTTTAAAGAATAACGGAAGTGAAATACGAGATAATACGAGTGATAATGCGAGACACAATGAAGTTTGAGAATTAGCTAGCCATTAAAAACGCAGAATCTAAATCTCATGAACGAGAATCAAAAAGGGTTATTTCCTATAACTCCAACCTAAAATAAGAGGAGCCACTTTGAATTAATTTTATAAATTCTTTATTTATTTATTCATCTACTAGGAAAAAAGAAGACGGGGTTAGGGTTAGGGTTATGGTTAGTTTAATGGGAAAAATGAGTAGATTAATTAGCAGATAAAATTCATTCAGTGCCCCCACCCCCGTTTTTAGGTTGGAGTTATAGGAAATAACCTCAAAAAGAGTGACCAACTCAACCCGAATCACCGACCAAGTCTTTAATATCTGATAAATACAAATCTATTCAGAATATAAGCGAAAGTAGAAGTGATATTGTTTCAACCACTGACAATCAGAATTCACTAACATAGCAATTGACAGACATTATAATTTTGGTTTAAATCTATTGAATTGACAACAATTGGTTACAGGGTGACGGAGTGACCGTCTGTGTGTGTGTGTGTGTGTGTGTGTGTGTGTGTAAAAACCAAAAGCATCATCATAATCATCATACCCAGCAACAAGAACAAGAACAAGGACAACAACAGCAACAGTAACAACAACAGTAACAACTATAGATTCTTCGAACAAGACCCTAAATGGTTTATTTTCCTTTTGGCAGTTGGAGAAATGGAATGCAGAACTTTCAGATCACTTGTACAACGGGTGAAAACGCGATGTAACAGTAACCAATTTCCATTTTGTATCTCTGGGATATTCGTTTATTTTCTGGTTCTCATACCTTCCGATCTCAGAGTTTTTCTTATCCGAAACTGGGTGCAAAACCGAGATTAAAATACCCAGTATTGCTACTATTTATCCATAGCTGGAGGGAGAATAGTTGGATTCATACCTTTCCCAAGGGTAATAGCGCTAAATGAAATTTAGTTTCCTCCAGTATTTGAACTCGTCTCGCCGTGTCCATTTTCTACAACAGTAACTATTACATCACACGCCTCCCCAAAAAATTAATCATATAGAGTATAATATTGATAATGCAGATTTTCATTTGTGCGAAGCTATGTCCAGGTCATGCAAAATGTCCTTTGCTTTTCTTCTTAAGTTGTGCTCTCTCTCTCTCTCTCTCTCTCTCTCTCTCTCTCTCTCTCTCTCCCTCTATCTGACTGACTGAAATTTGAAAGATCTTTTTATATCCAATGCAGTACCTCTGTCACGCCACTTGAGTTGACGAGGTGATAAAGCAGCCTCCACATTCCGATATTAAAATATAGAGATATTTTTACTCAGCGTCACCTGTCATCAGGCGACCTCCACATAAATTTTGTCATTTCAATAACTCGTACTTGTAAAATATCTGTCGATTGCATTGCACCGAAATAAAAGCAAGTGTTTTATTTGGAAATTTTAAAAAATCGAATTGTACATCCAAATATTGATAAATGAAATATTAATTTTTTATGTGGCTTTGCCATAATATATATATATATATATATATATATATATATATATATATATCTTTGTATGTATGTGTGTGTGTGTGTGTGTGTGTGTGTGTTAAGGTAGCGTGGACATGGAGTCAACGGTGCCTGGTTACTGACAATTTCTCGTCTATGTGATCTTTACTTGGTCTGAAGGTCACATAGACGAGAAACTGTCAGTAACCAGGCACCGTTGAATCCATGTCCACGCTACCTTAACTTAGATATAAATTATCTATTCATGATATTGAGCACTGTTTACTAATAAATAATACCACCCATATTCTCTCTCTCTCATATATATATATATATATATGTACATATATATATATTGTGAATTGATTAGTTATAATTAAATGAATTAGGCGTGCATATCGGTTTAAATGTAAGGCGTAAACAAATCGAGAAAAAGTCAATGTATGTACATTTCAGCCTGTTAGGCCTCATCAGCAGAGTTATAGACAGGGCAGTGCTTTGTGCGTGGTTCGAACCGTACCTGTCAGGCTGACAGGCGGGGACTCTAACCACTACACCAAGCTGGCTTATCCAGATATGTCGTTTATTTTTAAAATGATATATATATATATATATATATATCGCACTTTTTGGTTTACTTACAGCATTACAGTATGACGTGGACAAACAATCTGTTTGAGATGGCAATAGCCGACAATTTTTAGGAGATTATGTGCTTAATTAAAGTCATATTGTGGTACCTTGACTTAGGAGTTTAATTTTTGGCGCTTGTAACTTAATTTCTTGACATATCAAATCAATTTTACACGTTTAAATAGACTGAAATGACATTAAAAAATCGACCGAGTGATAGTTCGTAACTCGGAAAACTCGTAACTTGGAGCACACGTAAGTCAAGGTACCACTAGATTTTTTATGATATAAAACAAAATTCCTTTATCATTATATAGTAACGCTGGAGGCATCTCTGTTTTATCATAAGCGCAATTTGCATATTTACGCTTGACTGCACACACACACACATACACACACAGACAGACACACACACCATGTTAGACATTGATTTTAGTAAGTAGGAAAGTATATCTAATTGGTATATCTCCCCCAACAACTGACGTGGATGTTAATGCCAAACGCCCACTAAACCATCCAGACAGATAAAAATCACGAAAGAAGATGACAATCGTTATTTCATGAATTCTTATTAATTCTCAACCATGCCTTTTTCATTACTACATTTCGGCTTAAATGCTGTTCGGCCTTCTTCGGTTTTATTTGTTCCATTATAACTAACTAGAAGCGGCTACCCGGCGTCGCCTGGGTAGAGAGGGGTAAGAAAAGTAGTCTTGCAAATCCATTATTGTTGAATTACAAGTTGGATCCTCGCAGGATGCCCCATCCCTACGTAAAAAAGACCTTTGTTGATCCAGACATTCTGAAAAAAAAAGAAGAATAATGTCTCCTATTTAAAACTCTAAATGAAAAAAAAAATTCCATTCTGTTATCATCTAAATTTTATTTTAAAATTATCTTCATGAATAAAAATCAAATCTTCATTATTTTTGTTCAAAAAGCAAGAGCTGGTGATAGTGAATGTGTATATATATTTACTTTTTCATAATTGTTTTATTTTAAAGTTTCCTCCGGACATACATAACACACACTTTATATATGAATAGATTAATATTTCGATATTTCTAGTTCAAAGCAGTAACGATTTCTGTAGGTAACGGTACTTGACGAGTCCGACAAAAAATCTGGCTGTTTTTAGAGTATGCGTTTACCCAACCCTTCCGTCATGACCAGGATATGACACAAGATCAATTTTTAGGCGGAGTAGAACTGGTTTGAATTCTGTCTTCCGGTCAGTTGCCTAGTTAAGGTTAAGGTGTCCTCATAACGTAATGGCTAATGTGCTGGACTGCGACATCCTAGTAAACGAGTTCGAATACCAGTCGCGCTATCACGTTCACATTCGGACTAATACCCTTGGGAAAGGTATGAACCCTATCATCCCATCAGGTATGGATTTAATAATATCATTACTGTTTTTGTACAGGGGGGGGGTGCCATTGTAGTGAAGTGGGACGAGGGGTTCAAACCAACCCAATGCTAAGCGTCCTCGATGTTTGATTTGTTCTGTCACGACCGCCATTTACATTTCCATTACTGCGCATGGGCGGTACAAGCCCTTTTAAGACCATCGGTGATTTGCATGCGTGAGCAATTTGCTCAATAAAAATTAAGCGAAATGAACGAAGAATACTGCGAATTTTGAAGCGAAGCTGGTAAGACAGTGGATTGTTGGGGGAAATCGGCCATTAAACAAAGAAACCAAACCGAACTAACCAACGTTGGGTCTTCCATACAATTTATCTAGTGAGATAATAGATGGATTCATACCTTTCTAAATGACAGAAAAAAATGAAACGCAACCGCCCCGTCCATGATTTGAACTCGTGTCACCGATTTCATTTTATGCAACAAAACTATTATGCTGAACGCACCTCCATTTATACAAAATAGGTCGACATGACATTATAATGAAAATAAAAAAGATGGGGATATTGGTCTGAATGAAAAATGACCATGATTCTTTTTCATATAAACTTGTTGTATAGCCGTTTGACTGGACTTCAATAAAACCACAGACACGTATATATAAAAATAGGACCCGTCTTTATTTTCTTCGGTGTGTGGTTGGTGAGGCGTAGAGCTTCACAATGAAAATGCCGGGTGGCTGGCGAAGAGTGTTCACAATGAGTGCCCGACGGGTGTTTGCTGATGGGAGACGCGATGTTGTCCTCTTGGCTGCTGGCTGGGGTATGACTGTCGGCTCGAATCCTCGGGCCTTTATATCGATAAATACACCTACGCATCTTTATATTTTGATCTGGTCTTTACATCCGTTAAATATGCCTACGTATTTTTATCTTTTGATCTGCTAACGGACATATATATTATCTTTCTTTTCACCGGAAGACTCTGCTTCCGTTTTCCTTTTTTTCTTTTATCTATTTCTTCATCTTCTCCCCCCTTTTTTTAGATATATATTTTTATCTTTCTCTTTTCTTTTGCCGGAAGCTTCCTCTTCCGGGCGACGATAATACAACAAACTGATTGCCAATTGTACTTTTGACTTGTGGAGATTTTTCATAGGCTGAAAAGTACATAAGATGACGTCATATCAGCTGTTGATATTTTTTGACCAATGGGATCCAAGCACTGCAACACCGATCGAAGAAGTTGTGGACTGTAAGAGGGCTATGTTGAAAAATAAACCTCATTTGGTCACATTCTATGAGAGTATCTTGGTCAGTCTGTGAACTTTTTAGCAGACCCTCGTATATGTTTTTTTATGAACAAAAACTGAAAAACATATAGTCGTCGTTGTGGCCTAAAGTCGGTATCAACTATCCAACCAGTGAGTCTGTCCCCTTTTCACTAACTGATCAAGAGATTGTTTTGGCGTCTGTAGTAGAATCCTCACCTACCATCAGCTCCCACTTTATCCCACAGATCCCTGTGCTGCTTATACGCTTAGTTGGTGAGGACCGGTATCGAACACAGAACCGACTGAACTAAACAGTCCCTTCCTATATAAACATCTTAAAATATTAAAAATATTTAAAAAATCCAGACTAGGCCAAATAATTCTACTTGCTGATAATTACTGGTGAAATAATTGATAAAATGATCACAAAAAAGGAGATATAAAAAAAAAAGAAAAGAACAGAAAATCCTATCAATTTTTCTATCCTTCAGCATATATTTCATGATAATTTACAAAACTTTTATATTATCCGTAAATAACGTCAAACAGAAAGTGAGACCTCCCAATGAACAAACCGAAAAAAAAAAAAAAAAAAAAAAACAAAAAAAAACAAAACAAAAAAAAAAACAGAAAAAGAAAAAAACTGACGAAAAACCCAACAGAAAAAAAAAAATCAAAAAATCAAAACGATCAACAAACAAACAAAAAACAACAACAAAAAACAAGAACCCCCCCCAAAAAAAAAAAAAAAAAAAAACCCGACAGACTAAAGGATATTAATAGAAAATAACGACCAAGAAAAAGTTGCTTTTTTATTTGGCATTGTAAACATTTCAGAAAAAGTTTGACACTCAGCAACAATTTCATCAATATGTCCGTATGAGTCTTGCAAAAATAAACAGTAAAAAGAAAAAAAAAGAACCGAAGACAGACGTGAGATTGTGGGCGTCCGCTATTGACATTGAAATGACAGAGAGAAAGGGAAGATTTATAACTCAGTTTGTATCAATTTATAAAAAAAAAAAAAAAAAAAAAAAAAGACCCCCCCCTAAACAAAAGTAGCATTTTTCACGACAGTCGCATTTGAATAGACATTTCTATTTTTCAAATTAAAAAAAAAAAACCCAGAATAAAATAGCAAGGCTTTCAGCTTACATTTTGAATATTTAATTAACTAAATTGTATTATTTAGGTATCGTTCTTTGGTTTCTTTGTTTAATAGCATATAAACCTTCACGGGTTATTTGATGCCAAAGTCATTATTATATAAGAACAATATTGGTACTATTTACCCTCTAGCTGAGGGTGATGAGGGGGTTCATACATTTCCTAAGAGTATTAATTCAAAAGTGAGCATAATAACAAGACTGAAGTTCGTACTCGCATATTACAATGTCACACCCCAACACGTTAGCCATTATGCGACAGAGCACCTCTTGTGGTTCTTAGAAGGAAAAAGAGACGCAACAAAAGAAAAGAAAAGAAAAGAAAAGAAAAGAAAGGAAAAATGTTATCAATTTTTCTAAAGAATACTTTAGCAGATATTTCGTGAAAAGTTACCAAAACTTTTATATTATCCGTAAATATCATCAGACTGAAAGTGAGAACCGCCCCCCCCCCCAACAAGTAAACAAAAGATTGACGCCAACCCTCACAAAACAAACAATAAACAAAGGTAAATAAAAGAAACAATCTACTAAAGACAACTTAAAAGACAACTATTAACTTTTTAAAATCTGATTTGGCATTTTGTTGAAACTATTTAGATATACATTTATAGATATGAACAGACTAGAATCTCTCTCTCTCTCTCTCTCTCTCTCTCTCTCTCCTCTCACTCCTCTCTCTCTCTACACACACACACACATATATATGTATATGTGTGTGTGTGTGTGTAGAGAGAGAGAGAGAGAGAGAGAGAGAGAGAGAGAGAGAGAGAGAGAGAGAGAGAGAGAGAGAGAGAGAGAGAGAGATTCTAGTCTGTTCATATCTATAAATGTATATCTAAATAGATATTAGTTCTTATGTATAATACACCCACTTAAAGTTTTGATTGAAACATCTGGAAAATATAGTACGCTTTATACACAAATAAAAATAGTGCGTCTAATACAGAGATAATTATGGTATGCACATTTTAGTTGCAATGAGAAATGTACAAATCAGACAATAAGGAAGTGATTGATATATATATATATCACTTCCTTATTGTCTGATTGGTGCATTTCTCATTGCAACTAAAATGTGCATACCATAATTATCTCTGTATTAGACGCAATATTTTTATTTGTGTATAAAGCGTACTATATTTTCCAGATGTTTCAATCAAAACTTTAAGGGGTGTATTATACATAAGAACTATGTAATTAACTTTTTCTAGGCACATAGCTCACCATAATAAAGACGGTGGGATTAATGGGTTTATATCATTACAGAGAAAAATCCACTGGAAAGTTTGTCTATGATTTTGTTTCTCCGAATATGAACTTATTTTCGCCTGTAAGCCTGTTGCATTTTGGTGTGAACATGTCTTTGTATTTGCTCTACAGAACAGGTAGTTTTAATTTCCTCTCAGAATTCCGTGTCAAATAGCACACGAGAACCTGTTCAAAGATGTAAGTGCTTATACTTTGCACTTTTACCATCCGCCTCAAGATTTTACCTATAAAAGACTATTTTCGTATTAAGACGTTTCTCTTATACCACTATATATAAGGTCTTTATATCTTCAGTAATTTTCTGTATTCTCTTCTACTAAGTTGGCTCAGGCAATAGAATATCCTTGTTATCACTTCATCATGAATATTTTATTGGAACTATTTTGACGTATTTTCATGACTTCTTAATACACAAAAATAAATGGTGTAAAAATGGCCAAATTTAATTTCCAGAAATACAATGGCTTGGAGGACAAAACATTTTCTGTGATTCATTCAGTTTAAATCAGAATTTTGTAAGTTTCCAAATTTAAAAAAATAATCATTTTTACTTAACATTTAACAAAAAGATTCACAAGTAATGTATCTAAAAAAAAAGAGAAGTTATTTTTTAGTAAAGCCTAAACTGATGTTTTCAATTTTTTTAATAATTTACTCTGAAGATTGATTGGTGTGGATAGTTATAAACGGACACACACACACACAGAGAGAGAGAGAGAGAGAGAGAGAGAGGAGAGAGAGAGAGAGAGAGAGAGAGAGAGATTTGGATAGATAGAGAATATATATATAGATATAGATATATATAGATAGATATGGGGGCGCGTGGGCTAGTGGTTAGAGTCGTGGAAAATGGACTCGTCGATTCGAGTTCAATTCCTAGTCAAAGTTGTTGGCATTTCACATAGCGCTAATACCCTTGGGAAAGGTATGAATCCATATATTCTCCCTCCAGCTATGGGTTAAATAGTAGGGCAGACTGGGCTCTTTAACCTTGGGTAGGTAACCAGTCTAGGAGAGGGATAACTCTGAATTCAAAATTCCTGAGGTCAGTCGTTGATTGGGTTCGTGGCATTCCTTGGTGCACCAATTCTTTCCTATCGACTGTGCCAAAAAGTGTGGAATGGTCCTACACAAGCCTTCAACACTATAAACAAATCACTGTGTTGTTTGTTCACTGGATGAACACTCATGCGTCGAAAATCGACGAGAGGGTCCATTTTATATATATATGTATTTATGTATGAGTAGTGGCTTACCGGTGGGTACGGGTACGATCGTTGGGAGCGCACAGAATCCAGGGGTTAAGACCGTGAAAAAATATATAATAATATATATATATATATATAGAGAGAGAGAGAGATAGATAGATGTGGACAGTCTGACCAGACAAAAAATGCTGCATAGATCATAAATGTTACACAATATCAGTCTGTCCTGGTTCCAGCAATTTTTCATGAAGATTTCCATTCGAACCAGTAAAGAATTTTTCCCTCAAAGAAACTCAGTGGTTTCCAATTTGGTGCGTACGCCCCACAGGGGGCAATTTGATTTTTAAGAGGGGGGAAATTGAAAAAAAATATTCATATATGAATTTTCTTTCTTTATTATTTTCTGTCTTTCTGGTATTGGCATTTTAAGCTTCTTCGGTTCAAACGGAGTTCACTTTTTAAATTATATATTACCACGTGCAGGGACAGGATTTTAGAGGTGATAAGGTGGGGCATGGCAAAAAAAGGTATATGTGTATTATGTGTAACATAAGGTCAATTTTTAAGCGGATTTTGACAAGTTTGAATTCAGAGTTACCCTTCTAGACCAGTGTCGATGACTGATATTAACGGGTGGCGAGATAGGGCCATGAGAATCCGTGCTGTCAGCACTATCTAATACTAATGAATACTGAAGTTAATATATTTCTCGAAATTTTTTAGATGAGGCTTGATAATTAGAAAATTATTAGATAAAATTATTAGATAAAAATATTTGGATTATTTGGACTATTGTTCTCAGATTTATTGTTATCTGTACAACGTTCTGGCCGATGTGCCCTCCGGCCTTCTTCAGGTATTTCTTGTCAGCTATGGTTAGCGGAATGAAAACAGAATACCCCCGTGGACTGAATAATGGGTTAGGTTCAAAGGTCCCGATTATGACAAGAAGGTTCCCGAGTTCGAAAAGAAGTTTCCCCGAGTCCGAGAAAGTTCCCGAGTCCGACAAGAAGTACCATCGACAGAAACGTTGTACAGATAACAATGAAGATGAGGACAATAGTCCGAATAATCCAAATAATACTGAAATTAATATATTATTTGAAAACGTGTACACATTTACCAATCCTTCCGCATGACACAAGTTGAATTTTTAAGCAGTGTTTAACAGTCTGAGTCAGAGTTTTGCTTTTTCTTGACCGGTTGCCAAACCAAGGTTAAAGAGCTCAGTCTATCCTACTATTTACCACATAGCTGGAGGGAGAATAGTTGGATTCATAATTTTCCCAAGAGTATTAATGCTACGTGAGATGCAAACAACCTCGTCCATGATTTGAACTCTTTACTGTGTCTATTTCCTACGACGATAAACATTAGACTACGAGCGCCTCCCAATATGATGTTGAGCAGTGGCTGGTAAACTTGTAGAGAATTACCATTGTAGTGAGTCCAATCGTTACCGGGGACCTCCAAACGTGTGGCCTTGCACCAAACTAAATTCAGCCCAAAATTAGACACAAAGTCGTTTTCTGTCACGCAAAAAAAAAAAGTTTGGCTCCGTCGGCATTTATTGGACGCGCCTGGTCTAATGGTTAGAGTCTTGTGAAATAGACTCGTCGACCCGAGTTCAAATCCTGGTCGAAGCAATAGTTCACATAGCGCTAATACCCTTGGGAAAAATTTGAATTCAACTACTCTCCCTCCAGCTATGGGTAAATAGTAGGGTAGACTGGGCTCTTTAACCTTGGTTAGCCAAACAACTTAGAAGAAGGAAAACTCTGAATTCAAACCTTTTAAACTTCGCTTGAGGTGGTCATTACTAGAATTAGTGATCTATTGCACTAATTTATAATTCTTATTTATTCTCTTTCAGGGGCGCCTCAAGCGCTGGGCAATAAACCTCGCCTCTTTTAGACGAGGATATGACAGGCTCTGCCTGTGGGGAAAAGACTCCCAGGAACCAAGTGACTAATTCTTACCCCCACCACCCATCTTGAAAGCCGGCTAAGAAAGGACAAAAGATGAGTCAAATATACTTATAAAATGTTTTTTAAAAGTTTGCATCTAAAATTTCATGAGAGATTCTATATATATATATAATATATATATATATATATATAAAGAATAAGTGTTTCCGCTGGTTGAAAATTTAAAAAAATTATGTTACCGGAAATCTCTCATGAAATTTTAGATGCTATCTCTCTCTCTCTCCCCTCTCTCTCACACACACACACACAATATATATATTATATATATATATATATATATATATATATATATATATATGTGTGTGTGTGTGTGTGAAAGGGTCATTTCTACATGTCTGACTTGAAAATGTCAGCATTAGTAATTGACTTTTCCTGGTAGATTAAAATGAATCATCAGGTCACGCTGACTCTCCCTCACCATCCGTCCCTATTGGTCATCGCCACTAGCAAGTCTTCCACATGGCATCCAGTATCCGTACAGAGCTGATTTATGTAATTTTTTGCTGCTCGTCTACACATGTGTCCATGTTTATGTATCTACAACAGAATATCACTTGTGAGTTCGTCCTTGCTTCTCCAGCAGTGTACATCATGTCTTGTTCACCTTACTTGGAAGGTCAGTGTGATTGGATGTAAGTGGACAGATTTCACTTCATTGGAATAATGTTTGCCTTCAGATTATCATCTCTTCGGCTCCATAAATAGGGTTTGAGAGGCAAACATTATTCCAGTAACGAGGAAGTGAAATCTGTAGTGAAGAAGTGGCTCAAAGAACAGTCAACAGAATTTTACGGGGCAGGGATATATGCTCTCATTCGAAGGAGGAACATTTCTATTGTGAAAAACGGTGACTATGTGGAGAAGTAGGGATGTGGGTAATAAAGGACTATTTGTTCGTAGATTCCTACCATAAAATAAACTGCACCCCCATTTTATGTCCGTGTTTTTGCAATAAATGTTTTATTTTTCTTGCACCCGTTATATTACAATACTAAATATATTTCCATTATTTAATTTAATATTCACTTCAATGTGTATATTCTAAAAGCTTTTATTTTGTGAGAATGCTTAGTTTTAAAGTGGGGGTTCGTTTTTACACTTCAACTTTTTACTCGTAAATCCCTACCATAAAATGCCCAAACCTAATTTTATGGCAGGAATTTACGAGTAAAATGTTGAATATTGCTTTTTGTTGTTGTTATTTCTTTTCTTTTTAGCTTTGGTACTCTAAAAAAAACGTCAGATTTTAATCATCGTCGACGAAAAAACAAAATTACAGTCATAAAAAGAGGATCCAATTTATGCCTAAATTGTAAAACGAGCCCCCACTTTAAAAGTAAACATTATCACAAAATAAAAACTTTTAGAATATGCACATTGAAATGAATATTAAAATAAATAAATAAAATATATTTTGTATTGTAACATAACGGATGTAAGAAAAATAAAACATTAATACAAAACCACGGACATAAATGGGGGTTTAGTTTATTTTATGGTAGGAATTTACGAGCAAATAGTCCTTTATTACCGGGATGGGATCCACAGAGGACCAGCTTCATTTTGATGTATGATAAATTTTTCTGTGTTGGCAATTATATCTGTTCTTAGCATTACTTTTTGACACACCCTCGTATATATATATATATATATATATATATATATATATATATATATATTATAGTGTGTACAGAAATAACCTACTGGAGTTTCAACATAAGGATCTTCAGGGTTAATTGCGGGAGTTTGTGTTGTAATTATGACCGTTGAAAACAATTTCGCAGTTAATGAACGCTGTTGCGTCATTTTGAAAAGTTGAATGACAAATGCGATGTTGACATGTCGTAACTGTTGTTGTTGTTAATAGGGAATTATTTAAAAATTAATCAATGTCTTGATCAATTCAGTGGACCCAACCCTGAAGATCCCTACGAGTAAGTTACCTCTGCACACATTACATCAATATATATATATATATATATATATATATATATATAAGTAAAGAAATAACAAAAGACTTAGAGATTTAGCATTATAGTCTATTTCAGGGAGCTTAGACAAAGTGTCTAACTCTCCCGACTCATCAGATGCGAATTTAGACACTTTGTCTAAGCTCCCTGAAATTGACTATAATGCTAAATCTCTAAGTCTTTTGTTATTTCTTTACTTATATATTTGCTCTGTGACTCTAACACTAAGAGCGCACATTGAGCTCTCAAACTGCAACAGGTTTTTTAAATAAAACTCTTGTGTCGTAAGGAAGATTTCTTCTCTGGACTTTTGGATTATATATATATATATATATATATGTGTGTGTGTGTGTGTGTGTGTGTGTGTATATACTCGGATAAGTCAGTGTTATAACAAATATAAAGTGCTCAATACGTAAGTAGATTGGATTTATTATTGCAGTGTGTAATAATAAATCCGCTCTACTTACGAATTGAGCACTTTATATATGTTAAAACGCTGGCATATCCGAGTAACACTTATACCAACCAAATATTGAGACCAACCCAATATTTTTACCGGTAATTCATTCCTTTCACACACACACACACACACACACACACAAATATATATATATATATATATATATATGTTGTAGTGTGTGTAGAGGTATCAAATCCTGGACGAATCTACAGTTCACAGAGCACTAATACCCTTGGGAAAGGTATGAATCCAACTACTCTCCATCCAGCTATGGGTAAATAGTAGGGCAGACTGGGCTCTTTAACCTTGGTTAGGCAACCAGTCTAGGAGAAAGAAAACTCTGAATTCAAACCTGTTAAACCCCGCTTGGGGTGGTCACTACTAGAATAGGCCCAGTCCTAATTAGTGATCTATTTCACTAATTTAAAAAAACAAAAACACACACACACACAAAAAAATAGGTAAAAAAAGGTTGAGAACCACTGTTATAAACAACAAAAATAAAGATGCTCGTCGGAATAATTCATGGAATAATAACAATAATTATCGTTCATAAATTGTGAATTGAGAAATAAACTTGGTTTTATTTTTCTATTTACTTCATGCTGGGGAATTTTGTGTCTCGTCATTTTTGCAAATATTTCTTTGGCATTTGTAGAGAGCACGTGGCACAAACAGTTGATGTAGGTCCGTTGAAGTTAAATAAACGTAACACTATCAAATTGCAAGGCTTTCCCTTCCACCGCGGGGTCACATGTTAGGCATCGTTCAACAGCGATCTCGTCTTTCAGTTGAAATCCGGACCGATGAGCGAGTAGTAAACACTCGCAAGATTTCGAAAAGACCTTGATGTCTTGCAAGTGTTGTATGACGTTGCTCAGAGACACGACAGAAAAGTTACCCCTTAACCCTTGCATAATCAAATGATAAGATTATCACGTCTCAGGATTTTTTTTTACGCCACGAGAATCGGCGCTGCATAGAAATACACATGTTACAAATAAAAAAAGATTCTCTTAAAACTTAACTTTTTACCTTGTGTTTAAATTTTAGAGAATTTAAACAGATCTGTCTATTTTTGTATTATCTAGATTATTGGGACTATTGTCCTCATATTTATTGTTATCTATGAAAAAGATATGAAAAACACCACAAAATGCTGTTAAAGTGAAAACATTTTATAACTTCGCTGATATTGAACAATTTTCGATTTTATGAAAATCGTCATCAGAGCTTGTTTGTTCTCCGTGTTGTCAAGAGCGGAGACAAAAGTCATATGAGTTCAAAACAAAAATCTTGACGTTGCAAAAAAGAAAAGTTATACAATAGAATCGAATGTGAGCCACTTCCGCCGCGTTTTTCTCGGTCATCAGATTATGTATATCTTATTGTAACAGTTTTTTAAAAAAGAAGACATATTAACAATTCATTGTTATCTGTACAACGTTTCGGCCGATGTGCCCTCCGGCCTTCTTCAGGTATTTCTTGTCGGACTCGGGAGCTTTCTCGAACTCGGGAACCTTCTTATTGTAATCGGGAGCCATCACGGAACTGAAATACCTGAAGAAGGCCGGAAGGCACATCGGCCGAAACGTTGTACATATAAGAATAAAGATGAGGACAATAATCCAAATAATCCAAATAATCCAAATTATCAAGCCCCATCTAAAAAATCAGAGAAATACTATTTATTTTTGCCTGAACTTCTAGGATTTGACGCCGATGCTACTATATACGTACTAGCAGAAGTATCGGTTCAAGACTGGACTAAAAAGATTTTAGGAACACTAGGGAGTAAGAGAAAAAGGAAGAAGAGAAGAGTAAGAGAGATTATAAGAGAAAAATATGGCGATATAAATGTATTCGTTTAATTTATTTTTGCCTAATAAAAATGTAAAAATCAAAAGAAGCTAAGAATTAAAAATGTAATTTTTTTCGGATTACAATTTTTTTTTTAGGTTTGCATTTAAAAATAGTATTTTTAAAAAGTGCCCCTTCTTTTCGAACATTTTCATGATTTATTTCAGTTCTCCTAATTTTTTTTACAATTCGTACTAAATTATAAAACAATAATTTTCGAAAAAGCATTAGATTCAAAGTTTGCCAATGGAATCTGTGCTTTTTGTATCTACTTATGAATATTGCGAAAAGTTCCACAAATCAATTAATTTCTAATTATTAAATCATATCATTTAATCAGTAAAAATAAAAAAATAAAAAATTTTTGTCCTTTTCCTTATTGTAGACATATTAAAGTTATGCGCGATTGTAATGCTGAATGACATCTCTTTTCTGAGTTATAATTCGACACGTTCATACCAAAAGTAGGCACGACTCCTTTTCGGTATCAGCCAGACAGCGAGGGAGTCTATCCTATTTTCGCTAGCGCTAAACCTGGGAGATTATTAGGTTGAGGTGGAGCGCAAGACTACCGTCAGCTCCCCACTTTAGAGCACAGATCAGATTACCCAATTTGTACTACTCATACGCTGAGTCTAACTCAGAACCTTGCAATTCCAAGGCAGGTGCTCTACCGACTGTGTTAAACCCCAAATATTTATGACAGATTTCGAAAAACAGTAATTTTTATGTCTTCTTCTTCTTCTTCTTCTTCTTCTTCTTCTTCTTCTTCTTCTTCTTCTTCCCAGGAGATCTGTTCTTCTATGGTGTACCTCCTCATTGCATCTTGACGACAGTGGCAGTGGCATCTGTAGTAGTGTTTGTATACCCATGTCATACCAGCTCACCACTACGTCCCTGAGTTTTTTTTAGCCCCATCATCGTTGCAAACTCCCTACACCACTTGTGGACGTTTTTGACATCCCTGCATGATTCGCCACACACTTCCGTTAATTGGCAATAAATTTCAATCAATTCAATGCCTCTTGCGTTCAAAATCCGAATAACTGTGCGAAACACTTGTTCACCATCTCCATTTCGCCATCTTATCCTTACTCGGTAGTTCGTCGTCTTGTTGCCATTCCATCTTTCATCGTGACTCCATGCTGTTCTATGTTCTTTACTGAGACGAATAATAACGTCATTTTCTAGGAGCACATTTCTTTATTTATTTTCAACTTTTACACACATTACCCGGTTCGCAAATCTTGGGAATCAGCTGGACAATCGATGGAAATGGATAGGGAGCTCTTAACTGATCTTGGCTAACTAATTAAACTTTAAATATAACCTGAGATTATCCAATGACAGCCAAGTTCTCAAATTGATCTCGGGGTCATCGCCTGTCAATTAAACCTATTTGACACCAACGGTTTCCGCTGTTTAAATCTTTTGAAATTATCTACACTTCCTCTCAAATAATAGATACAGTTAATCTATTAACAGATTAAGTGGATTTGCTTTCATGCACTCATATTAGTTTCATTTCACCAAGACTGGAATATTGGGCGTACATGTCTCTTACCTTCGTTTCTTAAGCATTTACGAGGGAGAGTCAAAAATTATCTGCACTTTCGCCACAAGTAAAGTCGTCGGGGCGGCCTAATGTCGATATCGGCCAGACAGCGAGGGAGTTAACCCCCTTTTCACTAGCACTAGACCAAGGAGATTATTTTAGCATCTGAGGTGGAGCGCCACACTTACCATCAGCTCCTCACTTTACCGCACAGATCCCTGTGCTGCTCATTCGCTGTGTTGGCGAGGGCCGGTATCGATCCAAGAACCTTGTGATTTCTAGCCGAACACTCTACCGACTGAGCTAAACCGGCCCTAACACATCTTTATTATTGTCACACTGCGTTCAGCGCATGTTTGCTTATATTTGGCACTGTTGTGTAATCGTAATCGAATTTTGAGCCTGATTGCACCATATATAATTAATCTTATTATTAATTATAACAGGCAAGGATGCATCTCACATAGGTGTATAGCTCTAGAGCCACAGTGATTGATAGAGTTGTCTTTACACAATGGCAACTCGCACTGTCTTGCTGAAAGACCAACCTTTTCTATATATATTGGTAGCTTTAAAATAAAGCTATTCACGAAACCTCAAGGCAATTGAGTGTTAACAATAACTAGACAGTGTGCTACCCACAGCCAGTAAAACCACCCCGGCTGTCATTCATCGACCACCAAATCTATAATCATTCCTTTTGGGTGTTTTTCATCGTAGACTATATATATATATATATATATATATATATATATATGTGTGTGTATGTGTGTGTGTGTGTGTGTGTAATATTATGAAAAATTTTAAAAGCACAAGTTCATAAACGAGTAATATTTATTTCACATGTTTTTTTTTCAAATTTTCATAATATTACATACTGTTGCATTCACTTCCACTTTTTCTTCCTATATACATATATATATATATATATATATATATATATATATATATATATATTAGTTGTTTCAAATTAAGTTTTATTGTATCTTTAAGTAATAAATAAATCAAAACAAAAATACTTAAGTAAAAAGAGAGAGAGAGAGAGAGAGAGAGAGAGAGAGAGAGAGAGAGAGAGAGAGAGAGACAGAGACAGACAGACAGACAGACAGACAGACAGGCATTCAGACAGACTGAGAGAGAAATCCATTGATAGTAAAGCAAGACATGCACACCCTCTCACTAAATGTCATTACTCTGCAAATATTGGATGGGATTTTCGTTAAATATTTTTGATAAATTTCATTATTATTTATATGGGGGTTCCCCAAGATTTCATTTTTATTCATATGGAACTCCATGAGATCGACCCTGAAATAAAGAAGAGCCCCGTCTCCAAAAAGTTTGAAAACCACTGTCTTAGGCAAACACGGCTTCATTGGTTCGTTTGATGGTTGGATTTTACGGCATGTCAACCCATATTGGGTTATTTTATGTCGAAGATGTTTTGTTTTATTCCTTCTTGTTAGGTATTCAATTTTCTAAACACATCTTTTAAAACCCATTCTTTATCTATCTAACCCATAGATGGGACACGGGTCAGAGTGGACCTGGGAGTAATGGTGATGAAGGGGTACGCCACATTCTCCAGAACTCCAGAATTGGAACTTCACTAGATGCAGTTTAACATCATACTCAGGACACTAAGACCCTCAGCCATCGCCGTCTAGTACATATATGATAAAAAGGGTTGGGGAGGTTGCCATAAGGGCAATAGGGTTGGGACAATCATATAGGTGCTAGAGCTTGACGTAACTAGCAGATCGCCCGACAAGCTCAAGTGAAGTGTTGCATGCCATGGACTGCTCAGCTACCAATATCCCATCCTTAGTCACCACGGGTCGCCATCCACGGCTAACAAGTGGCCTCATTGGGAGCTTTAATCATCTGCAGAGGTGCAGTCGGCGTATTCTACAGCCCCAGCCAATATGGTGGTATATGATAGTCACTTGCCATGATATTCTTTGCACAATTTTTCAAAACTCTTTTTTATTTTCTTGCCAACGAGTTTCAGTACTTCGCTATAAGTACGAGGGTGAGTCAAAAAGTAATGCCATTTTATTTAGGACAGGTATAATTCCCAACACAGAAACATGTATCATACATCAAAATGAACCTGGTCCTCTGTGGATCACATCCCTATTTCTCTCAATAGCAATGTCACTGGAATAATGTTTGTCTCAGACTATCCTCTCCTCGGTCCCATGAAAGAGGGTTTGAGAGGCAAACATTATTCCAGTGACGAGGAAGTGAAATCGGTAGTGAAGAAGTGGCTCAAAGAACAGTCAATAGAATTTTACGGAGCAGGGATACATGTTCTCATTCGAAGGTGGAACATTTCTATTGGGAGAAACGGTGACTATGTGGAGGAGTAGGGATGTAATCCACAGAGGCCCAGCTTCATTTTGATGTATGATACATATTCCTGTGTTGGTAATTATACCTGTCCTAAACAAAATGTCATTACTTTTTGACTGACCCTCGTATCAGGATTCCTAAAAGGAAGTTTCATTATTACAGTAACAGACCGAGATCTTTTAAACATTTTTTAGAAGTAAGCCTTACAGCATTCAGGGGAGATAATCTTAGAGTATCACTATTACCCAATTTTGCTTTAAGTAAGATTGCCTGTCCTTTTAACGCAAGCAACCTTTCAAAATAGTCTGTTTGATTTGTTTGTTTGGTTTGTTTTACGGCATATCAACCTTTTTCGGGCCATTCAATGCTGAATCAAGTCATTTTGATAAACAAAGGCCTCAGGTTGCTTACAGTACCTGCCATTGCTTAAATGATCACCCAATTAAATATTGAACTCGCTTATCGCTGCTTAACTTCGATGATCCAGCGGGAACCGGTGCGTTCAGCGCACTTGACCGTAACAGATAGTTTAGTTTTGTTTTGTTTTGTTTGGTTGCTTTGTTTTGTTTTACGGCATATTAATCCTTTTCGGGCTATTTAATGCCAAATCAAGTCATTCAAAGGATTCAGTCTGCTTACAGTACCTGCCATTGCTTAAATGGTCACCCAATTAAGTATTGAACTCACCCATCGCTGCTTAACTTCGGTGATCTACCGGGAACAGTTACTTTCAGCGTGACTTGACCGTAATGAATTGTTTAGTTAAAACTGTCTACAAAATTAGAACAAAATGGCCGCCGGGTGTTCTATTTAACGTATATGTAACGTAGCACGCTGACTTTTCTCGAAAGATTAAACGAGCAAGTGTTCACTAAACAAAAATGTTTATAATCTGAGAGGTTTGTTCTTAATCGATGTTATTCTGAAGAACGATCCATAAAAAAATATTATATGATAGGGCGATGTGTGTGTGAGGGTTCCAACGGAACACATCCGCCTCTTCCTATTTTAAAATTGTTGTATATTAAACTCTACTTTTTGGAAAAATCACTATTGATCCTTATAAGCGTAAACATCTATTGATAAATGGAGATTGGGTGTATTTCTGTCTGTAACTACATCACAGCTACGTCACAATATTCTCAATGATTGCGTAAGTCTATTAATGGGTATTTAATTTATTGTCAAAATCGTTAATACATAGAATAAAAACAACCCTGTGTTATATACACTCAAAATTTGAGTAAGTATTTTTTTAAATTGTTTTTTTTTTTTTTTTTTACTCTTTTTTTTTCAGTGACAAGAAATTAACTAAAAAGTTTACAAATAAATAAATACTTACGATTTTGTGTAAAATTTATGTGTAAAATATTCGAAATAATTATTTAATTAATAATTAATAGGTTCACGCAACATTTTATTTGAGGGGTACGGAACTAAGTTTCTATTTCAAATTGTTTTTGTTTTTTTGCTGCTTTTATTTATCAGGCAATATCTTTCAAAAATTAATTTTTACACCGCCCGGGAGTTTTTATAAAATTAATTTTTATTTAAAAGAGACATAATTAATCTTAGGTTTGTCTGACACTGACCAACTGTAGTAGGGGGCACGAGTTCGTTAACCAATAACAAATTGGAAATGGTCATCTTGTGTTTGAATTATATAAAACTTATGAAAATGTATAGGTAATTCTATGTCAAATCATTCAGGCCATGTCACCGACCTCCTTCGATTTTTCTGAAATTTTGTCCAAGTGTGGATTATGTTAAAATTAGACCATCCCCAAAATTTGAGCTTCCAATTTAAAAAATTGGTAGTTATGTTGAATTTTAGCTCTCCAAATTTGGATGGGGGCCTTTTGATAGTATTTTTTGATTCCTTGTGCCAAAATGCTTCTATAAATCAATTTTTAAGAGTAGGGAAGCTCTAGAATTCATTTTTACTGACAAAATAGATTATAAAATGTCGCCCTTTTTCGTGAACTCCACCAAAGCTAAAAATCGAAATAACTCCGCTCCAATCTTTGGGATTGTCTAACATTAACACAGCCCACAAAACGAAAAAAACATTTCAGACAAATGAAGGGGGTGGGTGACAATTTTTTTTTTCTGGATGATTTGACATGGAATTATCCGTATACTATTTAATCAAGTTTTTAGCACAAAGTTGCAAATTTGAGACATCAGCGAGGATTGAACTCACTACTAGATTAATTACAGCTTGCTAACCATTGCCTGAAATCGAATTTTTTAAAATTATTTTGTTTAAAAAAAAATGAAAAATAAAACGATTTATAAAACGAATTAGGTGTGGTTATTTCAGTTTAAGCAGTTCTTCCCCACTCTCTCTCTCTCTCTCTCACTGTCACATACACAGACAAAAAAATCGAACATTATTCAATTCAAATAAAACAAAAGGATTTTAAACGAGCTCTTCTCTTCTTAAAGTGGCAATTCGCAAACGTGTTTATTTTTTTAATCCAGTTAATTAACTGTTTGAAAGGTCGATCCCTGTTTTGTATAATGTTTGACATTGATGTTTGGTGATTAAAATAAATCGAAGTTACATTTTAAGAGGATTAAATGAACAGAAAATCTGTTTGCATTTTCATTATTTTGTTGTTTAAGTTAAATTCCTTTTAAGCAACTTACAGGAGAAAAAACCCCATAAAAATTCATTAAAAAATTCAAAAAACAAAGATTAGAAAAAAAATTAAGAACCTGTTAATAGAAAAATAAATGTTTGTTGCTAAGGAAAATTCATTCATTTTATAAAATCACAAAATCCCGATAAATTACAGGAAGATTCAAAGGTTTAATACAGTTAGATACATAGTTAATATATATATATAATATATATATATATATATATATGTGTGTGTGTGTGTGTGTGTGTGTGTATGTGTGTTTCTGTTTGTATATATATATATATATATATATATTATATATATATATATATATATGAAGAAGCCCATATAATAAGGGTGAAAATAGATCTATAACTGCTAATATGACTGATATTCAAGCTTTTTCTTTACCAAATATATATTTACCAAATATATATTTATATATATATATATATATATATATATATATATATATATATATATATATATATGGGTCTCATGAATGGTTCTTATATAGAATTTAAATTTCATATCTATCGCTGATTCATAGACACACATACTCTTTCCCTATCTCTCTCACACTCCAATTATAATATATATATATATATATATATATATATATATATATATATATATGGTATTTGTGGAAAAGGTGACTTACCGGTGAAACAGGTCACAGTGGTTAGTTGATGCAAGATTCACAATGATAAGCAATCGTTTATCGCAAAAAAATACACACGTGCAATCAACTGCAATTAATCAATATCTTGATTAATTCAGTGGATTTAACCCTGAAGATCCTTATGCTGAAACTCGAGATCGTTATTACCGTGTACCATTATCATATATATATATATATATATATATATATATATGTACGTTTTTTAAGCGAATGTTATAATATTCCAACTGCAATTTCTTGCCGTAGCAATTCTTCAGGGAATTATATATATATATATATATATATATATATATATATATATATATATATATTATTATAATTATCATAATATATATATATATATATATATATATATATATATAATCATAATGGTTCATGTTAATTACTCGAGTTTCACCATAAGGATCTTCAGGGTTAAATCCATGGGATTAATCAAGATATTGATTAATTGCAGTCGATTTCACGTGTGTATTTTTTTTCGCGATAAACGGTTGGTTATAGGTATTACCGTGTACCATTATAATAATAAATTTGCTCTACTCACGTATTGAGCACTTTATATTTGTTATATCGCTGTCTTATCATTGTGAAACTTGCATCAACTAACCATTGTGACCAATTTCACCCGCAAGTCACCTTTTTCATAAAATCATATTATATATATATATATATATATATATATATATATATATATATATATATATATATTTGTGAATATCTACAACAAACTATTGGTAGGGAATAGGACCAGCCTAGAATCACCTTGTACCAAGAAACTTGGTACCACACCAAAGTATATATATATATATATATATATATATATATATATATATATATATATATATATATACCTCTGGGAGAAGTCAAAAATGGTTGTTGGCGAATTTTTACGACTACGCCAGTCCCAATGTTTGACCTCCGAACTCCCCAGACCGTAACCCCATGGATTATTATGTATGTCACATTCATAATAAGAGTAAAACACCAATCACCCTGACAGTACTACAAAAGCCTAGTTAATCGACAGAATTAAGGTAGTTTTTGAGTCACTTCCCAGGGAAACTGCAACATCAGCTTGCTTCATTTTCCGGGGCAGGATTGAGGCTGTGATCGACGCTAATGGCGGTTATTTTGAGTGAAACTTGTTGACAGTAGTGTAATTTCCGTGCATGTTGAATTTCTTTACAATCAATTAAATTTTGCAGTTACCAAGCACTTTTTCTTTTTTCCTTATGAAACTGGCAAATTCTCCCGAAAACCCTATATATATATATATATATATATATATATATATATATATATATATATATATATATATATAATGCAAAGTCAAATGATAGGAAATGTCGATTGAAAGACTGTTACACCATCTATCCAATTGAGAAAGGTCAGTTTTCCTTGAAAATCAGCATTTAAGCTTCTTATTTTTTTACTTTGACAAGTGTCCATCTTTTACACCTTTGTGAAAAATATAATTTACCAAACAAGCCTATCTAACACACGCCAAAAAACTCTCTCTCTCTCTCTCTCTCTCTCTCTCTCTCTCTCACATCCACATATTCTATCTCTCGCGCACATTCTCTTTCTCAGACACATACTCTCTCACCCCTTCCCCCTCTCTCTCTCTCTGACTCACACACACATCTCTCTTCTCTCTCTTACACGCAGACCCTATCTCCCACACCCCTCTCTATCAAACATATAAACATATATGAAGGTCATTCATTGAATAAGGTTAACATTTTTGAAAAAGCAAAATTAATTTTTTTCATAATTCATTTTATATAAAAAAAACTCTGCATTGTTTGGAATTGGTTCATAGCAAAAATCATTTTAATCTCACAAAAATTCATATAATTATACAGTAATGATGACACACATGTATATATATATATATATATATATATATATATATATATATATATATATATATATATATATATATAAAAGCAATTGGGAATTTGCTTGAAGCATTGTTAAGTATGTTATGATATATTAATAATTTGAAGGCCAATACAATGCGTATGAAAAATAAAAACAAAAAGATTATATTTTTGTCTTATCGATTTCGAAGCATAAACTTCATCACCAGAGTTTCGTATCAGAAATGGACGTGCTTATGTTTTTCTTTGTGTGGTTATAATTTCTCTTCTTATTTCTTTTTCCTCTCCTTTTTTTCTTCTCTTTCTTCTTCTCCTCCTTTATGAATGAAATGGGCGAATAACTGTAATTTATTATTTCTCTCTTTTTTTAAAAATGTTTGTTGAGAACAAATGTATCTAATATTGTCTGTCATCCGGTCAATGTGTTCCAAGTTTGTTGCCATGTCAAAATTCAAAATTCAAAAAAAAAAAAAATAAAAACCGTCAATAGAAAAATATATATACCTAGATTTTTGTTTCGTTTTCCTTTTTCTTTTCTTATATATATATATATATATATATATATATATATATATATATATATACTAGTGAGACCTGTGAATATACTACAGTATGATAATTTAATTATTACAACGTTTGATATGTTTACTTAAGATCAATTGCAAAATAGTTCAATATGCAAATATCTATTATTGATTTAACTCTCTCACTCTTGTTTTTAACTCTCTCAGCCTATTCAAAATGGTGGCAAATCAAACAGTGCTCCAGGCTAGAATAGAGGTCTGTCATCAAATCTTTGGTGGGTGAGAAGTGCAAACCATGTGAAATTTACAGAAGAATGTGTGATTTAAACAGAGAAACATCGTAGGAAAATTTAAAACCAATGAATGATATTTCATGGGCTTGAATAGCCCATAACATATCATTCATTGGTTAAAAATTTTCCAATACAAAAGTAAGATGCGTTTAGTAAAACTTGGAAAACTTTTGATATATAATCTAAAAACAGAGATTATATAATTTGGTTGACGCCCAGAATTTTATGCATCCAATTTCTTGAGTTTGTGATTTTAAGTAACAAGATATTGTAAATGGCTGCCTCAGTTAGTTACCGGCAGAATGAAGGGATGAAAAAACAAAAAAGCAGAAAACAAAAACAAAAAAAAAAACCCAAAACAACCCTAAAACAACCCTAAAACCAAAAACAAAAATCAAAACCAAAAACAAAAACAAACAAACAAAAAAAAAAACAAACCAAAAACAAGAATACCCAAGTGACAGAAACAATTCTAAAAATAATTCTTCAATACTTTTCATAAATCACTCTTTTTGAAACGAGGTATTATGTATTATTATTTTCTCTATCATTCTTTCACTTTATGTTTCAACGTTTAATAACTTGTATGTTTCCTTTTATAATTCTTCTCTGTCTTTGTTTCTGACTCTGTCTCTGTCTGCCTGTCTCCCCCCCTCTCTCTCTCTCTCTCTCTCTCTCTCTATATATATATATATATATATATATATATATATATATATATTGTAAGATTTTTTGTGGGTTACAGAATTTAATGATCCCAATTAACAAACCAATTGTTTTATTCATTATAAAATTAGTAAAAGCTAATATTGGATAGCTTGCTGACTGGTTTCGCTCATCGTTCAACAGAGCTAAAATCGAGAAGGTAAATATACGAATATTTAGATTATAAAAATCGGACAAGTATATATATATAAATTTCTAAAGAGGGAAGGAAAATATAAGAGCTAGATAATAATGATATTAACTCTTTGCCTACTTCAACCGCTCACAGGGGTTCTCCCAGCACTGGGATCCTACCATAAACCGCTGGTGGTTAGTCCATTATAATTGAACAGAAGGACTCAGATTACAATAATAACAGAACTTTGTTTGAATAGAATGAGTTCTGAGGTGAACAGATAGTGAACTTTGAAATATCCCATCATACAGGTAAAATATACCAAGAAAATTTGGCACAGCCGTGAGGAAAATTTCGTAGGCAAAGAGTTAAGTCCGAGCAAACATTCTCTTTGTTTATAAAGTAAATCGTCTCCAATATTTGAAGATGGTAAAACGAGGACGACTTACTCAAAATAAAGAACAAGTCAACACTAAATTTCTTTGCACATTTACAGTTATTTATAAAGTGCTTCGCTATAAAAGACCCGTATGTATTATTTAGAATGTCATTAGGACCAAAATTCAAATGACGTATTTTTGTGAGAATATGTTGTTTAATCCTGATGTCTAAACGATGATTGGTCCTTCCTATGTAATGCTGACCACAATTACATTTAAATGAATAAGTAATCGAATTATTGTGGTGGTAGGGGGGTAATAGACGTTAGGATATGTTTGGTTTTAACTGCACGTTCATTGGCTGAAAAATGACACTTTTATACACAACAAGAGATCTTTTTAGTAAACCTTTCATAGACAGTACAACCAAGGGATATGAAGGACATCTTTGCATGGAAGCAGATTTTACTTTATTAAAATAAGCAAAATTGTATTCTTAATCATCGATTCAATAATGTTTGAAGGAAAACCATTGTTACAAAGAGTTAAAGATATAAACTTCAAAAAGTAATGCAGTCAAAAAGTAATGCAATTTTGTTTAGGATAGCTATAATTACCAACACAAGAACATGTATCATACATCAAAATTAAGCTGTTCCTCTGTGGATCACATCCCTACTCATCCATATCCTTTTCTCTCAATAGCAATGTTCCACCTTTGAATGAGAGCATGTATCTCTACCCCGTAAAATTCTGTTGACTGTTCTTTGAGCCACTTCTTCACTATAGATTTCACTGCGTCGTCACTGGAATAATGTTTGCCTCTTAAACCCTCTTTCATGGATCTTAAGAGATGATATCGATTATTCCAGTACCCATAAATACTTAGATATAAACCACTCTTCCTCCTCTCCCCTAATGTGTTGTTATGGGTCCAACGGGAGAAAATTAAATATTTAAAAAAAAGGTCCGCAAAATGGATTATGTTGTTTTAATAATTTTTATTATTATTTTACATTTACGACACGTGTTTCAGATATGATATCTTCTTCAGGCATTAATTAACCTTATTCTGTCAGAATATGAATAATATATATATATATATATATATTATATATATATATATATATATATATATATATACATAAGTATCTAACCCCTCCATTCCTGCATATATATATATATATATATATATATATATATATATATATATATATATATATATATATATATGAAGAAACAACAGTTCGGAAAAATCTGACAAAATGTGAAAAATATAAATGGAAAAGTAGCTTAACTAACACAAACAATTGATTCAATCAATATTTCGTCTTTGTTTAGCAAAATTATTTTAATAAATACGAAATATTAATTGAATTAAATGTTTATTTTGGTTTATCTACCTTTCCATTTATTTTTCACACACACACACGTATATATATGTGTGTGTGATATATATATATATGTGTGTGTGTGGAGAGAGAGAGAGAGAGAGAGAGAGAGAGAGAGAGAAGAGAGAGAGAGAGAGAGAGAGAGAGAGAGAGAGAGAGATTATACACATCTACACACAAATCGGTAAAAGTATGCCCGAAAGAAATGTGATTTTTCATGCAGACGCTAATTGCAAACTTAAGATGATTATGTCAGGAATAATAAAGATATACAAATATCATTTAAGAGAGATGAACAAAAAACAACAAAAACTAAAACAAAAACCCAAAAAACAAAACGAGTGTCTGTTGCTTTGGCATTTCAGCTCAACGATTAATCGCACCATTTAAGGTAATCGATCTTCTAAAAACTATTTCTCGCCTGAGGACAGATCTATCAGTTTTTGAAAGCTTAACTTTAACTCGCAGCCATTTTGTTTCTCTCCCTCCCCCTCTCTCTCCCTCTCTCTATCAACCTCTCTCTCTCTCTCTCTCTCTCTCTCTCTATATATATATATATATATATATATATATATATTTTTATCTCTATCTATCTATTTTTCTATCTATCTATCTATCTATCTATCTATCTATCTGTCTGTCTATCTATCTATCTATGTATTTCTTCACCTTTACACCTTACCGAGATTCTGTTCGTTCTTTTTTTACTCATCATATAGCATCAACTTTTTACTCGCAGCCATTTTGTCCTCTTTCACACACACACACACACACACACACACACACACACACACACACACACACACATACACGTACACACACACACACACACACACACTTTCTCTCTCCCTCTCTCTTCACCTTTACATTTTCACAAGATACAGTTCGTTTTATACGCATCACATCACAAGGTATTTTTACTTGCAGCCATTTTCTTCTCCCTCTCTTTCTATCTCTCCCTCCCCCTCTCTCCCTTTCTATTTCTCTCTCTCTCTCTCTCTCTATATATATATATATATATATATATATATGTATATCTTCCTATATCTCTCTCTCCCCTCTCCCTTTCTCTCTCTCTCTCTTCACCTTTAACACCTTCCCAAGATACAAATCGTTTTTTTACTCATCACACCACACCACAACGTATTTTCACTCGCAGCCATTTTATTCTCCCTCTCATTCTCTCCCCCTCTCCCTGTCTCTCCCTCCACCTCTCTCTCTCTCTATGTATATATATATATATATATGTATATCTTTCAATATATCTCTCCCCTCTCTCTCTCTCTCTTCACCTTTAACACCTTCCCAAGATACAATTCGATTTTTTACTCATCGCAATTCATTGTATCTCATAAAGAAAGAAGTGTTAAGAACCGATATTAACTAAGTTTATCTCGGCACACAACAATAAGTGTGCGATACTCAGTGACAATCGATCGCACAACAGAATGGGTGGGCGTATCTATCAGCATTTCTGCTTTTAACAAACTTTTCACTGCGGTAATAAATGCCTGTAAGTCTTGCCTGCTCACAGAGGTATCACGGTGAGGCAACTTTTTTTCTTTTTACACTTTTATGTTGTTGGAAATTTATTAGGGGACAGGCTACCGTCTTCACCGGGTATCAGCAGTTCTATTGGGATCACGTGGGGTCAGTTATAAAAGCAAGTACACAACGTTTATCCTCTACTTTCTTCTTCCACCCGTGCTGGGAACAAGGTGGACTCTTTCTTCTACCGACCTTGCTAAGGCAACAACGTACGAGAGCTGCAAGAATTCAACGAGCCAGAACTCTCTGCTTCTCACACACACACTATCCTCTGTCTCGTCAGTAGTACCACGTGGCGAGTAGGTAAAGGACAAAACGTATACCCTAGAAGGTCAATGAATGTCTGTTACTTCCACACATTAAAGTCTTCGACTAAATTTGCTACGAACTACTTATTAACAGTCGGACAAAGGCACACAGAAATTTGTTACCAAGAGGAATAGATATTCACAAACGAATTCTTCTGCAGGCAATATTTCTGAAACCCTAACACACCTTAACTTCCCTACTTACCGACGGCCAGAACTCTCTGCTTCTTACCCCACACCTAGCCTCTATCTCGTCAGTGGTCAGACGTGGCGAGTAGGCAAAGGACAACCAGCGTGCATCATATACCCAAGAAGGTCGATGAATGTCTGCTACTTCCACCGTTAGAAGCATAGAGCCTTCGGCTAAAATTGCTACGAACTGCCTATTAACATTCCGACAAAGGCTACAAAAGCTACAAAGAGGAATAGATATTCTGTAACTCTAACACCCCTTACTTCCCTACTTACCAGTAGTCCTTATTCGACTTACAATGAACTGTTTGAACTCTACAAATACTAACCCCCACGTTTGAAATTGTAACGTGTATATATTGCAAATATGCCTATTTGTACATTTTGCTGTAAATATATTTATTGTCGTAACTTGTATTTCAAACCTCACAGTCCATCTTCTCTCTGCTACCATAGTAATTTATGATCTATTCCCCTACACTCCATAGGGGTTTAAATTCCTTTTATTAATGTTAATAATGTGGATAAGAAGAAAACTGTCTAAGTGAATTTTAATTGAATTATTTCTTTAGACCAATAATTGAATTATATTGATTATTGAATTTAACATCTTATAATGGAGATTGCGTGCTTTTCTGTATGTAACCGAATCACTACTCAAGGCACAATTTCCTTAAGTTATTTACGTCACATTCTCCATGATTTTATTTTTTATTTAAACCTCAATTATTAATAAAATTGTTTTACATTATTAATACAGTTTACCATATCTACATGCTAACATGTAATTGTATTTATATATACAACAAAATAGCGGCTTACAGTATGAACGAGAAGGCTAATTTGCATATTGATATTAAAAAATTGATTTTAATAAATACGTGCTTGGTATTATTGATTTCTAATTGTTTGGTTTTATCTTAATGAATATGAGAAAAAAACTTGGATAAATCTCAAAAGAAATCGATTGACAAGAAGAAATAACTGTAATTTTATTCTTTACTTCCTATTTTTACTAAATAGTTAAATTATGAAAATTTAGCAATGAAAGACGGGAGTGATGGAAGAGTTAGTTTCAGTTGTTCTATTTTTCGATTATACCCCCTTTAAAAAATCGTTTTATCTGCATTCTTATTTAGTTTCATTGGCCTTTCTAATTCAATATAACATTTTATTACATTAAAACTTAACTACTTGCATCTGGAGGGTGCATACATTTGCTAGTGAATATAATTTGACTTGAAAAGTTAGTTAAAAACTAATATTGGTTGTGACTTTATTAATGAGCTTTTGAAATATCCAAGACGAAAATTAAAACAGGATGGAAGAGAGGATATTGCACTGTGATCTACAACTCACCAGCCCTGTTGCCTGGGGTTGTAGAATACGCCGACTGCAGAGGCGTAATACCACACCAATGGAATCACCTGTTGGTCGTGGGTGGCGAGCAGTCCATCACCAGCAACACTCCACTTTAACCCTTACCGGGGGGGGGTCAGAGAGGCCTTACACCAATCAATCGGCTGGACACGTCAAAAGCTCTAGCACCTATATGTTTGTCCCAACCGTTTTGCTCTTATAGCAACCCCCAACCCTTTTTATCCTATATGTGAATGCGGTAGCTGATGTCTTACTGTCCTGGGCATGAAGTTAAACTACATCTAGTGGTGAGGTTCCAATTCTGGATCTCTGGGGAGTGTGGAGTACTCCTTCATTACTATTTCTCCCAGGTCGACTCTGACTCGGAGTGGTAATACCTGTTAGGGTCCCATCTATGGGTTAAATCGATAAAAAATTAGTTTAAAAAATAAGTATCCAACAAGAATGTATAAATACAAAATGTTTGGCATAAAATAACCCAACAGTTGATATGCCGTAAACCAACCAACCAACCAGCAATTCACCTTAGTTTCTTTTAAATTTAACAAGATAAAAAAAACAATCAAAAAACAAAACAACAAAAAAAAAAACACAAAAACCAAAACAAAGTAGCATAAAAGAAAAAGAAGAAGATAAAAGAAAGAACAAAAAAAAAAGAAGGAATATAAAGTAACAAGATAAATCAGCTTGAAATAAAAAGAAAGGAAAAAAAAAATTAAAATTCAGGGAACATGTTATAAAGTTCAACAGCATTTTGCTTTAAAATCATAACGGCAATAAATTAAAAAAAAAAATGCTTTTTAAGGGGAAATGAGATATTCTTTAATTTCTCAGAAGCCCTGTCGGCTGGGGCTTTAGAATACACCGACTACACCTCTGCAAAGGGGTAAGACTCCACCAATTGGTCCACCTGTTGGTCATGAGTGGCGAATCGTGATGCTTAAGGACGGAATCCTGGTGGATAAGCAGTCCATGACGTGCAACACTCCACTTAGACGGGCGGTCGAAGAGGGCCCCCTCCGATAAATCGGCTGGTCACGTCAAATCCTAGCACCTATATGATTGTCCTGACCCTATTGCCCTTGTGGCAAGCCCCAATCCCTTTTTATCATATATGTACTAGAAGGTGGTGGCTGAGGGTCTTCATGTCCTGAGAATGATGGTGATGTTCCAGTTCTGGATGTCTGAGGAATGTGGAGCACCCCTTCATTACCATTGCTCCCAGGTCCACTCTAACCCAAAGTGGTAGTACCTGTTAGGGTCCCATCTATGGGTTAAATAGAAAACATGTGTTTATAAAAATATTGAGTATCCATTAAGAATGAATTCATTTCAAAACTTTGTCAGCATTAAATGACCCACCGAGGTTGATATGCCGTAAAACAAAACAAACAAACAATAATAAAACTAATTTTATAATTATTGCAAGTTTGGAAGTCTGGATGTCCCTCTGGAAGGGGAAAGGGCGTAGCAATTGCTCCTTATAAATCCGGTCTTGTTTACATTATCAAAGTGGGTAAAACAAGGAAGGCTGATCCAATGATAAAAGAAAATGATTATATCGTTGGTTAAAGGTTTCAAGTTTGCAATGAATTATGAAATCTGTTTACGTTTTTCTAATTCGTATATCACTTTATTTTGTTAATATTATCCACTGAAAAGTGTTGATGATTTATTCAAACTAGCAAATATATGCACCCTCCGTAGGGTGCAAATATCTAAGTTTTAATGTAATAATATATTTCATTAAATTAGAAAGGCTAATGAAACTAACTAAAAATGCAGATAAAGATTGGAAACAGAGGGGGGGGGGGTATAATAAAAAATAAAACAACTTTGAAACTAACTCTTCCATCATTTTCCATCACTCCCATCTTTCATTGCTAATTTTTCCTAATTCAACGATTTAGTTAAATTAGTGAATAATTAAAGAATAAAATTAAAGTTATTTCTTCTTGTTAATAAGATTTATCCCCGAGATCAACAGTATTGATAATGTAAAACAATCTTATTAATAATTGAGGTTTAAATAAAAAATAAAATCATGGAGAATGTGACGTAAATAACTAAGGGAATGACTAGTAATATAAACAGAAAAAACACACAATCTCCATTATAATAAGATTTAAAACAAGGTGTCATGATCCACACAGTGTAGTAAAAATAAAGGGCGGTATATCGTGGTATAATGTTTATCAAGCTAGTCTCGCACATCCATTATTATTGAATAGCGAGTTCGATCCTCGCTGGATGCCCCATATTTACGAGCTTGTGTCCCATCCTACCCGTGACAAACAGGTTGGGTAAATACTTACACTGGGAATTAAAAAAACATCCAAATACGCGGATACGTCAGTGTTTCACAGAAATGTGCATTCACTTTGTACGTTCGCTCTTTGCCTACTTAAGCCGCTAACAACAGCTATCCCACCACTGTAATCCTATCGTAAACCGCTGGCAGCGGTTCTCGCACGTGTCACTTATTTGCAATGAAAAATCAATACGTGAACATCCCTATCATTTTTGTTTTGTTTATGAACCAACCCTGGGACTGGTGAATGATCCCATCATACAGGGAAAAAACCCCAAGAAAATCTGGTACAGCAGTGTGGGAAATTTGGTTGGAAAAGAGTTAATAGCAGTTTTGGTTCTGACTAAAAAGTAGGCAGGACTTCGCTGACTGTATTCCCAACAGAAAGGTAAGAACCCCCTCCCCCCAAAGGATTAATTTTTCTATTTAACCCATAGATGGAATCCTAACAGATACTACCATTCCGGTCAGAATGGACCTGGGAGCAATGGTGATGAAGGAGTGTTCCACATTCCCCAGACCTCCCGAACTGGAACCTCACCATCAGATAGAGTTTAACGTCATTCCCAGGACATGAAGACCCTCAGTCACCACTTTCTGGCACCTATATGATAAAAAGGGTTGGGCTTGCCATAAGGGTAACAAGGCTGGATCAATCATATAGGTGCTAGGGCTGTAAGTGTTCAGCCGATTGATTGAGGGGCCTCTCCGACTGCCCGTCTAGCCTAAGTACGGACAAAGTGGATGTTGCATATCAATGACTGCTCATCCACCAGAATTCCGTCCTTAAGCATCAAGGGTCGCCACTCATGGCCAACGGGTGGCCCCATTAAGGGGTCTTACCTCTCTACAGAGGTGCAGTCGGCGTATTCTACAGCCATTCGACAGGGCGATACTTTAGAAAATCCTTAATAGTGAGAAAAGATCTTGTTCAGAGAACAAGTAGAAATCATTGCAATACAGGAAAGAAAAAGGAAAAAGAAAAAAAAAAAAAAAAAAAAGAAAAGAAAACAAAAAGAAGGGGTAGAAAAAGTAGAAGAAATAAGTAAACAAACACGTAAAAGAAGAGAAATGTGAAAAAGGAAATAAATAAATAAAATCCTCATCCTACCTGCATGTTGTATATTACCCTACGTATTCCGTTTTTTTAAGATAATTTTCTTGTGATCATTTTTTTACTTGAAAATTAAACGTTTTTCTCTTTTCATTACAATACGATCTCCACCGCGAAATCAGACGAGACATTATCACTTCTCGCTTTCATTTAAAAAAAAAGTCTGATTTTCAGAAAATACAACTTTCTTACGACCATCGTGAATATGCAAGCAATAATAAAGACTCAGTCTTAAGGGGCTAAGGGATCACGTGGTTTCCATTCACCAATCGGAAAGTTTACTTCTAGGTTAGAACGAAAAGCTCCCGGGAAAATGTCAACTGTATCAGTGTTAAATGCAATGTATTTTGATCCGAACCGATTTGAATTGGTCATTTCTTAGGACGGGCTTAAATAATTGTCATTTTTGGCCTGTTTTATTTTTGAAATAAAATTATTATCATAACTAGCGAGAATATGCGCCTTCCGGGCGTAAGTATTTAAGATCTAATGTAATGAAATATATTAAATTAGAAACACTAACAAAATTAAATAAGAACTCGTATGAAAAGATTACATTTATTTTAATTATATTTTAATTTATTTCTATGTAAAATAATACATAGGATTGATTTTAATATGTTGGAAAATAAAACAATAATATTAGAGATCAATAACACCAATCGTTCATTTGTTAAATTCGGTTTTGTTAAAACCAATATGCAAATTAACCATACCATATATTATGTAAATCTTTATTTCTTAGTGATATATAAAACACATTGCAGAATTTTAAATAACATGGCTATTTTGAAGCAGATTTTCATAGAGACATCATTAATAAATAATTAATAAATAAGATTTATTCTATGAATTAATGATTTTGACTATAAACTGAATATTCATTGATAAACTTACGCAATACTGAAGTTATAGTGACGTAAGCCTTGACGTAGTTTCCATTACAGACAGACAGATCCCAATCTTCATTATAATAAAATGTATTTAATTTTCCTTTCCGTTTTTCTTAGGGTAAACAGGATGAATAGGTTTGGTTTGGGTTCTTTGGTTATTTCCTAGTTGAGTAACATGATATTACAGGATGACCCAGAAAAAACAGAACCCAAATTATTTATTTATTTTCCCATTAAACTAACCCTAAACCGCAATCCTAACCCTAACCCTTACCCTAAACCCTAACCCTATAATATTACAGGGAGACCCAGAAAAAGCAGAACCCACAAATTTTGTAATAAAACTGTTAATTTTAACTAGGGGGGTTAGGGTTAGGGTTGGGGTTTAGGGTTAGTTTAATGGGAAAAGAAATAAATAATTTGGGTTCTATTTTTTCTGGGTCACCCTGTAATATCATGTTACTCAACTAGGAAATAACCGGGTTCTTTGATAACATGTCAACATTCTTGAGCTATCTAATGCCAAAACAATCCTTGTAGAAGAACAGTAGTAGTACTATTTAACCCATATCTGGAAGGCGAGGGTGGCTTCATACCTTTTCCAAGGGTATTAGTCCGAAAGTGAACGTAATAGCTCGAGCGCTAGCACGATAGCCATTACACCGCTGGGACTCCCCAATAAATCTGAACATGGATTTTTTTCTAAAACACGATCTTATCTTATTTCTAACTAAAATTCATTTTTCTTAAAAAAAACCCCAACCAAATCGTTCACCACAGGTTAGATTTGACACAAGGTCATGGGGCATGAAGTGAGGATCGAACTCGCTACTCAGTATAAATAGATCTACGAGACTAGCTTGTTAACCATTACACAACGAGAATTTCCAGCTTCAGTTTAAGATTTGAAACATTTTTTATGTTAGACTTTGCCCAACCCAAGAGAAGTATATATTTTACCAACTCCTCCGCACGAGCAGGATGTGACACAAGGTCAATTTCTTAAGCGGAGTTTAACAGGTTTGAATTCAGAATTTACTTTCTCCTACACCGGTTACCATGCCAAGGTTAAAGAGCCCAGTTTGCCCTACTATTTACCCATAGCCGGAGGGAGAGTAGTTGGATACATACCTTTCCCAAGAGTATTAGCGCAATGTGAAATGCAAACAGCCTTGTCCAGGATTTGAACTCGGCCGACGAGTCCATTTCCTACGACTAACCATTACACCACGCACCACCAAACCAAGAGAAGTAAGTACTTTTTTCCTCCTGAAATATGTCACCCACCAACATTCAAATTTCAACACATGTATAAGAGAAGTATATATTTTACCAACCTCTCCGGGCGCGCAGGATGTGACACTTGGTTTGAAAATCGCACCGACGAGAACTCAGTTACCAAACACCGTTGACTTTATATCTTCGCTATCCTAACACACGCACACACACACACACACACACACACACACACAAAATATATATATATATATATATATATATATATATATATATATATAGTCCTTTGTTAGTATTGGAGAATTGAAAATAGTGCTCGATTACGTGTGTAAGAGCTGTATTTATTAATTTATTTATCTATTATAGTGTACAATACATTTAGGGTGTCATTGTTACCATTGGTTTCCAGGCAGCATGTTAGCTACCCTTCATCAAGACAACGCGCCTGTTTAAGAAATACAAATAGATATAAATGAAGGGACATTCTCTGTATTTCTTAAACAGGCGCATTGTCTTGATGAAGGGTAGCTAACATGCTGCCTGGAACCAATGGTAATAATGGCACGTTAAATGTATTGTACACTATATATATATATATATATATCGAATACGGATTAGGAAGATAGTATTGTAAAAAGGAAAATATAGACAACGAAAAGATCAAACAGGTTTACCATGAGTATATGGGCGGGAAGCTGTGTTTTATGATAGTCGTAAGATACATCTTCTGAATGTGTACAGTGTGGTCGTCACTGATGCACTACCTTCAACGCCGATTACGGGTTCTTGTGCATCATATCGGCTCCGATAGCAACCTCAACTTGAACCCGGCATCTTCAAGCCGCCACCCTGCAAGCTACGTGCTCCTAGTCTTGAAATTTTGCTACAAAAAAATCGACCTCTTAAATCGAGGTCAGTGTGAGCCAATGAAAAAGCCCAACCACCCTACTGCTAATATATAATGGAATAATTGTTTCCTCCCTGTTTCAATCTAATTTACCTTCCATGGATTCCGCTTACGGTAAGTTCACCCCTTCTATGAACTTAATTGATTTTGAAATCGATCATTTCCTTTTTTCAGAAGGTCCCTATCCACCTCATAAACGTATTATCAAATTTTGTTTATGTTGTGAGGTTTTAAGGGGTCAAATAAGAACAAAACGACGGGTAACAAATGTAGGAAAATGTATTAACAAAAGAGTAGACAAATACAATACAGAGAAGTGGAAATTACGTCCAACAAATAGAGTTATTGGCTTACTCGCATTGGCTTACTGCCAAGCCACAATTATCCCTGTTACTTATAGTAACCCGTCGGCGCATTCCATTGGTCAATAGGGTATATCCCCTATAACAGTTTACTAATATTTAAGACGTGTGTATCGGACATTCCGACTTGTGTGTGTGTGTGTGTGTGTGTGTGTGTATAGAGATGAGGATATTAGTCCCATTGATTCACTAAATTATTCTCTAAGCATTTTGTTAGAGTCCAAGTGGTGCAGTCATACAGTAGCGCTGACACGGCTACAAGTTGGAAGAACTATCGCTTTATCTTACCACTAATATCAGATTTCCATTTGATCGATACTATGTCTACAGCAGTCCTTACCTTTCTATAGATGGTATATTGCTACCTCGGTATGTAAATCGGTACACATGAATACACCAATGTAGGCCGACCAGAAAAGAAAACTACATCAATAAGCTTTGTGCAAATTCTGGATGCCGTACAGAAGACCTGCCGGGGGTGATGTGATAGTAGCGGGTTGAGAGAGAGAGAGAGAGAGAGAGAGAGAGAGAGAGAGAGAGAGAGAGAGGGGGGTCCGTACTGTTAGCACGACCTTATTATGATGAATTCATCAGCACTTTCGACAAGTGATTAATAAATATCCGTAACGCAATGTTCAATGACTGAAATAATATCTTTAGAATAAAAGGCTAAACAAAATGGCGGCAAGGTGTTTTGTCTCTTATAAGCATTACAGCATTACATAGTTAAAAGCTAAAAGAAAATCAATGCAGAAACCTTGAATGTAGTTTTATATGTTTATGTGGATGTACGTGATTAGAAAGATCAGATTTTTGTTTCCTAATTGACTTCTTTAATATGAGTTTTTTTTTTTCACTTAGAAAAGGGATTAATTTTCTATCAAAAATATTGGGTTAAATCAAATTTAACGGACCTAAATTCCACCATCGTATGTCACTCACCGAAATAAAAAAAAAAACCAAAATCAAGGAATTAACCAAATTTAATGAAATTTTCAGTGTTGATATATTAATGAATAAAAGATATAATGCACCAGTTATTTTATTTAAAAACTTTTACATTTTTACCGGTCAGTTAACTTTGAACCACCTATCTTTGAGGCGTAACACAGATTCTCAAAGACGCACACACACACACACACACACACACACACACACACACACATATATATATATTTAATGCTTCACAATAACGCCTAATTTTTTTTTAAATATATATATATATATATATATATATATAAAGATAAATAAGCGAAACTTTTAGTAGGTTCGTCTGACTCATTAGATTTATCTTTATTATTTGCTCTACTTAGGTATTGAGCACTTTTTACTTATTAGCTTTAGTCTCCTGGTGAGTTTGTATGAATATATATATATATATATATATATATATATATATATGCATATAAATGTTTTTTCTTTTGGCCAAAGTATTGTACTAATAGATTTCTTTTGTTGGTACGATTATCTTGGTCTTTTTTTTTTACAAACATTTTTTTCTTCCCGGTTGATGTTTGGTAGTATATTTTTACAATCAAACTATTTGCTGGGTTTTTCTCACCGCGAGGATTTACCAACTTCTGGTTCCAACGGGAGAAAATTCAATATTTTATAAAAAAAGGAAGATCCGCAAAATGTATTTTGTTCTCAGAAATTTTTTAAAATTATTTTTGTTTTACATATGCAACACGTGTTTCAGATCTTCTGGTATCTTTTCAGGCTTTGATTGATAATATGAAAATGAATTTTTACATGCATGTGTATATATATACATACACATGAGTATTTCACCTCCTCTTCCTGTTTTTGTGGGAGTGGAATGGTTTAACATTAGTCTTTTAAACAGGTGTTTTTTGTTTTTTGGGTGGTTTACTAAAAAAGTCATTAGCTGAATTTTTATAACTTTTTTTATAACTTTTTTATACTTTTTATTTGGGTTGTCTTGATAAAGTTCATCAGATGTTCATTTGATATATCAGGTGTGTGTGAATGTAATTTGTTTTTTGTTCTGAAGACATATATATATATATATATATATATATATATATATATATATATCCATACATGTTTATGAGGGTGTGCGGAAAAGTTAATAAAATATACACTCACCATAGTGTCTCCCAGTTTACATACAAAATAACATAGATTAGATAATAAACTTAGTGAAGAAAGAATACAAAAACAGTAAAGTCTTTTATTCGACTACAAAAGAAGCAAACAAATATAAAAGTGGGCAAAATCTTCAAGATGAAAATCAATATGGATGATGATTCGCTGAATAAAGTAACCAAGAAACTAAAGAAATAACGCCAAATAGGATATATATATATATATATATATATATATATATATATATATATATATATATATATATATATATATGTATATAGGTATTTATTGTATATATGTAGCTAACACACACACACACACACACACACACACATATATATATATATATATATATATATATATATATATATATATGAGATGCAAAAAGACAAACAGAAATATTTCTATTTCTCTGAATTTTAGAGATGAGGCTTGATAGCCAGAGGAAAAGTTTATTTACAAAAAACTGTTAGGTAAACATACTTTTAAAAAATGGCATTGATCTTAAAAACGGTGCTCGAATAAAGATAATATGAAGATAAAGTTGTAAAATGTGACACAAGATCATATTTTTTCAAGCGGAATTTGAATTCAGAGTTTTCCTTCTCCTAGATTGGTTGCCATACCAAGTTTAAAGAGTCCATCTTCTCACCTATTTACCCATAGCTGAATGGAGAAAAGTTTGATTCAGAATTTCCGTTTTCCTAGACTTGGTGTCATACCAGTCTGTTCTACTATTTACTCATAGCTAGAGGGAAAATCGTTGAATTCAGAGTTTTCTTTCTCCTGGACTGGTTGTCATACCAGGTTTAAAGAGTACAGTCTGCCCTACCCATAGCTAGAAGGAGAATTGTTGGATTCATACCTTTCGATCATATAGTTGCAAGATGCTCTATCCTCGAATGCAAACTTAGATTATCAAAACAATATAACTAAAACATTGGTGAAATGTTTGCATTGATAGCTCAAGGAGGAGGAGTTTCAAAATGGTATAGAATAACCCAACAAGGATTGACATGTCGTAAAATCCAATCGACCAATCAACCTCCGTATAAAATACCTACTACTGTACTTTTCATCGACCTTCTAACAACTCGACCATCCTAACATTACCATTTATGACTAATGTATTACATCTGCTTATTTGGTGATGAAGATTCGCTCATTTCAGAATAAGACATTAATCCTTATTTGCATACACAGGATCGGATTAGAATAAAGTGGCATGCCGCGAATCAATGGTTAATAAGCTAATCTCACAAGCCATTGTAAGTGAGTCGATTCAAAATGGGCGCCTCATTGATGTGGCTCGGAAATAAACTAAACTAAGTTTAATGAATAACGAGTGTGTAGTATTTATTTACCCAACCCGTTCGTCACTAGTAGGATATGACAAAAGGTCACATGTGTGGAGCATCCAGCGAAAATCGAATTCGATATTCAGAAGCAATGCATCAGCGAGACTGGCTTGGTAATGATTACACTACGATATCTAATTATCTATTGTAAAGACTATTTTCCCCATATATATATATATATATATATATATATATATATATATATATATATATATATATTGTTGGCATCCGCCCGTCTAATAAAGATGATGACGTAGTGTCCACTTTTTTAAAAATCTGCAACTGCGTGAGTGGCTGAACAGATCAATTTTTGAATGGCAATCTCTGGTTCAGTGATTGCAAACAAACAGTAATGCTTGCTGGAGTTGCTGTTGTTTCTTCTTCCCTTTTGGCTCTCTTTTCTGTGGCAGCTTCTTTCCTCTCTTTTTCGCTCCTTTTCGTTCCTTGTTTGACGAGGAGGCGCCAGGATATATATATATATATATATATATATATATATATATATATATATATATATATATATACAGTTGACAATCCATATATCACCAAAAAGTAACAAAGATAGCACCTCAAATCGGATTTACTTCCTGTTCAATACGACCGATTCATTTGAATTTTATTTCCTTACCCCGAGGAAGGGGTAAGGTTACTCTGAATTATGGCTAAATCAACATTCATTTCTTTTCATGCCTCATTCTCTACGGCCTTCAATAGGAAGTACATTTCATTTTTCAACAATTTCTTTTATTTACATTAGTTAAATATATAGGCTATTTTTCATCTCTCTCTCCACTCTCTCCCTCTCTCTCTCTCTCCCCTCTCTCTCTCTATATATATATATATATATATGAGGAGTGAAGGATTGAATAAATCCGACAAAATGTTGTTGAGAGTAGAGGAAAATGTGAATATAACAACACAAGCGACTATATTCAATTGATATTTCGCCTCATTATTGATTGAAGCTTTCTCAAAATTTATTGATTTAAGTGCTTGTATGTTCTGCTTTTATAGTGAAAAGGTAAATGGGTGGGTGAGGGAGAGAAAAAGGGAGGGAGAAAAAAGGGAGGGGTTATTGGTGTGTAGTCTACATGAGAAGAAAGTCGGGAGGGCTTAGTATGTGTGTAAAGGTATTTTCATTTTTATGGGGTCAGTCAGTTGACTCTGAAGATAAATTTTATGTTTAGAGAGTGGTTCAAATGTGTGAGGTCAAATGTTTACCAAACGGCCGGGGATATTTTTGTTTGAAAATATTTTGGAGAAATCCTTAAAGATTTTGTTGAGATAAATGCATTTATTTCTGCTTTTTATGTTTGAAAGTTAATTCGATGAGGGTAGGATAGACGGTGAGTAAGAGAGGAGTGGGTTTTTTTATGTGGGTGGATATGTTGCCTTTGAAGAAATTTGATAGTTAGTTGTGGGTCAGATGTGCGAATATGTAGGTCATCGTGCTATGATGGCTTGTCAGCAGATCTTTTTGACCATTTTGGGGTGCTATACGTCTGTTTGGATTTTTAAAAAATCAGTTTCAAAGTGAATGTCATTGGTCATGAATTAATGTAAGATTTAATGAAAGGCAGAATTGAAATATTCAACGTCAAATGACTGAAACTGGTGACAAAGATGCAAATTTATCGATAAGAATAGCAACAAGACTTTTTTGTATGAACAGTCCAGATTTGGTTCGTTCAGTGGACATTTGATTTGGTTTGTTTGGTTTGTTTTGTTTTACGGCATATCAACCTCAGTGTGTCATTTAATGCCGATAAAGTTTTTAAATAAATCAATTCTTAATGGATAATACAATTTTTTTATAAATATATTTTTCTATTTAACCCATAGATGGGACCCTAACAGGTACTACCACTCCGGGTCAGAGTGGACCAGGGAGCAATGGTGATGAAGGGGTGCTCCACATTCCCCAAACCTCCAAAACTGGAACCTCACCATCAGATAGAGTTTAACGTCATTCCCAGGACATGTAGACCTGCAGCCACCGCCTTCTAGCACCCATATGATAAAAAGGGGGTTGGGGCTTGCCATAAGGGCAATAGGGTTGGGAAAATCATATATGTGCTAGGGCTTGACGTGACCAGCCGATTGATCTGAGGGGGCCTCTCCGACCGCCCGTCTAGCCCAAGATAGGGCCAAAGTGGAGTATTGCAAGTCATGAATTACTCATCCACCTGGGTTCTATCCTTAAGCATCACGGGTCGCCACCCACTGCCAACAGGTGGCCCCATTGGGGGAGTCTTACCCCTCTACAGAGGGGCAGTTGGTGCATTCTAATGCCCCAGCCGACAGGGCGGTCAGTGGGACTATTTTGAACCAATTACTTTGGAATATGAGTCAGTTTGAAATTAGAATTCAAGTTCCCTTTGATTGATATTTTAGTCACGTGTTTCATTAACCCAGCGTCTGGAATTGAATACTCGATCGATTAATTAACTCTAAGAATTAAGTCAAACCGTCGAACTTTTAATGAACGAGAAACTGTCAGAAATAGATTTCGCCTTTCTATAGCTTGTAAAATCAGCATAGAAAATCATAAAAAGTAGAATATAAATGCATGAATAATAATAATAATAATAATAATAATAATAATAATAATAATGTCCCGGTCAGAATAACGGACCTAGTGTTGATTAATAAAAAAGAGAACTTGTCAACTGGTAAATTTTGCAGTCCCAGCAGATCACAGGTTAAAGGTGAAAGAAAATAAAAAACATAGACAAATGCTTGTACCTTGCCAGAAAATTGAAAAGACTGGAATATGAGGGTGAAAGTGATACCAATTGTAGTTGGTGCCCTTGAAACAATCCCCAAGGGTGTAGAAACCAGAGGAAGAATTGAGCCCATCCATTGAAAGACCAACAGCTTACATCGGTAAGAAAACCTCGCAAGGAGGGGAATAATAATAATAATAATAATAATAATAATAATAATAATAATGCTAATGCTAATGCTAATGCTGATGTGAAAACTCAAAAAGAGTAAATAATAATAATAATAATGAACAAATGTCTAGAAGAAGCAAACATACCGGAATGGATTACAAAATGAAAACTACATTGATCCTGAAAGACACCCAAAAAGGAAACTATCCCCAGAAACTATAGGCCAATAACGTGCCTACCTATAATGTGGAAAATCTTAAACGCACAGATATAAGAATAAATCTACTACTCGCTTCATTGCCGTGGATTATTTACGGAAAAACAGAAAGGATGCCGTAAGGGAACTAGAGGAACAAATGACCTGCTCTATATAGATCAGTACATTCTTAAAGAGAGGCGAAAAATCTAGTGATGGCATGGATTGATTACAGAAAGGCCTATGACATGGTTCCACAAACATAGATCCTTGAATGCTTGAAGATGCCTGAAAAATTGGAAAGTGGAATTAACAGCAGGGGGACAGACCTTAGCAGAGGTGAAAATACAAAGAGGCATCTTTCAGGGAGACTCCATATCTCCATTGCTATTTGTTATAGCAATGATGCCTCTTAACATTATACTAAGAAAGTGAAGAAAAAAAATGAATCCGAGACAGTATGTGATATTATGAAAAATTGAAAAAAAAAACAAATTCATAAATAAAGTAATGTTTATTTCGCCTACGCTGCAGGCTTCGATCTGTTTTAATAGATCTTCATCAGGGCTTTCGTTAAATTGAGGAAAAATAATGTATCACAGAAAATAAATCTGCGAGACTCGTTTGTTTTGGCGCTTAGTCTATTTTAATTTACTGAGGAAAAATAAATCCCCTTATGTACATGGATGTCACTTTGTACAAATATACAGTCAGGATGGAATTCCTCATCGATAAATGTGCAATGATAGTTATTAAAAAGGGTAAAAAAGAAACAACGTAAGGAATAGAACTACCGAATAAGGAAGAAATAAGAACACTGGAAGAAAAGGAAAATTACCAATACTTGGGAGTACTGGAAGTGGACACCATCAAACAATGAGAGATGAAAGAAAGAGTAAGGAAAGAGTACCTTAGGAGGACGAGAAAACTTCTAGAATTAAACTCTGCAGCAGAAATCTCATCAAAGGCATAAACACCTGGACTGTCCAAGAGAGGAACTCCGACAGATGGACTGACAAGGAAATTTACGACAATGTACAAGGCATTACATCCGAGACACAACACAGACAGACTCTATGTATCAAGAAAAGAAGGAGGAAGAGGTCTCGTCAGTATTGAATATTGTGTCGATGTGACAATTCGAGCACTCAATGAATACACTAAAAACAGCAAAGAAAGACTAATAGCAGCAGCCAGAAAAATCAATTGCAACATATGGACGAGCACAAATATAACAAAAACAAGAAAACAGAAGTGGGAAGAAAAACAACTATATGGACACTTCAAGCGACAAACAGGAGAGATCGCACATGAGAAGACATGGGCATGGCTAAAAAGAGGAAACCTCAAGAGAGAAACTGAATCTTTTATAATCGCAGCACAAGATAATGCCATAAGAACAAATTGTATAAAAACAAAAAAGATAAAACACAACAGAATAGAAAGTGCAGAATGTGTGCGGAAAAAGACGAAACAATCAATCACATAATAAGCGAATGCAGAAAGAGAGTACAAGACTCGGCACGACTGGGTAGGAAAGGTGATTCACTGGGAACTGTGCAAGAAATTCAATTTTCACCTTTCAACTAAATGGTATATGCACAAACCGGAATCTGTACTGGAGAATGAAATGCACAAAATTTTCTGGGACTTTGAGGCACAGACGGTTCACCTAATCCCAGCCAGGAGACTTCAACAAGAAGAAAAGACTTTTCATCTCTTGGATTTTGCCGTCCCGAGTGAAAGTGAAAGAAAGGGATGGACCTTGACAGAGAATTAAGAAAACTGTGAAACATGAAGGTGAAGGTCGTACTAATTGTAATTAGTGCCCTTGGAACGGACTCCAGGGGTCTGGAAAAGAGTCTGGATGATTGGAAAATCAGAGGAAGAATCGAGACCACCCAGACTACAGCATTATTGAGATCGGCTGGAATACTCAGAACAGTCCTGGTGACCTGAGGAGACTTGCTGTCACTCAGCCTCCAGACAACCACCGGCTAAGGCGGGGTGTGAAAAACTTTAATGGGGTTACTACTACTTACTAACCACTACACCACGAAATGAATTGTTAATCATTTTAACATAGAAATGCAATGAAAATCAGTAAGAAAGGGATTGTCATTGGTTATATACGTCCAAATTGAAATATCCCAGCGAATAGTTTTCATTAGGAAGAATGAAATGAATATACATTTTCCAAAATGGGAAATTCCTCAAATTATCAATCATAAATATGTCACCTATTTTTTGCAATTATTCGGAAATCTATACATATAAATAATTTGCATAAGGATTTTAACAAAACTGGGTTTAATAAATTATTATTTTGTGTGTGTGTGTGTGTGTGTGTGTGTGTGTGTGTGTGTGTGTGTCTGTGTGTGTCTATGTCCGGAGGAAATTACGAAAATAAAACAATTCAAAGTAATATATATACACATTCACTATCACCAGATCTTGCTTTTTTGAACAGTTGATTTATATTCGTGAATATAATTTAAAAAAAATAATATTCAACGTTTTGCGTTTAATAAATAGACATTGTTTTTGTTTTATTCAGAGTGGCTGGATCAACGCAAGGTCTTTTTTTTTTTACATAGGAATTTTAATGGGGCAACCTGCGAAGATTCAACTCGCGATTCAATAATAATGGATCTGCGAGACCAACTTTTTTACCCTCCCCTCTACCCAGGCGACGCCGGGTAACCACTTCTAGTTGAAAATTTCAAAACCCAGCGGCCAGATAAAAATGAAAAACATTCATTTGTACATTGAAATAATAAATAAACTCAATAAAATTAAATATGAAGATAATAATAATAATAATAATAATAATAATAATAATAATAATAATACTCACGTTATAATGAAATGTCCTAGTCAATTATAGTATTGGTTCTTACGGAAATGTGAAGAGCCTCAACAAATAAATCTCATGGAAGGGTGTGGCGTTTCCCCGTAGCCTCGTTTCAACACCACCGCAAGGTGGCGCTCTCGCTAATTCTCTAGGATTTCTTTAATCCGCATCGGAGCTGAAAATAGAGAAATTATTGGGTGATTAATGTTGAATTGATGATCATTAACACGTACATTTGAAGAGTATGCATGAATACATCAAAGATTTCTTTCCTTCAATGGACATTTGGCTGTGTTTCCAATAGACCATGTCATTGCCCTCTTCTCTAATTACATAGCTTTCTTCTCAATAAATATGTTCTTACGTAAATTTCTATCTACCTCTATCTTTCTATCTGAGTTTGTTCCTATCTCTCTCACTCTTTCACTCTCTCTCTCTCCCTCTCTATTTTTTTTTTGGGGGGGGGAGACTATGTGCTTAATTGAAGTCATATCTAATTTGAAAATTAATTAGTTGATAATTAATGAATTAGGCGGATATATCTGTTTAAATGTGAAGCGTAAACAAATCGAGAAAAAGTAATTCTCTGTATGTACATTTCGGCCTATTATGCCTCATCACAGAGTTCTATAACTATATATATATGAATAGCTGTATGCATACCTTTCCCAAGGGTATTGGCGCAATATTAAAGCGAAACAGCCCGTCTAGGATTATCAACTCATCTCTCCATGTCCGTTTCCTACGACGGTAACCATTACAACACGTGTCACCCCTCTCTCTCTCTGTCATCTCTCTCTTTATGTATATATATATATGTGTGTGTGTGTGTGTGTGCGTGTGTGTGTGTGTGTGTGTGTGGTTGAAAATAGTGGGAAAATGCGGATAAAACAACTCAACAACTAAATTCAAATGATATTTCGCTTCGGTCTTTAGGGAAGCTATTTCGAATTTATTCTGAAGACAAAATGGGTCCTGCAGTCTGTTTTTATGCTAACAAAGTAATTTTTGGGAGGATAGAAGATGAGGGGGGGGCGTACAGAGTGATAAGATGAGAGGTAAAAGGAAGGAAAGAGGACAGGGTTGGATATGTGAGTGAGAAAGTGAAGAAAAAGGGTACTGGGCATATTTTGGGAGTATGGTACTTTTATGGGGTCATTTATTGCCATTGAAGAAATTTTATAGTCGGGTGGTAAGTAAGTGTGAGGCGACTGTTGTCTGTAAAGGTGTGTGAAGCTGGCGGATTGGAATATTTTTTATATTTTGAACTATTTTAGAGATTTTGTGATTTTTTAATTCATTTTCTATTTTTTATCCGTTTTCTATTTTGATTTTGTTTTTCTTGAGTTATCGTAACTTTTACGATAGCTGTTGCCAGGTGGAAGAAGTTGAATTTGTGATCGAAGTTTGTTATGTGTGTGAATATGGCCTTTTCAGTGTCGTTTGTCTTTATTGATCTTTTATACATAAAAGCATAAAAGATCGATAAAGACAAATGACACTCAGAAAACCCTATTCACACACATAATAAATTTCCATCACACATTCAACTTCAATCACGCATCACTACTCAAATTCATACACAGCAAGAGCTTAACGCCGTCTATGCGAATCAACACTTATTGCGAACACAAAAGTTGTAAAACAAAGACCAGTTTTCTCCACACCCCCCACACACACGCCACACCACACACACACACACACACACGCACACACACAACACACACATATATATATATATATATATATATATATATATATATATATATATAGTGTGAGATGGTCACTGTTTCAGTTTTTGCTGGAATGGCGTACCAAAGGCAGTATTATTGGTAGAGTGCTCAATATAAAATAGAGCTGTTATATAATATAATAAAATAAATATATAAAGGTTTTAAATATTTATTCTTTCATTTATACATGCAGAATTAAACAAAAGGCACGTCTCCTGTCTAACAATTTTATTTTTGATCTTTTCGAGTTTTCTGGCCAACTTTTTACATTTAGATTTTACTCTCACTACTACTAACTTGAAAAAGAAAACAAAAAAACAAAACTGGAACACAAACGCATCACTCCTGATGATGGCACTTCGAAGTGCCGAAAGTACTTGGGATAAAAAATTTGGTGGACTAATCCACGGATTCCATCCAAATGTAAAAAAATTGCCCAGATAGCTCGAAAAGATCGTTAATAAAATTGTTAAACCACACACACACACACACACACACACAACACACAACACATATATATATATATATATATATATATATATATATATATATATATATATACTTGGGAAAGGTATGAATTTGTCTGTTCTCCCCTCAGCTATGGGTAGGTATTATCCCAGACTGGGTTGTTTCACATTGGTATTGTAACCTATACAGAAGAAGGAAAAATTCGAACTACAGACTCGAAGCATTAGTCTTATAAATTTAAAAAACAAAACAAATAAAATACAACAAACAAATAAAAGAAAAACAAAAAGCAACTGCAAAAATAAAAAAAATAAGAAATAAAAAATAAAGAAAACCAAAATCACTCCCATCAGTAATCTAAATATCGATACCACAAAACGTGGACCTGTTTGATATATATATATATATATATATATATATATATATATATATATATATATATATATATATATACCCCTCTGCATGAGTAGGTCAATTTCTTAAGAGAGTTTAACGGGTTTGAATTTAGAGTTTTTCTTCTTCTAGACTGGTTACCTTGCCAAGCTTAAAGTGCCTAGTCCACCCTACTATTTACCCATAGCTGGAGGGAGAGTAGGTGGATTCGTACTTTTTCCAATGGTATTAGCGCTATGTGAAATGCAAACAGTCTCTGCCAGGATTTGAACTCGAGTCGACGAGTCCATTTCCTACGACTCTAACCATTACCCTACGCGCCTCCCATTATCTATCAAACTTTGTTCAATTTCACCTAAAGGTATGTCTCATTGGATATTCATGGAGAGCCGCATCTTTTTGATTGGTTTATGCTTGCGTGTGTTTTGTTCGTATCTGTAAATATATATTAAAATCGCTGACAAATTGAATCAATAGAAATTTAGAAAATAAAGTTATAAACACGTTTCGGAAGCTCCGCTGGCCTTCCTCAGGTGTTCCCTGTGTATCTGAGCAGTGTAATCAAATTCTTTTTAAAGTAAATTACTTTGAAAATAAAAATATTGAAAAACACTGATGTCATTTTAATTTACACCTTGAGTTGTACAGGAAACGCCAATATTTTTTTCTCTAAATGATAGTTGTTGTAGGTGACTCACCTATGACACGAACATAGACTTACCCAAAGGGTATATATTAACAGAGCAAAGCTACTCAAGTGAGAAGTAGCAGATACATGTTCTTCGTGTACGCTGTAACAAGGAAACCCTTTTCATTGTACGTTGATATATTGATGAATACATCTGTTCTCTGCATTTTATCACCGTGTTGAGTTATTAGTTATTGACCCTTAAACAGGTCATAACAATAATGATTCTTCTCATGACACAAACCGGAATGATAGGTGTGCAAAAACAATGATGTCATTTTTTTAATAAGATCTTCGAATAAGTTATTTGATGCTTGTTTGATCAACAGTCAAACTATTAAAAATATTTCCCATGTTTGATTATTATTGGGTAATTCCATGTCAAATCATCAAGGCCATGTCACCCACCCCTTCAATTTTGTACAGGTGTGGACTATGTTAAAGTTAGACATTCCCCAAAATTTGAGCTTCCAATTCCAAAAATTGTCGGAGCTATGTCGATTTTTAGCTCTCCAAATTTTAGGGGGGTCGCGAAAAATGGTTACTTTGTGTAACCTATTTTTGTCTGTACAATGAGTTCTAGAGCTTCCCTACTCCTAGAAATTGGTTTATAAAAGCATTTTTGCCCGAATAATCCAAAAATGCTATCGAAAAAGTCTTAAATTTAACCAATTTTAAGTTATTGATGATTTTTGTTTTTTTCATAGCAAGATCAATATCCCAATGTGGCACCAATGTGGCACCTCATCTATGACAAATATTCTTTTTTTATTATCATTTCACATATGTAGACCATTATTTGTACCAAAAAGATAGTTTGGTTTTTGCTCAGAATCGAAGCTACAAAATTTTGTTAAAATTTATTAACATTTTTCATTTCAATTTTTTTGAAATTTTGTCTAGGTGTGGACTATCTTAAAGTTAGACAAAATTTGAGCTTCCGATTCCAAAAATTGGCGAAATTATGTCGATTTTTAACTTTCCAAATTTAGGTGATCGGACTTTTTGTAATCTAGTTTTGTCTGTAAAATGGGTTCTAGAACTTCCCTACTCCTTAAAATTGGTTTATAAAAGCATTTTTGTCCGAAGAATCCAAAAATGCTATCAAAACAGCCTGAAAATAAAACGAGTTTTAAATTATTAATGATTTCTGATTTGCAAAATTTAACTGATGTTGTAGCTTCGGTTCTGGGTAAAGACCAAACTATCTTTTTGGCACAAATAATGGTCAATATATGTGAAATAATAATAGAAAAAAATTGTCTTAGATTTAGTGCCACATCGGGATATTGATCTAGGAAAAAATCAGAAATCATGAATAACTTAAAATTGGTTAACTTTCAAACTTTTCCATGAGTCCAATTGGTCAAAGAACACAATGGTTGAAATTTGCAATTGTAATGCGTGGTGTGATATTGTAGTAAATGAACACGGCGATCCGAGTTCAAATCCTGGGCGAGGCTGTTTGCATTTCACATTGTGCTAAAACCCTTTCGAAAGGTTTCCATCCAACCATTCTCCTTCTAGCTATGGGTAAATAGTTGGACAGATTGGGCTCTTTAACTTTGTTTAGACAACTACTCTAGGAGAAGGAAAACTCTGAATTCAAACCTGTTAAACTCGTCTTAAGAAATAGAGCTTGTGTCACATCCTGCGAAGGGGTTGATAAATATATATCCCTATTTACAAACATTACCACAACCCCCCATCCCTTTTATTCAGCTTTAGTTATTTTCGAGGCTCTGTTTCTGGTAGTAGGAGCAAATGATTAATTCATCAACGATTTATGCCTTTTTAGCAAGTGTTCAACACTTGCGCATTGTAATCTATACATATATAAAGGAAGCGCGTGGTGTAATGGTTAAAGTAATCGGAAATGGACTCGTCGCCCCGAGTTCAAATCCTGGATGTGGTAATTGCATTTCACTTTGCGCTAATACCCTTGGGAAAGGTATAAATCCTACTCTCCCTCCAGCTATGGATAAATAGTAGGGCAGGCTGGGCTCTTTAACCTTGGTTAGGCAACCGGTCTAGGAGAAGGAAAACTCTGAATTCAAACCTGTTGAACTTCGCTTAAGAAATTGACCCTGTGTCACATCCTACTCGTGCGGAGGGGTTGGTAAATATATATATATAAAAGGGCAGTTGGTATGTATGTATGTATGTATGTATGACGAGAAAACCTTGGAGAGTAAAAACTTTTCAGGAAGGCACAAAGAAATTTGAGACTAACCGTATGCAACATGAACGATTAAAGCGAGATGTTTGCAAGGGAAATGTTAATAAAACAGACGACCAAGGGCTTCAAATCGGTCTACTATGTGAACAATCCGGAAGGCCGTGTCTGAGCAGAGCTGGCCTGATGAGTCCCCAAACTGTGCATCGGCGAAATGGACCAATAAAATACCCTGTGCTCCCTGGAATAATTTGTGAATGTGAGAAGATGTGCAGGACTTTAGCTGGACTAAAAAGCCACATTCGCGCAGCTGACCGTTGAACTTGTTGAACTTTTTGAAGCTCATCGTTGTATTCTTTGAATTTCTGAACTTTTGTTTTTATATCAAGCAATAGCAATACTCAAACACGAGTTTTCTGCCATCATCATGTATGTATGTATGTCCGGATGAAACTACAAAAATAAAACTATTAACGACAAAGTAGATATATATACACATTAAATATCACTAATTCATGCTTTTTGTGCAAAAATCATGAAGATTTGATTTATATTCAAAGATATTTAGAAATTAAAATATACATAGAAATAGCATTAAGATTCTACTTTAAAATGTACAGCATTTGTAAATCTTAAAATTAACAAATCAATACCCCCCCCCAACCAGATGACGCTGGGTAGCCGCTACTAGTTTTGAATAAAAGGGATTGTCAGGGGTCAGGAATTAATGCAAGTATTACTGATAGGATATGGCTATTAAATATCTTTCTATATATCAGAATTGCTTAAGAGCATCTAAAAATTCATTTCAGGATAATACTAAAGTTCATTGGAGAATT
>CM042138.1:141591199-141601199 GCA_023376005.1 Doryteuthis pealeii | reverse complement strand
CAGATAACAATGAAGATGAGGACAATAGTCCGAATAACGCAGATAATAGTAATCATCAAACCTCATCTCAAACATTCAGAGAAAAAAACCATATTAGTTTCTAACTAAAATACCTGAAATCGACTCTCTCTCACTCCCTCTCTCTCACTCCCTCTCTCACTCCCTCTCTCTCTTATTCATACACCCTGCCTGTCTGTCTGTCTGTCTCTTTCCCAGTTTCGGTGTAATTAGTGCCAGAGATTGTTGAACTATTAGTCGTTGTCCAAGTCCAAGTAAAAGCCAATTTTGAATACTGACTTTGAAAGTACCCAAATGCGCCGTGCGTAGAAGACTGGTGTATATAATCCGGAGGGGGCTCGGTGTAGTGGCTAATGTGCTAAACTGTGACATCGTAGTTAGCAAGTTCAAACTTCAGTTGCCCTATTACATTCATTTTCGGTATAGCACCCCTAGGAAAGGCATGAACCTCCTCATCAGCCTAATTATTGGTTAAATTGTACAACTACTGTTCTTCTACAAGGATGGATTTGGCGTTGAATAAGCCACGAAAGTTGATATGACATAAAATAAAGAAATCAAACCAAACCTTAGAGGTAAAGAAGAACAATTTCCTCGTAAATTCCTACCTTAAAATAAACTGAACCCTCATTTTATGTCCATGTTTTTGCAATAAATGTTTTATTTTTCTTGCACCCGTTATTTTACAATACTAAATATATTTTCTTGATTTTATTCTTTAACAAATAAAGAAAATATATTTAGTATTTTAAAATAACTGTTGTAAAAAAATAAAACATTTATTGCAAAAATACGGACATAAAATGAGGGTTCAGTTTATTTTAAGGTAGGAATTTACGAGGAAATTGTTCTTTTTTACCATCTTAGATATACTGGAAAAGAAAAAGTATAACTTGCTTTAATATTCACTTTATTGTAATTGTCTCGGACTAAACTGATAATATTTCATTCGTAGTTTGTTGCTTGAATATATTGTCCTTATTGGATGAATTATTATTTACATACGAGTATGTTTGAGATAAGACCCCCCCCCCCGAAAGGGGTGTCCTAGGTATGACAGAAAACTGCATCTGATGCTGAGGCTCTACTTCTGTGGCTCTGGAGAGTGTGGACTACCCTTTTATTGACATTACTCCCAAGTCCACTCTGACTCGGAGTGGTAGTGTTTATTATGGTTCCATCTACGCATCAAATAGATCTGTTTTAAAATTATTTGTATTGGATGGGAATACTTGAAATACTTGATTAATACATAATTACAATTGAAATCAAGCTTCGGCATTAAATAACCCAGAAGGAGTTAATATACCGTTAAACAAATAAACCAACATCGCAGAACGCGAGTTCGAACTCCAGTCGCTCTGTTACGTTAATTATGGGACTAGTACTCTTGGGAAAGATAGGAACCCCTTCAGCTATGGTTAAATAGTACTAATACTGATTTTATACAAGGATGCCTTTGGCATTAAATACCTCACGAAGGTTGATATGTCATTAAATAGGTATGTGCAAAACACACTCTTTTAATACGCGTGGGGATTATTAAAAATATTTTAAAAAGTCAATAAAAAATGGAAAATTAACTTTTAATGTTTTCTTTTACGTTTAATATAAAGAACAATTCCAAGTTTATGTGTTATAAAAAAGAAAAAAAAACAAAAACAAATTTCTCTTACATAAAACCTAAATTTTTGCATTTAAAAGTAAATTCCCGTAAATTCCCGTAAATTCTTAATCTCTGTTGACATAGTTATCGCATCTTGAAGTGTGCACTATTTTTTTGTATGGAGGATCGTACGTATAATAATATTTTTTCTGAAGCAAAAACAAATTACTAATTTAGTATTTCCTTGATGCCTCACGATTTAACTTATGTACCCCAACACCCAGCGCTGCAACAACAATAACATCAACAACAACAAGAGTTTTCCTCAAAAACCAAAGCGGATATTATTTCCGTTAGATCCCTCCATTAATAAGAATAACGACAATTTTTAATTCAAACATTATTTTCAAAATTTTACAAAATAAAAACCGAATTCTATTATGTCATTATTTTTAGCTAGATATTTTTATACAATATTTTCTTTGATTAAAAAGTACGATTTTGATATACACTAAACAAAAGTATTTATTTTACATTTTATACATTTTTAAAAATCCCTGAAAAAAAGTAGACAATAGGAACTTTTAATATAACATTCTTTAGAAAATAATCTAACAATTTATAAAAAAAAAAGATACAATTTTTTTTTCTTATTTACGAGAATTAAATTTCAAATGTTTAAGATGCCCTATTTCCAAAACCGAATTAGTAGCGAATTATCTTTTTTTACATATGTTCCGTCATTAAATTATCTTTCCAAAAATGTAAAATTTATTTATATACAAAAAAAAAAAAATTGTACGGAGGATCAATGCGCGAAACAAAAATTAACGAAAAAAAAATTAGCCTTTTCAATTTAGCAAACATTTATTTACAATAAAAGTTCGTCTTTTATTACTTCATATACCGAAAGTTTTATTAAAATCGGATAGATAGTTTATTTTATATGATTTTTAGAAGAATTTCATGTGATCACCCTTTTTTAGAGTCAGCGAGAAAATGCACATACCTATCATTAAACAAAGATATCAACTCTGGATTTCAGTCGATTTCTTCTACGACCTTCTTTAGGTGTGTCTTATATAGATTGATTTTTAACTTAAAAAAAAAAAAAAACCTTTTTCTATTTCCACTTCTACATTAATTCAACAACAAATATCTATTTTACTCGTTAAATGTTTATTTTATTAGCAAAAAAAAAGATGCTTCATATAACACTTGAAGTAATTTGATCATCTGAAATGTTGTGATCAACACAACAAAGATAAGTATACTCATCCGAATATCTCAACGAATAAAACATGCATGTTTATTATAAAGTCATCGGGTTGGCCTAAAATCAGTATCAGCCTATTAGCGAAGGGGTCTATCCCCTTTTCACTAGCGCTGGACCAAGGAGATTATTTTAGCGTCTGATGTGGAGCGCCACACCTACCATCAGCTCCTTACTCTACCGCACAGATTCCTGTGCTACTCATAAGCTGAGTTGGCGAGGGCCGGTATTGAACTAGGAACCTCGTGGTTTATAGCCGAACGCTCTACCGACTGAGCTATCCTGTTGCTTTATTTGTCTATGTATATGTGCATTTGTACGTATGTAAATGTTTTTGTGCATGTACGCACTCCTGGAGAAGTAAGGACGAACTCATAAGTGACATTCTCCCTAGGACACTTACATATGGACACTAAAGAGTGGACCGACCAAAGACTTACATTAATCAGCTCTGTAAGGATACTGGATGATGTGATGAGAATTTGCCAAGTGTGATGACCATAGGGACGAGAGAGAGAGAGAGAGAGAGAGAGAGAGAGAGAGAGAGAGAGAGAGAGAGAGAGAGAGAGAGAGGGGGGAGGAGTCATGGGAATCCGTACTGTCAATGCGATATGATGTTGATGATGATGATGATGATGTGCCTGTGCGGGTGCGTATGTGCGTATGTGTCGATTATTTTGATAATACAAAATTAATTTAATTCGATACAAAGTTGGAGCTAGTGTTTCACAGTGGATAGCTGATTTTCTTTTTGTTTTGTTTTACGGCATATCAACCACTGTGGGTCATTTAATGCCGGCAAAAGTTTTGAAAGATTCGTAGCGATAGTTTGGAATAAAATTTGTTATTTTATCAGATAGAATGAAGACCCCCAGCCACCGCCCTTTAGCACATATAATAAAAAAGGTTGGAGCTAGCCATAAGGGCAATATGGTTGGGACAATCATACAGGTGCTAGGGTTTGATAGCTTTTTGATTTCGCAAGTCATCGATTTTAGGTTCAATTCTCTCTGAGAAAAAAGATAAAGACTAGATATGGCGATTTTGCAATAACAGTGAATGCTATGTTATAGTGTTGAATGTACTGTATTGTGTTGCACTATTTTCCAAGCTGTAGCCGTGTCTGTACTACTGTATGGCTGCTCGACTTGGACTAATTAAAACCCTGAAAAAAAACCCAGGATGCTGCGTGCTTTCTTAAACAAGCCCAGGAAGTAGCAGAAAGTACAGAAAGCTATGTACAACCACTCAAGTCATCCAACTAAGACAAACTAGACATGCTGGACACTGCTGGAGAAGCAAGGAAGAACAAATAAGTGACGTTCATCTATAGACACCTACACATGGACACACCAGTATTGTCCGACCAGCAAAAACTTCAACCAGTTCTGTGCAGATTCTGGATGCCGTGTGTAAGACCTGCCAGGGGCAATGGTCGATAGGCACGGGTGACGAGAGAGAGAGAGAGAGAGAGAGAGAGAGAGAGAGAGAGAGAGAGAGAGAGAGAGAGAGAGAGTCACGAAAATCCGTGCTATCAGTGCGATCTGATAATGATGATGATGATGATGATGCTGCTGCTGATGATGATGACGACGATGAAAATAATCTTAAGTCTAAAATTTGACTTTGTTACACTGTGAAAGTTCTAGTGTACAAATACTGACATTGTGTTTCTACAAACACAAACACACTCCTGCACGCACGCACACACACATACATACACGGGCATACACATATACATATATACATACACAGAGAGTATTTTCTTGTATATGGTTTATTTTGATCGAAGAGGGTTGTTAAATCCAGTTTTGGTAGTTCTCAGTGCTGAAATAATAAGTCTTCGCATTCCACATTGGCCACACCTCAATCATTATCACCCAACCCCCCCATTTGCTGAAATTTATATCATATAGGTCTTCAAATTAATTTTTGCCGAATTATTCTCCGCCCTGTCGGTTGATAAAACCGGAAAAGCATCTGAATAAATGTTCAGTTGCTTTTTCGGTATGATAGTTTTAAAACTGTTTAACCTAGGATATTTCTAACTATCAAACTGGAAAAGCATCTGAACACTTATTCAGATGCTTTTCCACTTTGATAGTCTTAAAACTGTTTACCTAGAATTCGCCATACGAGTCTTATATCATTTACTAATTAAATAGGATTTAATTCGGGTTACGTTGAGATTGGCCCACTTATAAAGCCGGTATAATGAGGCTCGTTGCTACACTGACATATGGAGTTAGAAAAGTCAATCTTGCTGAATTAGTAAAAGGACATTTTCACTTTTCATGAGGTCAGTCATCTAACAATAAAATCTACAAGGAATTAAATCATCTGAAAGATTCGATAAAAGATACAAAATACCTACTTATACATCTTTTGTTCGATTGAAGTGGGCACAATGTAGGTATTTTGACCGAGATTTATCTCAATTCGAATACTTACCACGCTCAGATGAGCATTTGAGTCGTTTCCCAAATCGACTAGCCAAAACTTCATCACCGACGGGCTGCTGCTGCTGAAGCTGGGGTTGGATTTGTTTATTTGAATGACCACAAGACTAATTTGATCAAACGACTCTTCCGTCTCACATGCCGAACAGAAATGATGACCCATTGGCTCATCAATAGATCTATCTATCTTTATATCTATTACATTGCTCATATCTATCTATCCCAGAATGTTCCTTATCTATCTATCTATCTATGAGCCTATAATAAATGGAATTATTTATTACATTGCTCATATCTATCTATCTATCTATCTATCTATCTATCTCGCCTGTTTTCGAGAGAAACTCAGCTAGATTTTGGGGAGTTGTGAAAACAGAATTTATCATGTGCGTCTCTGCCTATTTGGCATTCATGTCTTCACCAATGATCAGGACGTTGTGTTTAGGGATGTATCGAAATAGGGAAGGAAACTCATTGTAAAATGCAGTGATTTCCGTTTAGTCACTGACATTTGTCGGGCTATAGTACGAGGCGATAGTTGTGCAGGGGTTGCCATTAGGTGTAATACACATCATGCTTTGTTGGAGTTTCTATCCGCTGTTTTGCAATTTTAACGTGCGGGAACTGAGAAACATTCCTACACCTCATATGGGACCAATAACGGAGGTTTTTCATGCAGATACCGACAAAAATCCATCTATTACCGGTTTCATGATAATATATATATATATATATATATATATATATATATATATATATATATATATATATATATATTCAGTTCCTTCGCACGAGTAGGGTGCGACATAGCTCAATTTCTTAAGTGGAGTTTAATAGGTTTTAATTCATAGTTTTCTTTCTCCTAGACCGGTTGCCATACTAAGATTAAAGAGCCCATTCCGTCGTACTATTTACCCATAGCTGGAGGGAGAAGAGTTGGATTCATACCTTTCTCAAGGGTATTAGCGTATGTGCAATACAACCAGTCTCGTCCAGGATTTGGACTTTGGTTACCGTGTCAATTTCTTAAGACGATAACCAAGATATTGATATAGATATAAATATATAATGTATACTATGTTTCTTAGAATAATTTTCTTAATTTTGTAACGTCAACCGCCCTGTCAGCTGGGGCGTTAGAATGCACCGACTGCATCTCTGCAGAGGGGTAAAAGTCCCCCAATGGGGCCACCTGTTGGCCATGGGTAGCGACCCGTGATGCTTAAGGATAGAAACCAGGTGGTTGAGCAATCCATGACTTGCAATACTCCACTTTGGCCCTTTCTTGGGCTAGACGGGCGGTCGGAGAGGCCCTCTCCGATCAATCGGCTGGTCACGTCAAGCCCTAGCACCTATATGATTTTCCCAACTCTATTGCCCTTATGGCAAGCCCCAACCCCTTTTTATTATATGGATGCTAGAAGGCGGTGGCTGAGGGTCTACATGTCCTGGGAATGACGTTAAACTCTATCTGACGGTGAGGTTCCAGTTCTAGATGTTTGGGGAATGTGGAGCACTCCTTCATCACCATTGCTCCCTGGTTCACTCTGAGCCGGAGTGGTAGTACCTGTTAGGGTCCCATCTATGGGTTAAATAGAAAAATGTATTTATAAAAAAAATTGAGTATCCATTAAGAATGACTTTATTTCAAAACTTTGTCGGCATTAAATGACCCACTGAGGTTGATATGTTGTAAAACAAAACAAACCAAACCTTTGTAACGTCAAATGTACATGATGTAGAATAGAAGAACAACTTAAATTATATCATATCTATTAATAATGGAGATTCGCTTCTGTAACAAAATCTACGTCACTGCTTACGTCACTATACTCGAAATCATCATAACAGAATAAGTACACTCAAAATTTGAGCATGCAACATTAGACAGTCCTCATTGTTTTTTTAAAACAAGTTTTAATTGATACATTCCCTGTATCATATATTCATATATAGTTTGTTTTATTTTAATAGATATTCAAAGTTAATAGAACTTAGTTTCAATTTCAAATTGTTTTTTTTTAATCCTATAATAAATTTGATGATTTCATGATTTATGGTTCAAACTCTCCGACATTTAATTTTGAACTTCCACCTCTTCAAGCAATATCTTTCAAAGATTTATTTTTACATCGCCCGGAGGTCGTTTTTTTTTTTTGCTAGTGTATTTAATAAAAAAAAAATTACATACATTAAGGAAACAGAAATAAAGATGAATGAAAGAGTATTACTTATTACTTATCGGTAATACATACGCTTCTAAGAAAATACGAAATCGCTTGAAACACACACTTGGCACAGGACCAATCTATAATTGTAAGTTCAGATCCCTGCAGCATGGTACCTCTATTTAGATCAAATGGAGGTCGATCATTTTCATTCTCTGGAGATCAGTGTTCCAACTCCAGTGTCGGCAGTGTCATTCTATTCGTATATGACAAATAATTTTCAGGTATATTTATTGATTCTTTTAAAATGTTAAAAAGCTATTAAGTCGTCGTAAGATACATCTTTTGAATGCGTACCGGGTGGTCGCCTATCACAGGTTCTTGTGCATCATATCGGCTCCGATAGCAACCATCTTCAAGTTGCCACCCTGCAAGCTACGTGCTGCTAGTCTTGACATTTTTGCTACATAAAGGATTATTTTCAGAAAAAAAAAACTTTGTACATCTACTCGGGAAGTTTGACAATAAATGTGTTTAAAAAAAATCTTACTTATGATAGAAAAAAAAATTATGTATGTGTATGTGTATGCATGTGTGTGTGTGTGTGTGTGTGTGTGTGCGTGTGTGTGTGTGTTTCCATCGATGGATATAGAATAACGAGTGTAAAATCTATACAAAGTGCATTCGTTTTTATCAATCGTAAATATAAAAGACAGAATTTTATGTTCTATAAGAACTCTGAAATTGCTTTTGAATTCTGCTTTAAATTTTTGTACCTCGACATGATGTTTTTTTCACTGACATTAAAGCGATTACTGTTATGTAATATAAATGCTATCCTTTAAAATAATTACTTAAAAAGATGTTTACGTTTTTACATTATGTCATATAGTACCTAAATAATAAGAATGGAATCGTCCTATAAATAATATCTGACGAAAGCTCGGAAGGGAGAAACAACGAGATCTCACGGTAGTTGTTAATTCAACCTAGCAAATGCTAATTACTCTGTTCACCTTGTATCTTCGCTTAGTAAACCTTTTTCCATATCCTTAATACTTGTTGTGTTTCCTCCTATTATTTCTCTGTTAACTTTATTGTTAAGGTTTCTTGTTGAACTCAGGAGCCTTCATGTCGTAATCGGGATCCTTCACGGAACTTCCAACCGACCTCTTTATTTAATCTATTAATAATTAACGAAATAAGAACAATCTACGCCCAATAAATTAAATGAAAAGTTTGGTTTGAAGTCCCGTGAAGGCTCCCGATTACGACATGAAAGCTCCCAAATTCGACAAGAAGGTTCCCGAGTTTGACAAAAAAAAAAAAAACCCGAAGAAGACCGGAGGACACATCGACCGAAATGTTGTTCATAAAGATGAGGACAGCAGTCCGAAAAATCCAAATAATGCCCATTATAACATATTTTAAAAGACATGTAAATAAAACTGCGTGTAATCTATACATATATAAAGGGCTGTTGATGAGTATGTATGTCCGGGGAAAGCTATAAAAATAAAACAATTGATGACAAAGTAAATATATACACACATTCACTATCACCAGATCTTGCTTTTTGAGCAAAAATAATGAAGATTTGATTTATATTCGGAAGATAAATAAAAAATGAACATTAAAGAATAACAGCATGGAATTTTATTTTGGATTTATATTTTAAATAGGAGACATTAATTTTTTTTTTTCACAGTGTCTGAATCAACGCAATGTGTTTTTTTTTTTTACTTAGGGATTTTAATGTATAACCAGTTCATGCCTACACCAGTTATTCAATCATGAAACTTTATATACATGTTAAGCTAATATGCAGGATCAGGACTGGTTAATTGGATTTTCTCAAAACCACCGGGGGACATCTTTACAATGGAAAAGGAAAGAAAAGACATTTCAGTGAGGAAAGAGGAATAGAGTATCTTCCGAGGATCCAACTCGCGATTCAGTAATAACGGATCTACGAGACTAAATTCTTTGCCCCCCCCCCCACTCTCTCTACCTGGGCGACGCCGGGTAACCGCTTCTATAAAATCCTGAAATGATGGCTGATTTGGTGGTTATAGAGTGAAGTGTGTTTGCGGCAAACCAGCCTCCATAATTCATAATCCTCATTTAGATGTAAGATTATATCGACCGAATTCGTTGGAAGCCATATTTGAACGTATATCAGGAGCAAGAATCTTTCAAGGCCGATAATCTAAGTTTGAGGCGGGATTTTGAATATAATCTTGAAAATCTTTCTCTTATGAGTCAATTAAAAACGTATTAGGTGTTCAGTGCATTGAACGAAACGTGACACACATATGTTGTCACACACACACAGAAACAGACACACACAGTTTGCATAATTTTTTTTATCTATCTATCTATTGTAGCTGATTCATATCTACTATTTCAGTCTGTTGATATCAATCAATCAATCAATCAATCAATCAATCAATCTATCTATCTATCTATCTCATTC
>CM042138.1:141578699-141588699 GCA_023376005.1 Doryteuthis pealeii | reverse complement strand
AGAGAGAGAGAGAGAGAGAGAGAGAGAGAGAGAGAGAGAGAGAGAGAGAGAGAGGAGAGAGAGAGAGAGGGGGAGGGAAAATATATATAGGAAGATGGAAAGAAATAATAAGGAAAATAGGCAAAAGGGAATAGAGTAAAAAAGAGAAGTGTAGAGTGAAATAAATAGAAAAATAGAGAAAAGGGCAAGAGAGAGAGAGAGAGAGAGAGAGAGAGAGAGAGAGAGAGAGAGAGAGAGAGAGAGGGGGAAGAGGGGGTGAGGGAAAAAATAATAAGGAAAATAGGGAAAAAGGAATAGAGTAAAAAAGAGAAGTGTAGAGTGAATAAATAGAAAAATAGAGAAAAGGGCAGAGAGAGAGAGAGAGAGAGAGAGAGAGAGAGAGAGAGAGAGAGAGAGAGAGAGAGAGAGAGAGGGGGAAGAAATAATAAGGAAAATAGGGAAAAGGAAATAGAGGAAAAAAGAGAAGTGTAGAGTGAAATAAATAGAAAAATAGAGAAAAAGGAGAGAGAGAGAGAGAGAGAGAGAGAGAGAGAGAGAGAGAGAGAGAGAGAGAGAGAGAGAGAGAGAGAGAGAGAGAGAGAGAGAGAGAAGAGAGAGAGAGAGAGAGAGATTAGTGAAGTGATTGAGAGAAACAAACAGAGCTTATTTAATGATTTATTGGTGTTTTGATACACTTTGTCTATTATGTAAGTATTATCTCACATTATGAACATTTAAAGGGAATCTCAGTTTATATGAAGTATGAGTTTTTAATTAAAGGTAACGTTTAAAGTAACATTTAAGTAACGTTGAAAGTAACGTTTAAAGTAACGTTTAAAGTAACGTTTTATGTAACATTTAAAGTAACATTTAGTGTAACGTTTTCAATTGCATTTATCCCCATTCTAGAAGGAGGTTAACATATTTACCCAAAGATGATCTGTTCTGTACAAAATACTGAAGTGTTTATATACCGAGTTCTTTTAAGGATTATGGCTTTGGTCCCCTTTCAAGAATGTATATATATATATATATATATATATATATATATATATATATATATGAAAGTACGCAAACAGTTTGTTCGATATGGCTATGTCGACAATTTTTGGGAGAATACGTGCTTAATTGAAGTCATACCTAATTTGAAAATTAATTAGTTGATAATTAATGAATTAGGCGAATATATCTGTTTAAATATGAAGCGTAAACAAATCGAGAAAAAGTCGATCTCTGTATAATAGGCCGAAATGTACATATAGAGAATGACTTTTTCTCGATTTGTTTACGCTTCACATTTAAACTGATATATTCGCCTAATTCATTAATTATCACCTAATTAATTTTCAAATTAAGTATGACTTCAATTAAGCACACACACACACACACACATACACAAACACATACATATATATATATATGTGTGTATGTGTGCGTGTGTGTTATATCTATATTATATATTTATGGGAAAATAATTTTTGATTGTTTTTAGAAGCATGAAAGAAAAAAAATGAAATAAATGAAGAACTGAGTTGAATTTTATGTTCCATGTTCCATTGGTCTTCTTCTGGGGTTTATTTTAACTATATATATATATATATATATATATATATATATATATATATATATATATATATATATATTTGATTTACACACACCAATCAAAGAATGTTTCACGATTATCTGTTAATCAGTCGATACTTACTCCATTTATGTCACGTGTATGTTCCCTCCCACCCAGACATCAGTAAGAACAATAGACACATACATCAGTCATTTGGATTACCTTACATTATATATATATATATATATATATATATATATATATATATATATATATATTAGGTATACCCAAAATTGGTCTAAAATCCGTTTTTAACAAAATGAATTTAGCCCCCCTACAGAAAATAATTTACCAAAAATCAGGCAATTATCGGATCTTAATGAAATTTTCAGTGTTGATTTATCAATGAATGAACGTTATAATGCATTATTCATTTTATTTTAAAATTTTCTCATTTTTTCAGGTCACTTAATTTTGACCCCCTTACTTTGGGGGTGTAAAATCTCGGCGAGTTGTTCCTTGTTTGATACTAATTACAGTATGAATAAAAAAGACCGAAGTTGTAAATAGAAAAAAAAAATTTTCAAGAGGAATATTTTATAAGAAAATCGGAAAATAAAATGTAAAAAAAAAAAATTAAAAAAAAATTAATTTTTTGGAGATTTCTTTTTTACTCATTTCGATAATTTATTAATTGGCTATTATCTTAAAAAAGAAAAAAATATACACCGATATTTTTCCTGTTTAAAAAAAGGGGGGGGGCTTAATTTTCAATAGAGTTTTTCCTCAAACAGTATACTTTGTTTGACTAAAATAAGATTTGCATCAAGTAGATATTTATTTCTAGAATCTAAAAAATAACATTTTAAACTTAACATCAGAATATTTTTTTTATTTTAAATGAATTTTATATATTAATTTTCATAGCAAAAATATTAAAGTTTTGAAATAAAATAACTGATGCATTATAAAATTCATTAATTGATAAATCAATTCTGAAAATTTCATAAAAATCGGATAATTCCCTCATTATTCTTTTGCAATCGCGAATGTTACATTAAATTTGTAAACAAGCTATTACAAGCCATTTAAAAAGAGCCAAAATGATCGAACGGATCGAGATTGACAAAAAAATCCTTTTAAATGTATTAAAAATAAACTGCATATGTAATGATATTCTTCTTTTTTTAATGATGGCCATTATGTTTACTACTTATCGTTTTAAACAAAAGTTTGACCTTAAATAATAGATTTAATTAATTTTAATTCGTATTTAAAATGAATAGCAGAAGAATTTTTGGGACTACCTAATATATATATATATATATATATATATATATATATATATATATATATATATATATATATTAGGGTAGGTCGATTTTTATACCAAGACTCGGTGTAAACGGAGAAAGTTGCCAATTAACATAAAGAATAATTGTACAAAATAGTTTTCTCTAAAACTTTACCAATTTTTGAGCAAATGCATTTGAATATCAACATAATCGAATGTTTTGAATTTCACTCGGTGTTAAACGAAAATATAAGTAGGTTAGATTAAACCAAAATTTTAAATAAAAAATGTATAAAAATAGGCTTAATAAAATATTCTATTTCATTAAAGATCATATAATTCTTGGTAGATTAAATAAAAGTAAATAATAAAGCAAATGCTGCAAAAATAATTATAATTTAGGAGAAATTTTGTATCTTTCTCCTTCACAAAATATTCAAAAAAGACATAATTTCGAATAAATCTAAAATAGACCGTACAAAAGAAAGAACAAAAAAAAAAAGCCTATCAAAATCACATTGATAAAGCAGAAAAAATCATTTGTACTGGTGTTGATGGAAATATGATTAAGATACTTTCTTATACAAAGAGATGGAAATAAACAATTAAAGAAAACGAAGGTAACAGAACACCATTTGACAACGGGTGCTGTTCTAGTAGAGGATGCTGTTAGTGTTTTGGAGGAGTATGAATGTGTTGATACTCTAAAAGCTATTTTACTGGACAACACCCATACAAATACGGGCTGTGATGCTGGGCTAGTTTCAATACTAGAGAAACAAAGAAAACGAAAATTACATACCATTGGTTGCTCTCTACATCAAGATAATCTTCCGTTCAGAGCTGTTTTTAAGCACATTGATGTCAGTCCAAAAAGTCCATCATCATTCTTTGGTCTACTAAAGAGATTGTGTGCAAATGACTATCATAATTTGCCCCAGGTCAAATTTGTACCGATAGTTAGTCCTCTAGAGAGCCAATATTCAAGCATCAAACAAGACAGATAATCTGAATAGTGATTAGATACTTCTAAAATATGCAGTAGGGATTATACGAGGGAAAGCCAACCGTAGATATGCTACATGGAAAATTTGGCAAGATGGTTAATGTTATCCACCAGACTAATGTATTTGTGAACTCGAGGCATTTACCCAGAAAACATATCAAGACTACACAGCGTTATGCAGTTTATTGTTGCAGTGTATGCAGTTAGCTGGTTTAAAATTAAAATAGATACTAAATTTCATAACCAGTTACTGCATGTTTTTAATATGCTGCAAAGAATCAAAGTGCTACCACCTGAAATTCAAGAGATTGCGTTCAAAAATATCCAGTAGAATGTTTTTAGTCTCCCATCAGAAACTATGTTGTATTCAATGCTTCAATCAGATGAATTGGTTGTGAGGGACCAAGCAATGAAAAATTAGCCAATTCACATAAAATTGATTAAAATCATTTCATCAATTTATAGTTTCATTTTAAAGTAATATCCTAATTTCATAAAAAAAATTAAAAATTAAGACAAGTTAAATAAATTTCGATGCCACACATTGGTCTCAATTGATCGACCTGTTTCAAAATGAAGTTTGTGAGTCTGGATTCACAGAAGAATTTTCAGATTATGAACTTCTGGAGTCATCAAAGGGGGGCAAAATTAGAGTTGCTTGATTTGCCTCCACACTCACAAAGTGTCGAAAGGGCAGTAAAATCAATAACTGCAGCTTTCCAATCAGTCTATGGATTGAAGCAAGGTATAGCATATCATTACAAAAGTTTTATGCTATGAAATGGGCCTTCCTTTGCTTCAAAGGGTTCTTATGTAGAGCAGTTTAATATGATGGCATGATAAAAGTTGCTATTATTCTCACAACATTCATGTATTTTTTCTCATGTCTTTTATAACTTATTGCCTTACAATTATTGTATAAAATAGAAACTTAAAAGACACACTATTAGGACCAGTAGATATTTTAGAATAGTGTTCAAATTAAAATGGTAGCTTATATTAAAATCATCATCTATTTATTTATTTCTAGCATAGTTCATACTTGTTTGCTTTTGTTCCAATGATAATAGAAAAAATAACGCTACAACAATATTAATAATGCAATTACTGACGTATCTCAATTAAGGAGTTAAAATGCAGCTTGTATTAGCTGTTAGGGTGGGATGGGGGTTATAATTTCACTTTAAATGTTACTTTCGATATATTATATTCATTGTATTTAAATAAATAAATTGACAAACTTTTCTGGGTTGAAATTAGATTTTTTAAAGCAATTTCATATGTAAATGTATCAAAAATAAGGATTTTTGATGGACTTCATATTAGACGATCTTTAAAACTGAATGCTCAAAAATTGGTGTCAGTACTTATCAATACACAATTTTCTCTGGTTGTGCCAATCGGTTAGTCTTGTGGTGAAGTGATTGCGTATAAACTTTGTTCTTGTGAACGTTTTTTATATCATGAAGCATGGGAAATGAACAAAAACAAAAAACAGAACCCCAAAAAACAGAGTTTAATATCCAGCCGTTGTTCTGTCCCTAGTTCGATTTATTCCATAATTTTACCCTTTATCAAAAATATTAAAGTATTATATGATGACTGTGTGTAGAAAAGTTAAATCAAACGAATGGAGAAAAAAGATTATATATATATATATATGTAATGGTTTAAAGTATGGGAAATGGATTCGTCGATTCAAATCCTGGACATTTGCATTTCATTAAAACTAATACCCTTGGAAAATATGAATCCTAAGCTATGTAAATAGTCCTTTAACCTTGGTTACTCTATCTGGATTCAAACCTGCTGAACTCCGCTTAAAATTATCTTATATATATATATATATATATTCCAAAACATCATTTCCTTTTATTTTTCAATGAAAAATACTCTAAGTACTCAAACAAAAACCGAAAAAAAAAAGATAAAAAAACCCTCCAAACAAACAAACAAAAAAAAATCTAATTTAACAGCAATTAATTTCCATAATAACTCCTTTACCCGCTCTTTTTTCTTTTCCTTGTTACTTTCAGAACATCCTCCAATGTTTGCTCTGCCTCACCCCCCCCCATAACAGCCAGCTGTGGGTGGTACACACACACACACACACACACACACACACACACACGGTATATCTTTTTTTTTCTATTAAGTTTCGAGTTTCACTCCTTAACTCGATTGGCAATAAACCATGACTCTTTGTGTCGAAGTTCCAAGAACATGTAGGGGGGCTCCGCACCCCCAGTCTCTCTCCCTCCCTCTCTTTCCCTTCATCCCCTCTCTCCCCCTCTCTCTGTGTCTATCTCATCAACACAGGAAACTAATTAGATTGGAAAGGAGGCGGATGGCACAGCAGGTCATTGCGTACTTGACCACAATATCTTGGTGGCGATCATTGTCGGGAAAAGCACTAAAAGAAAAAGGCCTAACGCTTGTCTTGTCGTTGTTGACCTACGGGGGACGAACAAGACCACCTTGCAATCGGAAAGTCAACACATTCATCTTCACTTTCAAAGAAGCAAATAAAATTTGGTAGCAAAATAAGCAAGCACTTCTGACGAATGGCCTTTCCAATAGCAGGAAATCACACACGTGGAAGCAGTCATTTCGCACGCGCGAAAATACGTTAGACCGTCCACTGTAAATTTCCGAATGGTATAAGGTAACCGGTTTCTTTTTTTGGGGGGTGGATGAGGGTGAGGAGTGGGGAGGGAGTCTGTACAGATCTTTGATCTTTTGAAATAAGAGATATCTTATCCCAACTTTGAATCAAATAGATTTGAGCGCGGGTGGTCAAGATGTTTTTCTTTTTTTTCTTTTTTTTAACTGGTCCAAGACTATTTTATTCGCTTAGCGAATATTTTCTTTATATTTACTAAGTTTTGTCTGAAAAAAGACAAGATAGGAATAAGTAGAAATAGGAAGATTGTATTGCGCCAATCTTTTAATGCCTACTTTTCTTGAAAACAATATTCAAAATTTTGGTGATGTTTAACAAGATTTCTTTGAATGTTTGAGATGAGGCTTGAAGATTAGTATTATTAGCGTTATTCGGACTATTGTCATCATCTTCATTGTTATTTGTACAACGTTTCGGCCGATATACCCTCCGGCCTTCTTCAGGTATTTCTTGTCGGACTCGGGAACCTTCTTTTCGAACTCGGGAACTTTCTTGTCGTATTCGGGAGCCATCACAGAACTTTGAACCTAACCCTCTATTTATTCCACGGGGTATCCTGTTCTCATTCCGCTAACCATAGCTGGGGTAGGAGTTGTGTTAATTAATTATTTTTCTAACTGCTTTCACTCAGGATTGAACTCGGGAACCAGAGATAACTGTCACTTAGAACTGTCTTTTAACCTAACTGCCTAATCTACTCGGCCATGTGTCCAATTGGACAATTGAGTGTGAATTAACAAGATTATAATTAATATTATTAAATATTATTTGGAATTGTATAAAAATTTGTTAAAACATTTTGTGTATTGTAGAAGAATAACTAATTTATTACATATAATATTTGAAATCCGATCTCACTGACAAGTTAAAGCGAAAATTCTTCCAAGTCGTAGCTGTATCAGTGCTACTGTACGGTTGCACTACTTGGACCCTAACGAAGGGCCTGGAGAATAAGCTAGATGGGACTTGCATAAGAATGCTGTGTGCAATCTTAAACAAGACATGGAAACAACACCCCAGGAGAAAACAGCTGTATGGCCACCTGCCCCATATCACACAAAGCATCCGTGTGAGGCGAACAAGACACGCTGGGCACTGCTGGAGAAGCAAGGATGAACTCATAAGTGACGTTCTTCTGTAGAAGCCATCACATGGGCACGTCAGAGTAGGTCGCCCAGCAAAGACGTACATAGATCAACTCTGTATGGATACTGGATGCTGCGCAGAGACCTCCCAGGGGTAATGAATGATAGGGAATGATGGAGAGAAATTGTCATGGATATCCGTGCAGCCAGCGCGACATGATTATGATGATGATGAAATTCTGAAAATAAAGGAATATGAGGATTGATTTTAACGGCATATCAACTCGTCCAGGGTTATTTTATGCCTATGGGTTTAGAAATCCCATTCATTGTACGTTCATATTTACATTTTTACTTAGATGTTACTTTTGAGTAATTTTTTTACTTATCAAATGCGAATAATTTTGAAACAGATCCATTTGACCTATAGATGAGACCCTAACATATACTACCACTCTAGGTCATAGTGAACCTGGGAGTAATGTCAATGAAGAGGTACTTCACACTCCCCAGAACTGCATCCTCACTATCAGATGCTGTTTAGTGTCACTAGAAAATTAATGCTCTTAGTCGGTAGAACGTTCGGCTAGAAACCACAAGGTTCCTAGTTCGATACCGGTCCTCGCCAACTCAGCGTATGAGTAGCACAGGGATCTGTGCGTAAAGTAAGGAGCTGATGGTAGGTGTGGCGCTCCACCTCAGACGCAAAAACAATCTCCTTGGTCTAGCGCTAGTGAAAGGGGGATAGACTCCCTCGCTGATTGGCTGATACCGACTTTAGGCCACCCCGATGACTCTACCTTTACTTAGTTCAATAAGTCATAAATTTATACATATATAAAGGGCAGTTGTGTGAATCTGTATATCCGGAGGAAACTTCGAAAATAAAACAATTAACGACAAAATAAATATATATATACACATTAAATATCTCCAGGGCTTGGTCTTAATAGAGATTTGATTTATATTCGTGAAGATAATTAAAAAATAAAATTTAAAAGATAACAGCATGGATTTTTTTCCATTTAATATATTAGATAGTAGACATTAACATTTCTTTTCAGAGTAGCTGGAACAATGCAAGGTCTATTTTTTTTTTTTACATAGGGATTTAAATGGGGCACCCAACGAGGATTCAACTCACGATTTAGTAATAATGGATCTGCGGGACTAACTTAAAAAATCCCCCTCTACCCAGGCGACGCCGGGTAGCTGCCGCTAGTTTATATATAAAAGATACTACTTTAATGTTACTTTATTCAATGTGAGCCTTGTAGTTGATGCTGCTCTGCTGTTGTTGTTGGCATCCGTCCGTCTACTAAAGACGATGTCTATTTCTTTTTTTTATTTTTGCAATATTCGGTTCCATATATTGTCAATGATAATCAAAGATCACCTATTTGTACAATGTCGAGTTAATCACAGCGATTGATAGTAAGTTTGAAATACGACAAAAATCAAATTCGACTAGATAACAAACCTAGTCATTTCTTACTATAATTTCATTTAAAGCAACAATTTTCATTGGCCACTAAAATAATATTGTGGACTCTCCGACCGCCCGTCTAGCCTAAGCAAGGTCCAAAGTGGAGTGTCGCATGTCATGGACTACTCAGTCAGCAAGATTCCGCTATTAAGCATCACAAGTCACCACTCACGACCAACAGGTGGCTCATTGGGGGATTTTACTCCTCTGTAGAGGTGCAGTCGGTGTATTCTATTGCCCCACCGACAGGTCGGATAATATTTTGTAGTTGAAAACTGGCTCTATCCAAAGGCGTTAATGTGCATCCGGTATCCGTAAGCGTTTCCATGGAAATATATTGGATACTTTATTTACTTTTGGAGTAAGATGTAATACAATATAGGTATTTACCCAACCCATTCACCACAGGTTGGATGTGACATAAAGTCACAAGCCGATAATACAGCCTCGCGTGTAACCGACTCATTGGTATCTATTTGTACTACTGATCTTTGTTAATATATTTGTTTAAGTCATTTCCTGTCTTGTGTCTTTATTATGGCCCCTAACCAGACCACAACAATCTGCAAGACTAGCTTGTTAACCCTTACATCACAATGGGATGCCAAGAAGTAATATAATATATACAATTGTTTGTGGTTTGTAAAATCTCATTAACATTAAATCCCTACCCACCCCGTGCACAAACACATACACACACGCACGTATATACACACATATATATATATATGTATATGCATATGTGTATAGAAGTGTAGGAAGCAAGTGGTGTAATGGTTAAAGTCATGGGAAATGGACTCGTCGCCCCGAGTTCAAATCCTGGACTTGGTAATTGCATATCACTTAACGCTACTACCCTTGGAAAGGTATGAATCCTACTCTCCCTCCAGCTATGGATAAATA
>CM042138.1:141568699-141576199 GCA_023376005.1 Doryteuthis pealeii | reverse complement strand
TCTTTTTATGCTGCTACTCGTTTGATGTGTTTATTTGCGGCTGCTTGTCTGTGTTTTTTTGTGTCGGCCTAATTATTGGTGTCTTGTGGCTGTCATCGTTCTACGTGTTGATTTTTTGTGATTGTAGAGATTGTGTGTTCTGATTCCATACCCTTTGCTGTGGTGATAGTGTTAGTGATAGAGAAATATTATATGGGATTGAGAAATCCTAAATCTGTGTTTAATCCGTGTGTATGTGTGCGTAAGCGTGTGACCCATTAAATTTCAGTGTGTTTGCGTGTTTGTGTGGATGGAAAACCGTGGTTAATTAAAATACACTTCAGGTTTATTAACAACGATTTATGGTTGTTTAATCTGAATCTAAAGGGTGTTTGTGTTTCACCTACACATCCACTGTTTTTGCATTTCGTGCAGTAGATGTAGTAGATAATGTTTGCGCTTTCACAAGTGAGTTGTGGGGGTTGGATCTTTATGTTGGTGTGTGGTATTAAAATTGAGGAATCTGTGATTATGTGTGCGCATAGTTGGCATCTTGGTTGCATTTTTGTGTGTTGTTATGTAGATGTTTTTTTATGCAGTGAGGATGCTGCGTAGGTTGGGTAGTTGTCGTTTGGCATTGATGGGAGTTTTTTGGAGGGTGGTTTTTATTTTGGGTCAGATTTTTGGATTTGAACTCATTTGTTAGTGTTTTTGTGAGCTTGTGCATGTGTTGGCCATAGTGGAATACCATAGGGATTCGATCATTAGGTTGTTTTTGTTTGTATTTGAAGAGCTCTTGTCTGTTTAAGGATGCTGCTTTGTTAATGGCTGTTTTGATTAGTTTTATGGGGTAATCGCTTTTTAAGAATCTTTGTACTAGGTTGGCTGTGTGGTGTGTGTATTCTTGGGGTGTGGTAGATGCGTCTTATCAGTATACATGCGCTGTATATCGATTTTTTAGTTTGTGCGGGTGGTAGCTTTTGTAGTTAAGGAATGTGTGGTTATCGGTGGATTTGGTGTATAGGGTAGTGGTTATTGTGTTGCTTTTGGCTTTGATTATTACATCTAGGAATGGGATGGAGTGGGTGAATGTTCTATGGTATTTTATAGAATTGTGGTATTTGTGTTTGTGGAACTCTAGTAGGCTATTTAGACCGTGTGTGTATACGAGGAATGTCATCTATGTACCTGAAGTAGTACATAGGGGCTAGAGGGTAGTCCCTAAGTAGTTTGGTTCTAGTGTGTGCATGAATATGTTTGCATAGATAGGTAGCATGTTCGTGCCCATCGCAGTACCTTTGGTTTGTAGGTAATGTTATTTGTTTAATCGGAAGTTGTTTGTAGGATGAAGTGGGTGACTTAGCATACATCGTTTATTAGGCCATATGTATAAGTCGGCGGAGTGGCCTTTTGTGGCCTTTTGTCGGCATATATATATATATATATATATATATATATATAATATATATATATATATAATTAGTTAGTTAGTTAGTTAGTTAGGCTGCATTTCTTCTCTAAGGTAAATTTCGTTGAACAACGCCGTGTCAATTTCCAACGACGATAACCATTATAGCATGCGCCTCACACACACACACACACACACACACACACACACACCACACACACACACACATATATATATATATATATATATATTTCATTGAACAACGCACCCACTTTTTGTCTGCAAATCTTGTTCTGTGTCCTTGATGTAATTATATCTGTCGAAAATTGGCTGATACATATTTGCCATAGTTTATTTCCCGAGTACTTTCGACAGATATAATTAGATCAATCCGACACTTGAAAGGACACAGAACAAAATTGCAGACAAAAAATGGCTACGTTGTTCAACGAATATATATAATATATATATATATATATATATATATATATATATGGAGGCGCGTACTATAATGTTTATCGTCGTTGGAAATGGACACGGCAAGACAAGTTCAAATCCTGGACTGTTTGCATTTCACATAGCGCTAATACCCTTGGGAAAGGTATAATCCAATAATTTCCCCTCTAGCTATGGGTAAATAGTTGGACATACTGGGCTCTTTGACCATGGCAACCAGTCTTAGGGAAGGGACACTCTGAATTCAAACCTGGTAAACTGCACTTAAGAGATAGACCTTGTGTCACATCATAATCGTGTGGAGGCGTTGGTATATATATATATATATATAAGCTACGGGCTGGCTACTGATGAAACTTAACATACAAATATGCTTCACACTCTCTAATCACTCTCTTTACACTCAAAAAGAAAATATAGCATGGAGGTAATCAAGATATACACAGAGAGAGGGAAAGTGACAGGCAGAATGTGAAGTAAGAGACGGGTCAGTTTTTGACTTAATCGCAAATTACAACTAATTAGAACCAATTAAAATGTATTAAAAAATAACCCAATCCTTTCTAGAACTAAGGAATATTTTGATATGAATTTTGTATCATAAAAATAAACAGGAAAAAAGCCTTTAGTAAAGAATCATTGATTCACTCAACTCAGCTTTAGTATATATATATATATATATATGTGTGTGTGTGTGTGTGTGTGTGTAGTATCAATAAGTTCATAAGCGTAATAATTGGCTGAATTTTGATCTGAAAATCTCTCTGTATTGTTACAATCTATGGGTGTCATAAATTGTTGGCAGACGATATAGCTGAGAATAAGGGCCGTTAACTTTAAGATCAGGGAGTGGAAATTTACCAGTGAATGTTGGTAACCATCTGACCCCTAGAGGCGCGAATCTTACGCCCCATAAAAAAAAAACGTGATTAGTTTTAGTTTTTAGATTCAGCCCGGCCGTCAAAGCGTTTAGACGTGCTCTGAGGCTGGTCTCCCCGCGCGGCGAATAAGGATATGGGCTAGATAAAATAAAAGCTTGATCAAACAAAAATGTCTTGTTGGTTCATTTAATTGAAAACAAAATCAGCCCAAAAGCAGAAGAAATTAGATAGAAGAACCCAACTAGAGGAGATGTCGGCCAGAGAAGAAGAAGAAAGAAAAATAGAAGACAGGAACATGGAAACTGGAAGAGTAAAGATGTCAACAAGTTATAAAGTAAGACCATCTCCTCTCTAAGTAAGTCTCTAATCTGTCTGTCTGTCTGTCTCTCTGATATGTCTCTCTATCATCCGAAAACTCTCTCGCTCACCGTTTATATATCCGGGGTTTGATGTGGTATATAACATTATGTTCAACATATCTGATGAATATTTAATACTGAAATAAGTGCATTGACAAAAAGATTATGCTAAAAAAACCAAGTATTTGTGAAGTAAATGTTTTTCGTTATTAGACAACGGACTTACTTACATACCTACATATGTAGGTCTGGTGATAAGAGATTCAAATTAGAGGAATTGTGTCAAGATCGGTAAATGAAGAACAGATGAAATTACAAAAGACAAAATCTGTTACTTGTTAATTTGCGAAAACGACGCATGCGCAACGACATAGAACTTTTCCCGGTTTTCATGTTTCAAATTAAAAACTACTTTCACTTACAGACGCAAATACAATTCATAGACACCATCTATACGTCAATATTCGGGGCACCTCACGTAGTCTAATGGTTAGCGAGCTAGATTAACAGACCATTGATAGTGAGTTCGATTCTCATTAGGCGCCCCATATTTCAGGCCTTGTGTCTTAGCTTAGCAAATAACTACATCAATAATCGTGTTCGAACGACCGTTATCCTCTTGCAACATCTTCTATTTAAAAATGAGACCGTCCAAATCGTCCAAGATGAAAGGCCAAAATGTAAATCCTGATTATCTGGTGTTGCTTATCCGCCGAATTATTATTTCTCATGAGAGTCGTCACCCCAGCTAAATAATAGACCATTCCGTTTTTACTATAAAGACAGAAAGGAAATATTCACAGGTCCTGCTAGTCTATATACTAATACTCGTGTTAGTTCGACCGTTATCCTATTGCAACACCCTCTAGTTAAACATGAGACCGTCCAACTCGTCCAAGATGAAATACAAAATTTAGATCCTGATTATCTGGTGTTGCTTATCCACCGAATTCTTATGAGAGTCGTCACCCCAGCTAATTAATGGACCATTCCGTTTTTTTATATAAGAAAAAGAAAGAAAGAAGAAGGAGAAAGATAGAGTGAGGAGTGAGCGCGCGGAGCGATAACGCTAATCTGTTTTAATCGAACCTAATGATAAGAAGGAAAGAAAGAAAAAAGAGTGAGAGAAAGTTAAATCAAGATTATTATAGTTTTTACGTGTTGAACTATTGCAATATCTCTTAAGTAAACATATCAAACGCTGTAATAATTAAATCATCATGCTGTGGTATATCCACAGGTCCTGCTATTAGAAAAGCTGATTAAAACAAATTCCTATTCACGAATTAACCAATTGCCTAAAGAACTGTGAAAGTAGGTTTGGTTTGGTTTCTTTGTTTTAATAGCATATCAACCTTCTTGGGTTATTTAATGCCAAATCCATCCTTGTAGAAGAACAGTAGTGGTATTATTTAACCCCTAACTGGGAGGATAAGAAGGTTCATACCTTTCTAAAGGATATTAGTGCGAAAGTGAACGCAATAGAGTGACTGGGTTTTGAACTTGCTTACAACAATGTCGGGGGGGGGGCGTGGTGTAGTCGCTTATCTGCTTACGGTTTTCTCTCTCTCTCTCTCTCTCTCTCTCTCTCTCTCTCTCTCGCTCTCTTTCTATCACTATCTCTCTTTTCCTTTCCCTTTCTATCACTGTTTCTCTTTTTCTCTCTCTCACTCTCTTTCTATCACTGTCTCTTTCTCTCTCTCCCTTTCTCTCTTTCTATCACTGTCTCTCTTTCTCTCTCTCTCTCTTTCTATCACTGTCTCTCTTTCCCTCTCTCTCACTTTTTCTCTTTGTATCACTGTCTCTCTTTCTTTCTTTCTCTCTCTCTCTCTCTCTTTCTTTTTCTGTCACTATCTCTCTTAGAGATAGTGATAGAAAGCTAGACTGCGACATTGTTGTAAGCGAGTTCGAACTCTAGTCGCAGACTTTCGGACTAATAACATTGGGAAATGTATGAAACCCCCCATTCCCCTGGCTATGGGTTAAATAGTACCATTGCTATTTTACAAGGGTGGGTTTGGCATAAAATAACCCACGAAGATTGATATGTCATTTTTTTAAAAAACACAAAAAAGAAGAAAAAGAAAATAAAAATAAAGGAAAAAAAAGAGAAAGAAACAGTCCAGCGCGTTAGCCCCTACACCTCGGTGACGCCCCCAGCTATGAAAATAGTTCTGTAGGCAAGTGTCTTGGTATTATAGCATATACCGGACTATGCTCAACTTTGTAAGTATCTCTTCAAATATATATTTACCAACCCCTCCGCACGAGCAGGATGTGACACAAAGTCAATTTCTTAAGCGGAGTTTAACTGGTTTGAATTCAGAGTTTTTCTTCTCCTAGACTGGTTGCCTAGCCAAGGTTAAAGAGCCCAGTCTGCCCTACTATTTACCCATAGCTGAAGGGAGAGTAGTTGATTCATACCTTTCCCAAGAGTATTAGCGCTATGTGAAATGCAAACAGCTGTGTCTAGGATTTGAACTCTAACCATTACACGACGCACCGCCTCTCTACAAATAAGTAAAGTCGTGGTGGTGGCCTAAAGCCAGTATAAGCCATACAGCGATGGAGTCTATCCCCTTTTCACTAGCGCTAGACCAAGGAGATTGTTTTAGCGACTGAGATAGAACGCCACACCTACTATCAGCTACACACTTTATCGCACAGATGCCTGCGCTACTCATACGCTGAGTTGGCGAGGGCCGGTATCGAACCAGGAATCTTGTGATTCTAGCCGAAGGCTCTACCGACTGAGCTGAACTACAAGTAGCAAGTAAGTAAAGTCGCCATGGTGGCCTAAAGTCGGTATCAGCCAATTAGCGAGGGAGTCTATCCCCTTTTCACTAGCGCTAGACCAAGGAGATTGTTTTTTTGCGTCTGAGGTGGAACGCCACACCTACCATCAGCTCCTTACTTTATCGCACAGATTCCTGTGCTACTCATACGCTGAGTTTGCGAGGGCCGGTATTGAACTAGGAACCTCGTGGTTTCTAGCCGAACGCTCTACCGACTGAGCCAACCCGGCCCCTAAAATAAGTAGATACAATTACAAGAAAATACGCCATAGATGGATAGAAGGATGATTTTTGGGTTAGATCAATTCGATTCCCAGCCATAAAGCGGATCGTCTAGCCAGGATTGAACTTACAAATAATGGTTTGTGAGTAGAGTACCACCATGACAGAGAGTCATCATCATATTATAATGGAGATTGTGTGTTTGTCTGTCTGTAACGGAAAGTATATCACTACTCATATGTCACAATTCCCTTATTTATTAACGTCACTTTCTCCATGATTTTTTTATTTTTATTAAACCTCAATTATTAATAAAATTTGTTTTTCATTATTAATACTGTTGACCATATGGAATTGTATTTACATATACAACAAAATAGCGATTTACAGTGTGAACGGGAAGACTAATTTGCATATTGATAGTAAAAAAAATTGATTTTAATAAATATGTGCTTAGTATTATTGATTTCTAATTGTTTGGTTTTATCTTAATGAATCGAACAAAAATCTTGGGAATAAATCTTAAAAGAAATTCATTAACAAGAAAAATAACTAATTTTATTCTTTGTTTCATATTTTAACTAAATAGTTAAATAAGGAAAATTTAGCAATGAAAGATGAGAGTGATGGAAGAGGAAGTTTCAGTTGTTCTATGATCAATTATATCTCTTATCAGTTTCAAATCTTTTTATCTGCATTCTTATTTAGTTTCATTAGCCTTTCTGATTTGATATAATATTTTATTACATTAACACTTAGATACTTGCACCCTACGGAGGGTGCATATATTTGCTAGTATATATAATTTCTGTTTCCCACCACAAGGAATAATAGACGCACCTTGGAATCGGTTAAAATAGGCAAATTCATAATCCTTCCTTCTCTCTAAAGAGAGACATGGATATCCATGTCTCTCTTTCTCTTTCTCTTTCTATCATTGTCTCTCTTTCCCTTTCTCTTTCTATTGCTGTCTCTCTTTTTCTCTCTCTTTCTATCACTGTCTCTCTCTTTCTCTCCTTCTCTCTTTCTATCACTGTCTCTTTTTCTCTCTTTCTATCACTGTCTCTCTCTCTCTCTCTTCTATCTCTGTCTCTTTTTTTCTCTCTCTTTTCTATCACTGTCTCTCTTTCCCTTTTCCCTTTCTATCACTGTCTCTTTTTCTCTCTCTCTCTTTCTATCACCGTCTCTCTTTCTCTTTCTCTTTCTCTTTCTCTTACTATCTCTCTTTCCCTTTCTCTTCTATCACTGCCCCCCTTTTTCTCTATCTCCCCCCACTCTCTCTCTTTCAATCTTTTATTTTTCCTACTCTCTTTGTATCTGTAATGTATCAAATATAAAGCTTATTTTGTGCCTGGAATATATATGTATATCTCATACTATTGTCGATGTACAATTCCCGC
>CM042138.1:141541199-141563699 GCA_023376005.1 Doryteuthis pealeii | reverse complement strand
TACCACTAACACGCAGGACGAAGCTAATACTAACGTCTTGTACATTAGCAACTGAAAATCGGGGTTAGAAGAGAGAGAGAGAGAGAGAGAGAGAGAGAGAGAGAGAGAGAGAGAGAGAGAGAGAGATTATAGATTTCCACAAATGGGGTCACACGAAAAGTTATGGGGGCACGGCTTAAAATAAATGATAGGCTATTTTTCTTTTCTTGTTTTTTTTCTTTTTTTTTTTACTTTTTCTAAAATTTACCTTCCGAATATATATTTTTTTATATATCCTCTTAACATAAGGTTTTTATTTTAGGTTTGTTTAAAAAAAGAAAAAAATCTAAATTCCGTAATCCGACAGCAGGAAATACTCTTTATAAAAATAAATGAGGTGGTGCTGCTTGTAGGTTGGAACCCCTGTTACCAGGAAACTTTAAGCCTTTTCGCATCTATTTGAGGGTAAAGTAATCCAAACTTCCGAGGAAAGATTATGTATGTTTAACAACCTCTTCGCACGAGTAGGATGTGACACAAGGTCAATTTATTAAGCGGGGTTTAACAGGTTTGAATAAAGACTTTTCCTTCTCCTTGATTGGTTGTCTACTAAGGTTAAAGAGTCCTATCAGTCCTAATATTTACCCATTTACGGAGAATAGTCGGAATCATAACTTTCTCAAGTGGTTTAGCGTTATGTGAAATGCAAATAGCTTCGTCCAGAATTTGAACACTGGTCCTCGAGTCCATTTCCTACAACGATAACCATTACACAATGAGCGCCTCCATTATCTTCAAGGAAATATTATTAGTATAAGACTGACAGCATTGGTTTTGTTAATTTGTCTTCTGTAATGTAAAATACAACACAAAATTTCTTTCATATATACGAGGGTGAGTAAAAAAAGTAATGCCGTTTTCTTTATTTCATGTGAAGTTGTTTTTAATTGTTAAACTAAGGCCTACATTGAGGTCCTAACGAGGCTCAAAGCAATAATCTGACGAGTAAGACCCCCTTCTGCATGACAATGTTCAACCACACACAAGCATCAGGACAAGGGTGAAGACCGCCTCATTCGGGTGGACAACTTTACTGTATCATCCATACTCATCAGATTTAGCGCCTTCAGACTATCATCTCTTCGGCTCCACGAAAGAAGGTTTGAGAGGCAAACATTAATCCAGCGACGAGGAAGTGAAATCTGTAGTGAAGAAGTGGCTCAAAGAACAGTCAACAGAATTTTACAGGGCAGGGATACATGCTCTCATTCGAAGGTGGAATATTGCTATTGAGAGAAACGGTGACTGTGGAGAAGTAGGGATGTGATTCACAGAGGACCGGATTCATTTTGATGTGTGATACATGTTCTTGTGTTGGTAATTATACCTGTCCTAAACAAAATGGCATTACTTTTTGACTCACTCTCATATAAAAAATATATGAAGTCTTCGATCAATGTTGTAGACTGCAGGGTGTGCTCTTTCCTCAATTTATCTTAGTGCGATGGGGAGGTACAGTGTAAAGAAACGTCGTTTTTTTTGGGGGGGGTTAGACCGCTCGTTCGGAATCAAGGCAATCCCGTCTTTCAGAAAAGATGTATTTAAAATTTTTCACTTTTTGGTATTTTATAAATAACTTGTAAGTGGAGGATATTTCACCTCCATGAAAGTGGACTCGTCCGACAAAAGACATAAAAGATACAGACTAGACGAGGTTATTGGTAGTAGTTAGTCTTTCTAACAGAGTATTAATAATGAAATTTATTGCGTACAGTGCTCAGGTGCACCACAACTCATCAAAGTCTCATGTATAGTACATAGCATAATGTATTAATGTCAGGAACATGAATAGCGTAAAGTAATAATATACATGTGCGTGTGCGTGCATATGTGTGTGAAGGGGGTATCAGGTATAATGTTGGCGAATTACAGGAAGCATGGAGGTTTAAATTCATTACTGTTGTTTGAAGAATCGCACGTTTGATTCTATCTATTATATCCCCAAGTACCAAAAGGTAATAAACCTATTTGTTAACTTTTTCCGGATTCAATGTTGTTTATTGATAAACTGAGTCACAATGGTAACAAAATTCGAGCCTTAAATTTAATGGTAAAAAAAGATACTTTTTTTAGTTCATTTAATCTCCTACTATTTGATGAAAGTCACCTTTAATTTTTTAGTTTCGGAAAATTAACGGCTTAGTAAGGTGAATTGTTTTTAGGACTTTGTCGAGTTTATCCTCCGTAAAGTGTCTAGTTGGCAACTAAAAATAATGTTGCGCGATGTCTTGAACAAATCCTGGTAGCAGCACCCCACAAAAACCTCCAGCTGTACAGCCATTTACCACCTATCCCACAAACCATTCAAGTAAAACGAACAAGATATTGCTGGAGAAACTAGGATGAATTCGTAAGTGACGTTTTCATGTGAATACCTACACATGGACACACTAACGTGGGCCGACCAGCAAACCTGACGATGATGAGAATTAAGTTGTTGATGATGATGGTGGTGGTGTTGGTGATGATGAGAGTGGTAATGATGTGGGTGGTGATGATGATGGTGATAGTGATGATGAGGATGATGATGGTGTTGGTGATGATGATAATGATGAAGCTGGATTATTTTAAAGTTGTTTACAAGAGGTTTTCGTAAAATGCAAACTTTTGTTCAATTCTCTTCTCAAATGGAATTGGATTTGGAATTGAATCACCAAAGCTCAGTCGGTAGAGCATCCGACTAGGAACCACAAGGTTCCGGGTTCAATACCGGCCCTCGCCAACTCAGTATATGAGTAGCACAGGGATTTGTGCGGTAAAGTGAAGAGCTGATGGTTGGTGTGGCGCTCTGCCTCAGACGCCAAAAAGAATCTCCTTTGTCTATCACTAGTGAAAACTCCCACGCTGTCTGGCTGATACCGACTTTAGGCCACATCGATGACTTTACTTTTTACTTTACTATTAAGACTAAATTAATTTTTCCTCTATTAAGACTAAATAAATGACAATTAGAATGAATTTACTACTACTACTACTACTACTACTACTACTACTACTACTGATAATAATAATAATAATTCTCTGGGATTTTGAGATAAAGACGGATCCCCTTATCCCAGCCAGAAGACCAGACCTAGTATTGATTAACAAGTAAAAGAGGACTTGTCAACGGTTGGATTTTGCAGTTCCAGCAGATCACAATTTGAAGATGAAAGAAAACGAAAAGATTGACAAATACGGTCCCCAAAAGCTTGGAAAACATAGAGGAACTGGAAATCAGACGGAGAATTGAGACCACCCAGACAACAGCATTGTGGAAATCGGCTAGAATGCTCAGAAGAGTCCTGGAGAACTGAAGAGACTTGTTGTCACTCAGATTCCAGTGAAAGACCATCAGCTTACTCTGTTTATGAACTGGCGGGGAGTGAAATAATAATAATAATAATAATAATAATAATAATAATAATATCAAAGAGAAAATTGATAAGACCCAACAAAATAGTAAATGTAGACTTTGTGGTAATAGAGATGAGACTATAAACCATATACTCTGCAAACTAGCACAACGAGAATACAAAACTAGACACGACTGGGTTGGGAAGGTGATCCACTGGGAATTATGCAAAAAATTAAATGTTGACCTTACAACAAAATGGTATATGCATAAACCAGAATCTGTTCTTGAGAACGAAACGCTTAAATTTCTCTGGGACTTTGAAATAAAAACGGATCACCTTATTCCAGCAAGAAGACCAGACCTAGTGTTGATAAACAAAAAAGAAAGAACTTGTCAACTGGTGGATTTTGCAGTGCCAGCAGATCACAGGGTGAAGCTAAAGGAAAATGAAAAAATGGACAAATATCTGGGCCTTGCCAGAGAACTGAAGAAATTATGGAATATGAAAGTCAAAGTTATACCAATTGTAGTTGGTTCACTTGGAACAGTCCCAAAAGGATTGGAAAAGGGTTTGGAAAGTTTGGAAATCAGAGGAAGGGTTGAAACTATTCAGAACACTGCACTGCTGCAATCTGCCAGAATACTCAGAAGAGTCCTGGAGACCTGGGGAGACTTGGTGTCACTCAGACTCCAGTGAAAGACCATCAGCTAATGCTGATGTGAAAACTCAAAAGTAATAATAATAATAATAATAATAATAATAATAATAATAATAATAATAAGGACGACTTGGTGGGAAAGGTGATCCACTGGGATTTATGCAAGGGATCAAATTTTGACCATACTACAAAACGGCATATGCAAAAACCTGAATTCGTCTTAGAGAATGAGACTCATAAAATTCTCTGGATTTTGAGATACAAACGGGTCACTTTATCCCAGCCAGAAGACGATTTTGCCGTTCTGGTGGATCCCTGAGGGAAAATGAGAGAAAGCGAAAAGATCTGGCGGGAGAATTGAAAAAGCTTTGGAACATATTGTTGGCATCGTTCCGTCTACTAAAGACGATGGTGTAGTGTCCACTTTCTTTAAAAAAATCTGCAACTGCGTGAGCGGCTAAACAGACCAATTTTTGAATGGCAATCTCTGGTAGAGTGACTGCAAACAAACCGTGATGTTTGCTGGAGTTGCTGTTGTCTCCCCTTCCTTCTGGCTCTCTTTTCTGTGGCAGCTTCTTTCCTCTCTTTTACACTCACTCCTTTTCGTTCCTTGCTTGACGAGGAGGCGCCAGGTCGTTCGGTCTCCTGCACAAGCCTCCCATGTGTTGGTGTTAATGTGGCATGTCTTCATCTCCTTCTTGCAGACATCTTTAAAGCGCAGGCGTGGTCTACCTATCGGTCGGGTGCCTTCTACTAAAGTCTTGGGGGATGCGGCCTTTGTCCATCCCTCTGGAACATGAAGGTAACGGTAATACCAATTGTAGCTAGTACCCTCGAAAAAATGCTGAAAGAATTGGAAGGGTCGAAACCATACAACCACAGCATTGTTCAGATCGGCTACAATACCCAGAAGAGTATGAGATTTGCTATCACTCAGAATCCAGTGATATTATCACCAACTAACGCTGGCGAGAAAAACAACAACAAAAAAACAACAAAAACATAAACCCCCCAAAAAAAACAAAAAACCCAAAAAAACCCAAAAAAACTTGCAAGGAGTCAAATAATAATTGCAATGAAGGAAAAAAATCAGGTACAAATTCCTCAGAAGAACAAGAAAAACTTAATCAAATAAATAAGTATGTGGACAGTCTCAATGTCAAACTACTCCGGAGCCTTCCTAAACTAGACAAAAGAGGACTCCAGAAATATAAACCATAGAACGAGAAGATTGACGACGATGCACAAGGCATTACACGTGGGAGATTATATGGACAGTTTGGAGGCGAGTAGTGTAATGGTTAGAGTAGTAGGAAATGGACTCGTCGACCCGGGTTCAAATCCCGGACGAGAGTGTTTGCATTTCACACAGCGCTAATACCATTGGGAAAGGTATACATCTGACTACTCTCCCACCAGCTATGGGTAAATAGTAAGGCACACTGGGTTCTTTAACCATGGCTAGGTAACCAGTCTAGGAGAAGGAAAACTCTGAATTTAAACCTCTTAAACACCGCTTAAGAAATTGACCTTGTGTCGGATCCTGCTCATGCTGAGGAGTTAGTAAATACATAAATAAGTACAGACCATGTATTATAAGAAAGTAAACGAGAAAACATGAAACGAACCTGTCAGCTCGTGGAATTCGACTTTTCAGCAAAATTAAAAGAAAGGAAAGCAAAATAAAATAAAATAAATAAAAAATAAAAAATAAAAAAAAATGAAAAAATAAAAAAGTAAATGAAAAAAATCATGAAAACGATAGAGATGATAGTGTGAAAATGAAAGAAAGCGAAAAGATAGACAGATACTTGGATCTTGCTTGAGAGCTGAAATAGCTGTTGAAGATGAAGGTAACGGTGATACCAATTTTGAACGGTCTCCAAAGGTTTGGAAATGAGACTGAACGAATTGGAAATCAGAGGATAATTCGAGACCGTCCAGAAGACGGCGCTGTTTGGATCGTCTAGAATACCCAGAAGAGTCCTGGAGATCTGACGAGTTATATATATATATATATATATATATATATATATATATATATATATATATATATATATATATATATCGGAGTGATGGCGAATGAGACCATAAACAGAATATTAGCCATTGAAGAAGGCGAGATAGCGGATTACACGGTACAAACTAAACTCTAAGTTCTAACACACACACACACACACACACACACACACACACACACACACACATGTATATATACATACATATGTATATCTACACGTACACTCGCATCTACTTGGTTTTAAAATCACATTGGCGAGAAACTCTCAGTTACCGAGAGCTGTGGATTTTATGTCTACACTACCCTAACTTTTTATGTCTATACTAAATATATATGCTCTATTATTGATATTGAGCACTTTTTATTTATATTGCAAACTATATATGCTATAAGCACTCCCCTAAGATGATGAGAAGAACAGTAATCGAAACCTTCCAGAATTTCACTGAAAAATTGTATATTAAACCTCATGAATTTTCTGCCTACCATTTCCAATAAAGTCAGCAGTCTGATGATACTCATAGGTATACACTGATACCTGTGGGTAGAAATAGATCTATAACCGCAAATTACCGAATATTAAGATTTTTCTTTGTCAATATATATATATATATATATATATATACGGATGTTTTGTTAAACTTAACGGACAAGTCTTGTCTGAAGAGTTTTTGTTCAATCCTTTCTAACCATTTGGCCAGCTTTTAATATCAGGGTGGAATTGTCGTATGAATTCACTAAACGTTCTAACACGAGCGCTTTCTGCACTACATAGTGTCATCGTCAGGTGTAGAACTGATGAGATGTTTCCATTGTTTCTTAAAAAAACCGTATATAGATGGTGAGGCAAAATGACAAAGACACCAAAAGGAGAAAACTGATTTTAGAGACACAAAAAGGGACCCCCCACCAAAAAAGGAAAAATAAAATAAAAATAAAAATAAATAAAACAAAAAACAAAAAAAACAAAACACAAGAACAAAACAAAACAAAAAACCCAAAACGACCGAATGGCTGGTAAAACAATGATAAACTGCCCAACTAAATCTCTGAAAAAAAAAATGGCAAACCGTTTTTATCGCCGAAAAAATAATTATAATAGATAAGGATCGAATATTTCAACTAGATTCCTTCTCTGCTATTTTTCAAAGTTCTGATTGTATTGAATCTAATTTTGAAAAAAAAAAACAAACAAAAAAAAAAACATAAAGGAGCATAGAACAAAGCGGAAATACTCAAGGATTGAGGATTGCAAATTATTCAAACAGAAAAAAAGAATAAAAAAGTTTAATTAAAACAGGAATTTCAACGATAATAGGGAAGAGAGTTCACAATATTGAGAAATGTAAAATAATATATATATATATATATATCCAGAGAGAGAGAGAGAGAGAGAGAGAGAGAGAGAGAGAGAGAGAGAGAGAGAGAGAGAGAGAGAGAGAGAGAGAGAGAGAATGGTTAATGGTATATCAACCTTCATGGGTTATTTAATGCCAAATGCACCCTCGTAGAAGAACAGTACCGCTACTTTTTAACCTGTATCTGGGGGATGAGGGTGTTTACACCTTTCCCAAGGGTATTAGTCCAAAAATGAACCTAAAACTGGGACCTTGAGATACAGACAGACCACCTAATCCCGGCCAAGAGACCAAACCTAGAGTTAATTAACAGAAAGAAAACTTGTCATCTCGTGGATTTTGCCGTCCCGGGCAATTTATCCAGAGATGGGACTCTGTCAGGTACTACTACTCCTAGTCAGAGTGAACCTGGGAGTAATGGCTGTACCAAATTTTCTTGGTATTTTTTATCTGTATGATGGGATATTTGAAAGTTGACAACTCTCCCCCCAGCTATAGGTAAATAGTTGGGCACACTTGGTTCTTTAACCTTGGCTAGGTAACCAGTCTAGGAGAAGAAAAACTTTGAATTTAAACCTGTTAAAAACTCAAACTTAAAAAATTGACCTTGTGTCGCATTTGTTATCTGTATGATGGGATATTTCAAAGTTCACAATCTTTCACCTCAGAATGTTGTATACCCACATCTTAGGTATATAATGGGACAGACAGACAGACAGACAATGGACTGATAGATGAGATGTTATTTGTTAACTCGACCGCCATATTCTTCAGGACTGATTTCTTTGGGTTGATTCCTCTTTCTTTTTCGGGCTCATTTCTTCGGGCTGGTCATTTCTTGTTTTAATAACTTAACAAGACTTACTGTCTCTCTTTTAAGCTTTTATTTAAAACAACCCAGCCCATCTCGATCGCAGCGGTGAGTGCTACATCTCGAGATCCGACAACACGTCTGCTCTCAGCCAGTAACGAGTCGCATCTAAACTAAAACTCACTGGCGTGCTTTTCGAGGGGTTAAGTGGAATGTCATAACGGTTGGTAATTTTCCACTGTACCCCCGTTATTTTGAATCTAATGAACTGATTCAAAATATTCTTACTACAGTACGTACATAATTCATAAGTTACGTATGAATTATGTAACAAGAGCTTATTCGATTCAAATAAAGTCCTATTATTATTTTTTCAGTGGAGACAAGTGACAGCGGCTTAAAGCTGATAACTTTTGTGGGTTATTCAATGCCAAAGCTATCATTGTAGTAGAACAGCAGTAGTGCTATTAAACCCATAGCTGGGTGTGAAAAGGAGTTCATACTCGTGACTGGAGTTCGAACTCGCTCACTTCCATGTCGCAGTCCAACATGTCCCTAATAAAATGGTAAATATTGCCATAAAGAAATGACTCATAAGGCACCTCACGTGGTGTAATGGTTAACAAGCACAATTAGCAGACCATTGGCTCCTTCAGCTAATTTTTCGAAAATATTCCTTAAAAAAAAAAAAGAAACTAAAAAAAAAAAAAAATTCGCAAGCGCTTATTTTGAAGATTGCTAAAAAATATAAGTAAGTAAAGTAGACGAAGTGGCCTACTGTCGATATCAGCCGAACAGCGAGGAGGTCTATCCCCTTTTCGCTAGTGCTAGACCAGGGAGATTGTTTTTGCGTCTGAGGTGGAGCGCCACAGCTACCATCAACTCCCCACTTTACCACACAGATCTAAGCCGTGATACTCATACGCTGAGTTGTCGAGAGCCGGTATTGAACCCAGAACCTTGTGGTTCTGAGCCGGACACTCTACCGACTTCATAAAAAGAATAAATTAACTCTAATAAATTGCAAATGTTTACGTGTTTTTTTTTACTTGTAAATTCGTGTTCGATTTTTTGTAAACATTGCGCGTCCGTGTGTATGTGTGTCTGTGTGTGTGTGTTCGCACGCGCATTAACATACTGTACACACACACACACACACACACACACACACATATATATATATATAGGACACAAAATAGGAACCTGAAGATATTGCAAACTGACACTTTCAGGCAAACAGAGATGAAAGAAAAAGTAAGCAAAGAGTATCTTTGGAAAAAAAAGGGAAAAGAAATCTTGTCGAAACAAAATTCTGCAGCAGAAATCTCATCAAAGGAATAAATATCTGGGCCATTCCTTGTTGTAAATCTTGTTAAACATCGCCGAAATGCACTAAAGGATGTCATCAGTGATGTTATTCCGGTATTCCTACTGATTTCGGGTTTTGTAACATCATACCTGTTAAACAACAACAATGATGATGGTAATAATAATAATAATAATAATAATAATAATAATTTAGAAAAAAGATTCTGGAACAGGAGATCCGACCAAGAATACTGAGAAGAGTAAAAAATTAAAAGCTGGTGAGACTTGCTATCTTTTTGATTCTCCAGTGATGGCTATCGGTTGGTATTGATGTAAAAATCTACAAAGAGTAATAAATAAATAAATATTATTAACTTTGAACGAAAATCTATTTTTGATAATAAAGAGTATGAAATACATATGGCATTTGTAATTCAAACGAATCACTTCATCGAAACGAAAAGACCTGATGTGGTTGTTTAAATAAAGAATATGTTCATTTCATGGTGGTACCAATTAACCACATGGGAAAATTGAAGAATGCTGACAAAATACTGTTGGGGTTATTTCCCTTACTTGCCACTGTTTGGAGAGGCTCTCGTGTAACAGGTACACGAAATGCCTGTAAGGGGCGAAGGGCTCTAATGAACAAGAGACGCAACTGGTGTGTTACCTCTGAGGGCTGAAGGGTTTAAGAGAAATAGTCTTGGCTTTTGAAGTACTACCTTTTAGACTACCGGTCGCAACGACACCTAGTTGGTCAACGAAAAAACATGACATGTAAGGAAATGAATCCCAACTATACTAAGATTTTGGAAACTGAAGAAACTGTAGAAGAAAGGAAGTCGTACCTATAATCGTTAGATTACTGGGAACGATTCCAAGGGCCTTCGTAATAGCACATTAATTGGCATAAACATTTGTAGTTGACAAATCAGAACTTACTTCTTTGGGATTGTGTTTTTGTTGTTGTTGGTAGTAATTTTTTTCCAGAAGGGCATAACTAAATTATAATAACCAGCTAGGGTCGATACCAATTAGCTCTATTAGTTGACAATTCATCACTTTATCTTCATTTGGTTTTTTATGTAGATAGTCAATACTACAGTTGTAGAATACACCGACTGCACCTCTGCAGAGGAATGATACCTCCCCCAATGAGGCCACCCATTGGCCGTGGGTTGTGACCCATGATGTTTAAGGATGGAATCCTGATGGGTATGTAGTCAACTGCTATACAACACACTACTTTGGCCTTTACTTTGACTAGACGGGCGACCAGAGAGCCCCCCCCTCCGATCAATCGGATGGTCGCCTCAAACCCTAGTATGTATATGATTGTTCAGACCGTATTGTTCTTATGGCAAACCACAACCCCGAGGGGCGGGTTTACAGGTATTTGCCTCTCATCCCACTTATGAGCACTGGTCACAAGGTCTCGTTTTAACGTGGGCCCACCCATAAGCCAAAGCTCATGGGTGGTAAGCACACAAATTGCGTTGATTCCGTCGGCATTCTCCCTCAAGGGAGTGCCCCAGGCGCTGGGCAATAAACCCAAGCCCTGCTCCTTTAAATCGAGGGGGCAGGTGTAGCCCGGGAGGATAGCCCCCCCCCCCGGGATCAATGCTATTAACTGAAGCCACTATTAACGAAGCCACTGGACCCCCACCTCGAGAGTGGGTCTACATTTATTTACCTCATACCCCACTTGTATGTGTTAGACACAAGGTCTCATTTTTATGTGGGATCACACACAAGCCGAGACTCATGGGTGGCAGGTGGAAAAACTGCGTCGATCCCGTCGGCATTTCCCTTCAAGGGGGCGCCTCAGACGCTGGGCAATAAACCCAGCCCTGCCCCTTTAAATCAAGGAGGCAGGTATTGCCTGAGGGGATAGCCCTCTGGGATCGACGCTATTAACTTGTAAAGATCCAGGGCTGAAGCCACTGGACCCCCACCACGATGGGCGGGTCTACATACAAACAATATGCAATTGTATTTATATATACAAAAAAAAAAAAAGAAAAAAAGAAAAGAAAAGCGGTTTACTGTGTGAACGGGAAGGCTAATTTGCATATTGATATCAAAAAATTAATTTTGATAAATATATGCTTAGTATTATTGATTTCTAATCATTTGGTTTTATCTTAATGAATATGAGCATAAATCTCGGGTATAAATCTTAAAAGAAATCTATCAACAAGAACAAATGACTAATTTTATTCTTTACTTCCTATTTTAACTAAATAGTTAAATTATCAAAATTTAGCAAAAGACGAGAGTTTCAGTTGTTCTATATTTCAATTATACCCTCCTCTGTTTCAAATCTTTTTATCTATATTCTTATATAGATTCACTAGCCTTTCTAATTTGATATAATATTTTATTGCATTAAAACCTAATTAAAAACTTAAAAAAGATCAAGGATAATAATGTTTCTTTTATTGATCAGTTTCCATAGTGCAATCTTATGTTTTGCAGATTCAGTTTATCAGTGAACTAAGCTCATTTTTCCCTGAGTGTCTCATTACTGTTGGCCTTGTACCAGTCGAGATTAATAATGTCTACTACACTTTGGCACACGTTAATTCTTCCAGGTGGCATTCTTTTAATCGATAAACCTGCGGTTCTGAAATTTTCAACCCTTAGAAGTATCAATTTTCTACTCGGAACATCATCATTACGACGTCACATGAAATGAACACAAAAAGCTCTCTGTGTAGCAATTACCACTATTCACACACACACACACACACACACACACACACACACACACACACACACACACACAACAACAACAACAACAACAACGTTTTAACAACAAACTCACAATGTGTACTGGCCAAGGCCATTATAGTTACTGATCATATCTGAAAAAAATAATAAGACATTAGTTAGATGGAACTACCATTACAATTTGCCTATGTTTATTTGTACCAGAGAAGTGACAGTTTAAAATGTGGTAGATATTCCTGGCTTATAAAGAAATTATAGTTGCAACCTATTATCAAGGGAGAAAACTCAATAGAGACTTATAATATAGAATTTAAGTTTCATGCAGGGTTCTCTCCCTTATACTGTAATGTGCGTTTTTTTACTTTTTTCTTTAGTTTTTACTTATTTTTGAGTCTGGGGACGTTGCGCATTTATTCTTTATTAATGTTAGAATCGACATATGAAGCAAATAAAGCAAGAACTTCAAATGCTTATTTTCAGAAAACAAAAAATTCTCTCTCTAGAGATTGGCACAGTAGAAGCTTCCTCTCTTATTTAACCCTGGAAGAAAATCCTAGTATTTAGTCTATATATACGCTTGCTAGTACCTACCTACCTACTTATAGTGTGAATAACGTTTCTTTCCTCAAAGCCCCATTAATTCTTCGGTCGCAAATTACCTTACAACTCAAAGATCCAGAACTTACGCTAGAATGAAAAAAATGTGTTTGAGTAGATAAGACGTAACATTGAGATTTTTAGAACTGTTAGAAAGATCACGCCAAGGAACTAATTCAGATTTCTTTTTCATACTCAAAACATTGAAAAATATAACGGGAAAAGAGTATAATAATAATAATAATAATAATAATAATAATAATAATAATAATAATAATAATAATACACTTGGAACGGTCCCAAATAGCTTGGGAAAAAGACTGGAGAATCGGAAATCAGAGGAAGAATTGAAACCATCCAGAATACTGCATAGCTGCAATCTGATAGAATACTCAGAAGAGTCCTGGAGACCTGAAGAAACTTGTTGTCCCTCAGACTCCAGGGAAATACTATCAGCTAATGCTGGTGTGAAAATCTATAATAAAAGAGAACTTGTCAACTGGTAGATCTTGCAGTTCCAGCAGATCACAGGGTGAAAATGAAAGAAAACGAAAACATAGACAAATACCTATACATCTCTAGACAATTGACACCCCCCCAAAAAACCCCCCCAAAAAAACCAAAAAAAAAAAAAAACCATGGAATATGAGGGTGAAAGTGATACGGTCCCCAAAAGTGAAAGAGTAAAATTGAACGGTCCCAAAAGCTTAGAAAAAAGACGAGAGGAAAAGAAAAATCAGAGGAAGAATTGAACTCATCCACACAACAGAATTGTTGAAATCAGCTGGAATACTCAGGAGAGTCCTGGAGTCCCGAGAAGGCTTGTTGTCATACAGACTCCAGTGAAAGACCATCAGTTAACGCTGGTGTGAAAAACTCTATAATAATAAAGAATATAAAAGCAGAAAATGTGGAATAATTTTGAAAATGTTAAAGTTGAATATTTTTATTTCTTGAAGTTTTCATTTTTTTCTTTTATTGATCAGTTTCCATAGTGCAATCTTATGTTTTGTAGATTCAATTTATCAGTGAACTAAGCTCATTTTTCGCTGAGGGTCTCATTACTATTGGCCTTGTACCAGTTGAGGTTAAGTAAATATTTGGGATAATCTCGTGGCAGAAATAGTTGCGTATTTTTCAACTGTATCGAAGGTCGGTGTTAAATCCAGGGGGAAACACGAGGGTTTCGAATGACTATTTCAGGAAAACAAGGAGGCACGCCTTTCCTATTTACCAAGCTGGAGCAACACAGTCTTACCTCCTAATACCATTTTTTATTCTTTATTAAGTGACTTGAGTAGGGGTAAGCTAAGCTTAGTAAATATCGATATGGCCCAATTATAAATGAGGATTTCTTTCTTTCTATCAGTTTAAATATCCGAGAGAATCTATCTATCTATCTATCTATCTATCTATCTATCTATCTCAGTCGCATTTTTTTATCTATCTATCTATCTATCTATCTATCTATCTATCTCAGTCGCATTTTTTTATTATCTATCTATCTATCTATCTATCCCAGCCGCTTTTTTTTTTATCTATCTATCTATCTATCTATCTATCTATCTATCTATCTTGCTTGCTTGCTTGCTTGAAAGCGTAACTAGAGGAATGATTTGTTCAACTTGAATGGCTATAGCAAAAGTTTCAGGGGGAAAATAATACATTGATAGCCAATTTTATTTTCAGTCTGACCTCTTAAAGCGTTTTTTGGTTGGTTGGATTTTTACGGCATGACAACTTTTGTTTGGTTATTTTATACCGAAGGCATTGTTTCGTTCATTCCTCATGGGTACACAATTAAAAAAAACAAAAAAACAAATAATTTTTCAATTTAACCCATCCATATATCAGTCCCTTTTTAAAAAAAAATCTAATTTGGGGTCCTAATAAATACTACCACTCAGGGTCAGAGTGAACCTGGGAGTAATGCCGATGAAAGGGTACATCATATTTCACAGAGCCCCAGAATGGGAACTTCACCATCAGATAAAGTTTAACATCATACCAAGGACAATAAGACCCTCAGCCCCGCCTTCTAGCACATATATAATAAAAAGGGTTGGTGTTTGCCATGAGGGCAATAGGTTGGGACAATCATATAGGTGCTAGGGCTAGACGTGACCAGAGGGGTTGTTCGACCACCTTTCTAGCCCAAGTAAGGGCCAAAGTATAGTGCTGCATATCATGGGCTGCTCAGCCATCAGGATTCCGTCATTAAGCATCTCAGGTCACCACCCACGACCAACAGGTGGCGCCATTGGGCGAGGGACTTAACCCTCCGCAGAGGTATATTCAAAAGCCCCAGCCGAGAGGGCTAAGGCGTTTGTCAACACACTGGGTGGGGCACAATTTATGAGCCCTTGTGTTATAAATAAATATGCAATCACAGTAAAAGAAGGAAGCCTACCGAATAGCAGTATTCAACAAGATAGACTTTTGAGCTCGATTGTGCTCAACTGTAGTGATCTTGTGCCAAACAATGATTAGCATAGTAAATGTATGTATTTAGTACTTGACCCATATTATCTTCATAAACATATAATGTTTTAATATACGCCTATTAGAAAATAAGTTTGTAATCACATAAATTGGTTTTAAAAAACCTATGATGATATGTTCACACACAAAATATATATATATATTATATATATATATATATATATATATATATATATATCAGTACGTCAGCAGGCTGATAATGAATAATAATGAAATTAATAATAATAATAATAATATTAATAATAAAAAGACTTCATTTTATACAATTAATATCAATTTTTCAACCTAATCTCGTTTCTTGCCTATGAACTTGATCAGTGGTGGAACCTTATACATTATAATTTATATTAGTATACGTATTTACTCTCACATATAGATCTTTGTCATTGTTAATATATATATATATATATATATATATATATATATTTATATGTGTATATATATATGTATATACAGTATATATATATATTTATTTATTAACCATGACCGAGATTTATATAAGAGAAAATACGTATACTGATATGAAGGCTTTCGACAGATTTATTTAATTTCATATATATATATATATATATATATATATATATATATATATATATATATATATATATATATATATATATATGCTTATCTATCTATCTATCTATCTATCTATCTATCTATCTATCTATCTACCAATATCATGTATATGTATACGTAATGGCGCCCACGTGCGTGTGTGTGTGTGTGCACAAATTTTATTTCTGATAAATTTCTCATGAATTTATGTCGATTTAATTTCCATATATTTTCATTCGGTTTAAATTTGTAAATATTTATTATAATACATATGCCTATCTCTCTCACTCTCACAGACACACACAGACACACACACACACACACACACACACACACACTCTCTCTCTCTCTGTGTATATATATATATGCATGCACGTATATATGTATGTATATATACATATATGCATATATATGTATATATATATATATATATATATGCATATATATATATACATGCATATGCATATATATACATATACACACAGACACACACACATGTGTATATATGCATATGTATGTATATATAAATAAATATATATGTATATATATGCATCTATCTATTTATCAGTATTATGTACGTATGTATGTATGTATGTATATATGTATGTATGAGTATTTGCGCGCACGTGTGCGTGTGTGTATGTGTGTATATGTGTATGTAAATTTTATTACTGAGACATTCCTTATGAATTTAGGTCGATTTAATTTTTATATACTTTCATTCACGTATGGTTTGTAAATATTTATTATAATACATATGCCTATCTATCTATCTATCTATTTATCTATCTATCAGTTTATCTATCTATCTATCTATCTGTCAGTTTATCGATCGATCGATCGATCGATCTATAAGTATGTATTAACGTATGTGCGTGTGTGTGTGTGTCTGTCTGTGTGCGTGGGTGAATTTTATTTCTGTGTAAATAAGAAAAATTTCTTCTGAATTTTCTAGAGAAAAATAAATCACCTACACTCTTATCTATCTACCATATATATATATATATATATATATATATATATATATATATATATATATTATATATATATATATATATATATATATATAACGATTATTATTATATCAAATTGATTATAAAAATAATGATTATCGAATAAAGCGATATTATGATCCCTTAACTTAAGTAATGTTATTACGATTATGGATATTGAGATATTTCCAATTAAGAATCAAATTAATGGATAATAAAACCTTTACTGACTTTTTGATACGTGAAAAATATTTTCTTTATAAAATCAAATTAATTCTTATTCATGGAGTTCAATCTAGAAAATATAATGGGCTTTAGGTACAAACTTTAAAAAGTGAAATGCCATTTATAATTCAATTTTAACAGATTTTTACCGTATTTATTAATATAATATATATATATATATATATATATATATATATATATATATATATATATATATATATATATATAATCCAAAAGTCCAGAGAAGAAATCTTCCTTACGACATAGGATTTTTTTAAAACAACCTGTCGCAGTTTGAGAGCTCAATGCAAAATCTCTAAGTCCTTTGTTATTTCTTTACTTATATATATATATATATATATATATATATATATATATATATATATATGCATGTATGTATGTCTGTCTGCCTGTCTATATGTATGTATACAGTGGTACCTTGACATACGATTGCCCCAAATTATGAGTTTTTCGAGTTATGATCTGTCGGTCGATTTTTTTCTTTGTGTAGAGAGCTAAAATTTAATGTATGAGCAAACTTCAGATACGGTATTGTCAATACATTTACTAAAAACGTTTTAGCTTAGAAATTTTTTACGCCAAAGAAAAATATCATTTATAAAAAATAAACATTAAAAAATATTACTACAAATAATCCATTATATTCTATTTATTTCTGTTTTTATACAACAGTGCTATTTTTTCTTATTAAAAAAAAAAACCGTAAAAAAGGCTGTTGTTGTTTTGGGGAGGGCTGGAACGAATTAATGACATACATATGTATATATACACACATATATATATGCATATATATGGATGTATATATGCATATGTATATAGACATATATATGTATGTATATATATATGTGTATATATATGGATACATATGTATATATGTATATGTATATATACATATATATGTATGTATATATATATGTATATGTGTATATATATGTATATATCTATATGTCTATATTATACGTATATATACACATATATATATGTATACGTATATATGTATATGTTACGTATAAATATATATATGTATACGTATATATGTATATGTATAGATACATATATATGTATATATATGTATATGTGTATATATATTTATATATGTATATATATATGTCTATGTATATATATATAGGTATATATATATATGTGTGTGTGTATTGACGGGTATTTCTTGAAATTTATAATAATTTATACCCAAACTATTTGCACACACACACACACACACACACACACACACACGCACGCACGCACCACTCACACATATATATATATATATATATGCATGCACGTATATATGTATGTATATATACATATGCATGCATATATAATATATATATATGCATATGTATACATATATATGCATTTATATATACATGTATATGCACACACACACACACACACACACACACACACACACACACACACACACACACAATTCTAGAAATCGATAATAATCTGTCACCTCCATTATGAGTTTTCGCACATGTACATGATGTTTATTTTTAAGCAATGATTGTGGAAATTGTCGTTAATATAAATTTACACCGAGTTTAATCTGTAAAATTTATATATAAATAAAAAAAAAACTGATTTCCCCTCCTTCTCCGTCCAGTCAGTTTCGTTCCTGCAGTTATCAAACCCCGGGAAATATTTTCGTACCTGCTTTTACATTTAGGGGTCACTTTGCAAAAAGAACCCCAAAACAACAACAACAATAAAAGTAGTTTTTCAATAACATTTTTTTCTACCAGTAAAATCCTTATTTTATTTCAAGGAAACAAAAGAGGTAAGAAATTTATTTTTCCTCTCACCTCAAATGTTATGATTGCTTTAAAAAAATTTTTTTTTAAAGGAAGGTTATTAACATGTTTAAATTTCTACTTGCTTTTTAAAAATGTTTTTCATTCATTTTATGTTTTATTGGCTTATACCCGTCACCCTGGGGTGGATCTATTGTACAGGGTTATCCGAAATTCTTGTCCTACTAAAATATAACCCCTAATTAATCAACTATAATTACATGAAATAAACCGCTGGAAATAAAATAGAAAATTATATCATTATTATTATATATCATAATTAATGATATTACATATCATATCAAAACAAAAATAATGAAAGTTAAGACAATATGTAATGGTGACATAACTTTCGGACACCCTGTACATTTGGGGTACTCACTCACTTTGAAAGTCTATATAAGTATTCACCTAAGACAGAAGTATGTGGCGTTCAGTGCGAACCGAACTCACTACTAATGGTCTGCTAATCATTACACTACGTCAGGTTCCTAAACTTGGCTATATAGACTTTTTTGTTAACCTCACATTATTAGTTTCATAATTAATCCCACAACTCATCATTAAAATTTTTGAATCACTCATTTTTAGTTGGAGTTTTTATATAAATTTTCACAATTTCGGAATAGGTAAAAAAAAAACAACCCAAAAATATAAATAAAACGACAAAAACAAAAAAAAAACAAAACAAAAAACAAAGCAAAACAAAGCAAAATTGAAAATCGTTTTATTGTCTTTATATTTTTAAAACTATTCTCTTTATTGCTTTTAACAAGTTATATTCTCCGGCCATCCTCAACCAGAGCCCCCCCCCCCATAAAGCCCCCCCCCAAAAAAAAAAAAAAAATTCAAAGCAAAACAAAATTGAAAGTCGTTTTAAAAAAATATTGTCTTCATCTTTATTGTTTTTAACACAATTTTCGGTTGTCACATTCTCCGGTTTCCTTCAATCGACCAAAGCGTTTTCTTGCAAAAAAACAAAAACAAAACAAAAACAAAAAAAAAACCCTGAAATAATGAATTTATCTCGTCTCAGAATTTCGGAGAGTACAGGAAGGTCGCAGAATATTCCAGCCGTATTCCAACGTTTATTTTGAACTTATATTAATCATCCTAAAACCCCATGCGTATACATTAGTCATACTAATTATATAGTTTTATAAGCTTTTCCTTTTCATCTTTTTATTATGTGATGAAGTCTAATTAGAAAAATACTTATGAATAAATAACTGGAAACTTCAGCTCAATATTTTATTGCCGCTGTTGACGATTTAATTATTTACTAAATCTGCCTTTTAGTTTTATTGCAAACGGATTTATAAGGGAGCAAGGGGGGAGAGGGTAGTTGCTCCGGGATCCCCTGACCAGAATGCTATCCAAACTTCCTTTATAAAACCTGTAATAATGATAAAATTAGTTTTATTATTGAAAAATAACGTTACTTTTTTACAAGCTGGAAAGAGTCATATCACTTTGTCGTATGATACAAACTGAAAAAATACTGTAAAGATTATTCTTACGAGTCAATATAAAACTGTAAGTTAGAAAAAATCAAATCAAACATTTCATTCGGAACTTAACTTATATATTTCTTCTTTTAATAAATTCATTTAACTTCATTAAAAAAAAAATCTCATATACCAAATTTGAGAGCTCCCCTCCCCGCAACCAGAAGTGCCCCGGGCCCCACAAGGTCTGAATATGTCTCTGATTCCACAGTGATAATTATGAAATCTTTCAAACAATTAAAACTTTTCATTCATTAAGCTTTTATAGTGCTCAAAACATTCACTAGCTGTACAAATTCTCCATTTTTAATTTAAAAAAAAATCTATATTAAAAAAACAAACATTCTGTCTATCTATCTGTCTGTCTGTATGTTTATTTGTTTGTACAACGACCGAGCACATGTCTTTTTGTAGAGGAAAATTGGTGGAGACAATTAAGACCAATAAAATCCACACCCTATTTTAGAATTATATTTTAGAATTATATTTTATTAATATAGATACAATTATGGATAATTATATCGGCCGTTACCGATTATAATATTGTATTATAGATAATTATAGATACAATTATATATAATTATATTTTATATTATAAAATCCACACCCTATTTTTTAGAGCTAAAAAACATTTTTTACCCTCAGTTTCCATAAGAAAAGCTAAATAAAAATATAAGCATACAAACCAATAAGGAATTGAAAGATCAATTAAAAAAGATAAAAAAATATTGATTTAAAAATGATTAAAAAAATAAAACAAATTAATAAACAATAAATCATAATAAAAAGCAAATAAAAGACAAACAAAAAAAAATACAAGAATAATAATAAAGAATAAAATATAATAAAACAAATATATAGAAAAATTTTTTTATTAATCTATGTATAGATATAAATAAGAGATTTCTCTTTAACTTTTTAAATCCCAGGCAACGCCAGGTAGCACTGTCAGTATTTTATTAAAAAAAAAATGAAATAAAAAATGTGGTTGACAAAATGATTTTACATCTGATTCATTGCACAGTTTTTGCTATTCCGAAACAAAAAATTAATTAGTGTTGTCCCTCGCATCGGTAATCCTCTTCTCGGCAGGGGTCAGGTTTATCTCAAGGACACGAGTTCTGAGTACCTTCAAACTTATTACAGCTGTAATGGTCTGTGAAAGTAGCTTGTTAACCATTACTTTATGGTTAGAAAATGAAATGAAACTGTTTACTTGTTTCATTATTCCGTGATTACACACACACACACACACACACAGAGCACACACACATGTATGTACGAACGTACGTATATATATATATATATATATATAATATATATATATATATATTATATATGTTATGGTAGCGTGGACATTGATTCAGTGGCGCCTATGTGATCTTCAGACTTGGTCTGAAGATCACATAGACGAGAAACTGTCAGTAACCAGGCGCCATTGATTCCATGTCCACGCTACCTTAACTTAGATATAAATGCTCATTGAATGATATTGAGCACTGTTTACTTATAAATATAGCACTCATATTCTCTCTCTCTCTTTCTCTCTCTCTCTCTCTCTCTCTCTCTCTCTCTCTATATATATATATATATACACACACACATGAGCGACCATATTATCTATCTATCTATCTATCTATTTATCTATCTATCTATCAGTATGTATGTATGTATGTATGTATGTATGAGTATCTGCGCGCACGTGTGTGTGTATGTGTATGTAAATTTTATTACTGAGACATTTCTTATGAATTTTATATACTTTCATTCACATATGGTTTGTAAATATTTATTATAATACATATGCCTATCTCTCTCTCTCTCATTAAATTCATAGGAAAATAGAAGATGGTAAAACGTATATCATTTATCATTAATATAAATTAAAATGAAGCACAAAAGGTTAGGCAGAATAATAAATTATATACTTTTTATTATCTATCTTTTATCTTTTTTGTTTGATGTATATTTAATTTACCAATAAATGTTATACATTATTTTCAAATTTGTAAAATTTTACTTTTTTTTTTAATGTG
>CM042138.1:141526199-141536199 GCA_023376005.1 Doryteuthis pealeii | reverse complement strand
ACCAATCACCTAAAGGTGAGGCTCCGAAACCCTTGGTAAAACGGACTCTTAAATGTATTGTAAACTATAATTAAATAAATACATCTCTTATTATCATTTCTCCAATACTAACAAGAAATTAACTATACTAGCAAATATATGCACCCTCCGGGTGCAAGTATTTAAGTTTTAATGTAATAAAATATTATGTTAACTTAGAAAGGGTAATGGAACTAAATAAGATGCCGATAAAAAGATTTGAAACAAATGGGGAACAACTAAAACTTGCTTTTTCTTCCCTCCCGTCTTTCATTGCTAAATTTTCATAATTTAACTATTTAGTTAAATTAGGAAGTAAAGAATAGAATTACTGTTAATATTGTTAATGGATTTATTGGTGAGATTTTTGCTCATATTCATTAAGATAAAACCAAACAATTAGAAATCAATAATACTGAGCACATATTTATTCACATTTTTAATATCAATATGCAAATTAGCCTTCCCTGCACACTGCAAATCACTATATTTTGTATATATAAATACAATTGCATGTTAATAATATGTGGATATGGTCAACAGTATTAATAATGTAAAACAATTTTATTAATAATTGAGGTTTGAATAAAAATAAAATCATGGAGAATGTGATGTATAATGGAATAAAGATGTATAAAGGGAATTGTGACTCGATTAGTAATATAGTTTCGGTTACAGACAGAAAAACACACAATCTCCATTATAATAAGATATATATATATATATATATATATATATATATATATATATATATATATATTATATATATATACCTTGAAATTCACTCCGTCTGAAAGTAGAATAAATACATATACTATACTTAGCCTTGTGTAACACTCGATAAAAAGGGAGAAATATGCTAGGAATAATATGTTGTACCAATTCTAATGAATAAATAAATATTTGAATAAATATTTAGAAACCTGACGTTTGCCTGAAGTTGAACACTGACCAGTTGCGTAAAAATGGTTACGTATTCTGTTATAAATAAAACCATATTTTTAAAATTTTTAAATGGATCATTTTAGGCGTGTAATGATAAAGATATTTATTGAAATGTTCTTCTGATTTCGGCCATTTTTCGCTTAAAATAAATTTCGCAAATTTTAGTTCTTCCAAAATCGACCAAATTTCATCCGTAATTGTATGACATATTCAACTTTTTTAAAAATTGATTAAAAATGAAATTTTTCTTAGGAAAATATTTTTTTCCTTTTTATTTTGTCTTTGAAAAACAGAGAAGAAAAAAAATATTTCATATATTGTTGCAAAATATTGGAGACCCCCTATATATATATATATATATATATATATATATAAAGTAAAGTCGTCGGGGTAGCCTAAAGTCGGTATCAACCAGACAGCGATGGAGTCTATCACCCTTTCACTAGCCCTAGGCCAAGGAGATTGTGTGGAACGCCACGCCTACTTCTCACTTTACCGAGGTGGAGTGCCACGCCTACTCCTCACTTTACCGCACAGATCCCAGTGCTACTCATACTTTGAGTTGCCAAGGGCCGGTATTGAACCTGGAACCTTGTGGTTCCAAGGTGGACGCTCTACCGACTGAATTAAACTCTCCCCCTCTCGCTCTCTCTCTCTCTCTCTCTCTCTATATATATATATATATATATAGTATAAAACATTATATATATATATATATATATATATATATATATATATATATATATATATATATAATGTTCTTATACTTTTATCTGAAGAAAATTGAAAATTATACAAATGTGAAAATAATTCATAAAATTTATAAGAAAATAGAAAATGAAAATTAGATGATAAAACGTATATCATTTATCATTAATATAAATTAAAATGAAGCGCAAAAGGTTAGGAAGAATAATAAATTGTATACTTTTTATTATCTATCTTTTATCTTTTTGGGATGATGTATATCTAATGTGTGAGTGAGTGTGTGTGTGTGTGTGTGTGTGTATGTGTGTGTGTGTGTGTGTGTGTGTGTAAATTTAAAAAAATAATTTGGATTCGAACATAGTAAAATGTTCTGCAACTGTATTCTGAAATAAAAATATACTTAAAATATACTTTTATTTTGGTTTTGAAAAGCTGAGTAGAAAAATTTGTTTTTTTGTTTGTTTGTTTGCTTTTGTTTGTTTGTTTGTTTGTCTGTGTGTGTGAGTGTGTGTGTCTGTGTGTGTGTGTGTGTGTGTGTGTGTGTGTGTGTGTGTGTGTGCGAAAGACAAAAAAGAAAGCCTTTTGGAATCGAATGTTGTCAAATATTTTAAAACTGAAGTTTAAAATAAACAACATAACTTTCTGTGCATCTACTTGTATCATAAAACAATTTCTTTAACGATCAACATTTTCTTTTTCAAACAGAATATGTTTTAGTCTTGAAAATATTGTGAAAAGATTAATCATGTAAAATAAAATTCAAATGATTGATTTACAAATACCTTAAGAAAATCAGCATGCGCTGTATATATATATATATATATATATATATATATATATATATATAAATTATTATCACTAGCTTACTTGGTGAGTTAGTGTTGGAGCAAGTCTTTTTGTAGTCTTATAAGCAGAGAGTTGAATATCAGTGATGGAGCTGTTTATATATATATATATATATAATATATATATATATATATATATACGGTTTTAAAAGTGAATGTTATAAAATATTTCGACTGCAGTTTCTTGCCGTAGCAATTCTTTGTTTTTTATTGAGCACTTTTTAAATCGATTTTTATTAATCCAGAAGTAATTTACTTCGTTGATTAGCAAAGATCCGTGATATATATATATATATATATATATATATATATATATATATATATAGGTATATATAAAACCAAATTTTTTTGTGATGAAACAAAGAAAATACAGTGCTCAATCAAAAATTGTGAGAGCTAATATTTACTTAATTTGCAGAGTTTTCACAGATCAATGTTCATTATAAACAGCTACCCAGGTTTCATGCCAAGGTAACTTCGTTGGCATTACTACAAAAAAATGCAAATTTTGAAAAAATTTATTTTTAGTAAATCCGAACTATAATAGCAGAAGTAACCGACGTTATTTGCGGTCCAGAATGTGACATTGATCTTCAACAAACACCATGGGATCTTTCTCAACAGCATGAAACCTGGGTAGCTGTTTATAATGAACATTGATCTGTGAAAACTCTGCAAATTATATATATATAAATATATATATATATATATATATATAATATATATATATATATATATATTTAAATGGAAATGTCAATGTAATATACACATATAAGAATATATACATAATATAATAGTTGTCGTTGGATTATATTATATATATAATATATACTATATATATATATATATATATATATATATATATATATATATATCAATATTGTTATGGGTCCAACGGAGAAAATTAAATGTTTTATAAAAAAGGTCTGTAAAATGGATTATGTTTTTAGAAATTTATTTTTATTTTTATCTTACATTTGCGACACGTGTATGCACACACACACACACACACACACACACACACACACACACACATATATAATATATATATATATATGTATATATATTATTTAATTATAGTTTACAATACATTTAAGAGTCGGTTTTACCAATGGTTTCGGAGCCTCACCTTTAGGTGATTGGTCATCATCAGAGACGTTTCTGATGACGACCAATCACCTAAAGGTGAGGCTCCGAAACCCTTGGTAAAACGGACTCTTAAATGTATTGTAAACTATAATTAAATAAATACATCTCTTATTATCATTTCTCCAATACTAACAAGGAATTAACTATACTAGCAAATATATGCACCCTCCGGATGCAAGTATTTAAGTTTTAATGTAATAAAATATCATGTTAACTTAGAAAGGGTAATGGAACTAAATAAGATGCCGATAAAAAGATTTGAAACAGAGGGGGAACAACTAAAACTTGCTTTTTCTTCCCTCCCGTCTTTCATTGCTAAATTTTCATAATTTAACTATTTAGTTAAATTAGGATGTAAAGAATAGAATTACTGTTAATATTGTTAATGGATTTATTGGTGAGATTTTTGCTCATATTCATTAAGATAAAACCAAACAATTAGAAATAAATAATACTGAGCACATATTTATTCAAATCAAATTTTTAATATCAATATGCAAATTAGCCTTCCCTGCACACTGCAAACCACTATATTTTGTATATATAAATACAATTGCATGTTAATAATATGTGGATATGGTCAACAGTATTAATAATGTAAAACAATTTTATTAATAATTGAGGTTTGAATAAAAATAAAATCATGGAGAATGTGATGTATAATGACTAAGGGAATTGTAACTCGATTAGTAATATAGTTTCGGTTACAGACAGAAAAACACACAATCTCCATTATATATATATATATATATATATATATATATCTTGAAATTCACTCCGTCTGAAAGTAGAATAAATACATATACTATACTTAGCCTTGTGTAACACTCGATAAAAAGGGAGAAATATGCTAGGAATAATATGTTGTACCAATTCTAATGAATAAATAAATATTTGAATAAATATTTAGAAACCTGACGTTTGCCTGAAGTTGAACACTGACCAGTTGCGTAAAAATGGTTACGTATTCTGTTATAAATAAAACCATATTTTTAAAATTTTTAAATGAATCATTTTAGGCGTGTAATGATAAAGATATTTATTGAAATGTTCTTCTGATTTCAGCCATTCTTCGCTTAAAATACATTTCGCAAATTTTAGTTCTTCCAAAATCAACCAAATTTCATCCGTAATTGTATGACATATTCAACTTTTTTAAAAATCGATTAAAAATGAAATTTTTCTTAGGAAAATATTTTTTTTCTTTTTATTTTGTCTTTGAAAAACAGAGAAGAAAAAAATTATTTCATATATATATATATATATATATATATATATATATATATATATATATACAGTTGCAAAATATTGGAGACCCCCCCTATTATATATATATATATATATATATATATAAAGTAAAGTCGTCAGGGTAGCCTAAAGTCGGTATCAACCAGACAGCGAGGGAGTCTATCACCCTTTCACTAGCCCTAGGCCAAGGAGATTGTGTGGAACGTCACGCCTACTCCTCACTTTACCGAGGTGGAGTGCTACGCCTACTCCTCACTTTACCGCACAGATCCCAGTGCTATTCATACTTTGAGTTGCCAAGGGCCGGTATTGGACCTGGAATCTTGTGGTTCCAAGGCGGACGTTCTACCGACTGAGTTAAACTCTCTCTCTCTCTCTCGTTATATATATATATATATATATATATATATATACATACATATATATATATATATATATATATATATATAAATATATATATATATATATATATATATATATATATATATATATATATAAAATGTTATTATACTTTTATCTGAAGAAAATTGAAATTATACAAATGTGAAAATAATTCATAAAATTTATAAGAAAATAGAAAATGAGAATTAGATGATAAAACGTATATCATTTATCATTAATATAAATTAAAATGAAGCACAAAAGCTTAGGAAGAATAATAAATTGTATACTTTTTATTATCTATCTTTTATCTTTTTGGGATGATGTATATCTAATGTGTGTGTGTGTGTGTGTGTGTGTGTGTGTGTGTGTGTAAATTAAAAAAATAATTTGGATTCGAACATAGTAAAAGTTCTGCAATTGTATTCTGAAATAAAAATATACTTAAAATATACTTTTATTTTGGTTTTGAAAAGCTGAGAAGAAAAATTTGTTTGTTCGTTTGTTTGTTTGTTTGTTTGTTGTGTGTGTGTGTGTGTGTGTGTGTGTGTGTGTGTGTGTGTGTGTGTGTACGAAAGACAAAAAACAATGCATTTTGGAATTGAATGCTGTCAAATATTTAAAAACTGAAATTTAAAATAAACAACATAACTTTCTGTGGGTCTACTTGAATCATAAAATAATTTCTTTAACGATCAAAATTTTCTTAAGCAAACAGAATAAGTTTTAGTCTTGAAATAATTGGGAAGAGATTAATCATGTAAAATAAAATTCAAATGATTGATTTACAAATACCTTAAGAAAATCAGCATGCGCTGTAATATATATATATATATATATATATATATATATATATATATATATATATATATATATATATATATATAAATTATTATCACTAGCTTACTTGGTGAGTTAGTGTTGGAGCAAGTCTTTTTGTAGTCTTATAAGCAGAGAGTTGAATATCAGTGATGGAGCTGTTATATATATATATATATATATATATATATATATATAATATATATATATATATATATATATATACGGTTTTAAAAGTGAATGTTTATAAATATTTCGACTGCAGTTTCTTGCCGTAGCAATTCTTTGTTTTTTATTGAGCACTTTTTAAATCGATTTTTATTAATCCAGAAGTAAATTTGCTTCGTTGATTAGCAAAGATCCGTGATATATATATATATATATATATATATATATATATATATATATATATATATATATATATATATATATATATATATATATAAAACCAATTTTTTTTTGTGATGAAACAAAGAAAATACAGTGCTCAATCACAAATTGTGAGAGCTAATATTTATTTAATTTGCAGAGTTTTCACAGATCAATGTTCATTATAAACAGCTACCCAGGTTTCATGCCAAGAAAACTCCGTTGGCATTATTACAAAAAAATGCAAATTTTGAAAAAAATTATTTTTAGTAAATCCGAACTATAATAGCGTCCGCAGAAGTAACCGACGTTATTTGCGGTCCAGAATGTGACATTGATCTTCAACAAACACCATGGGATCTTACTCAACAGCATGAAACCTGGGTAGCTGTTTATAATGAACATTGATCTGTGAAAACTCTGCAAATTATATATATATATATATATATATATATATATATATATATATATATTTAAATGGAAATATCAATGTAATATACACATATAAGAATATATATATATATATATATATATATATATATATATATATATATATATATTCTTATATGTGTGTATTTAGATATACATATATACACAAATGTATATATATTCTTGTCCATATACATACACAAATGTATATATATTATTATATATATGTACACATACGTTGTGATAGCCTAGACATAGAGTGATTGGCGGTTGGTAAATATCAGTTTAATGCGATCCTCTGACAAAGTATATCCAATAATATAATAATTAATAATATATTACGTAGAGAAAGAAGAATTATTTTTCTAATTGATTTCTTTACTTTTCTTATTTACTAAAAAACTTATGTCTAGATTGCGTCTTATTTTATGATTTTTAATTCAAACTACTAATTTTTCGCATGGGTAAAAGTAAATTGAAAAAATTTGAAAATATTATATATAGTATATTATGATATCATATGATAATGACTGAGATAGATAGATAGATACATAGATAGATAGATAGATAATTTTTCGCATGGGTAAAAGTAAATTGAAAAAAATTGAAAATATTATATATAGTATATTATGATATCATATGATAATAACTGAGATAGATAGATAGATAGATAGAAACAGACTGGGATAGATAGATAGATAGATAGATTGATAGATAGATAGATAGATGTGAACGAAGTGAAAAGCTTTGATTCTTTCTTTCTAGTCTACACTGTCATTTGTCACCCCCTCTGTCTGTCTGTCTGTCTGTCTGTCTGTCTGTCTCTCTCTCTCTCTCTATATATATATATATATATATTCACACAAATTTGATTAAACAAAACAGAATCCTTATTATGTTCAAGTTTTTTTTCAAGTTTCATAATAATTCTTTTGATATTACAATCTTGAAAAGCATTAATCAATGTGTATATCTGTCTATATATATATATATATATATATATATATATATATATATATATATATATATATATATATATATATAGAATAATTGGTAATTTTTAAGCATTGTTAAATAGAATAATAAAATTCGAAGGCAATACAATGCGTAAAAAATAAAGACAAAAAGATGTTTTATATGTCTAATCGATTTCAAAGCTAGAGCTTTCTGAGGATGAAGCTCTAGCTTTGAAATCGATTAAAAAAAACATCTTTTAGTCTTTATTTTTTTACGCATTGTATTGCCTCGAATTTTATTATTTATATATATATATATATATATATATATATATATATATATATATATATATAAAGGAGTCGAATCTATTTTCGTATGTATGTGTCGACATAAAACTCATAAAAGAGATGTCAATTCACATTAAAATCGCACATGCACTTTGATATGTTTATAATAAGGAAAATTACAAAATTTAGTTTTTGATTTTTACTACTTTAATAATATTCGATAATTAAAAACAAATTGATATGTGAAACTCTTCACAGTTCATCAAAAGTAAGTAAAAAGCACTTCAGTTCTTAAGATCCACCATTTTTAATATTTGTATCAAATATATTAGATACATTTTAAATAACTTTTAGTCCGATCATGGAACGGGTACTTCTGCTATATATATATATATATATATATATATATATATTATATATATATATATATATGTTTGTGTGTGCGTTTATGTGTGTGTGTGTGTGTGTGTGTGTGTAGAAAGGTAGATAAACACGGGATGTTGCACTGGATAGATGTTTATTATAGTGATGACGGCGTTATAACGTTTCGGTCTATTATACCTTCATTCCGTGTCCCGAAGAAGGTACGATAGACCGAAACGTTATAACGACATCACTACCTATGATAAACAACCATCCAGTATAACATCCCGTATTTATCTACCTTTCTCCACATACTGTCAGATTGATTTCCTCTTTTTACTCCCATATATATATATATATATATATATATATATATATATATATATAGAGAGAGAGAGAGAGAGAGAGAGAGAGAGACAGACAGACAGACAGAGATAGAGACAGAGAGACAGAGAGACAGAGAGAGATATAGAGATGCATATACTGGTTATATAATTTGCTGGATAAGTAAAAAGTTTACGTATTTAGAAGTAAAATTGTTGAAAATCATTGATAGAGCTTGTATATAGAGTACTCGGTTTGAAAAATTCATAGGCACTTTACTAACAGTTACCAAACGCTGTTGATTTTATGCCTTCATTGCCCTAACTTATATAATAATAATAATAATAATAATAATAATAATAATAATAATTCTTGAGAACGAAACGCATAAATTTCTCTGGGACTTTGAAATAAAAACGGATCACCTTATCCCAGAAAGAAGACCAGACCTAGTGTTGATTAACAAAAAAGAAAGAACTTGTCAACTGGTGGCTTTTGCAGTTCCAGCAGATCACAGGGTGAATGAAGGAAAAAATAGACAAATACCTAGACCTTGCCAGAGAACCGAAAAAGTTATGGAATATGACTGAGATAGATAGATAGAATATGAAAGTCAAAGTGATACCAATTGTAGTTGGTGCACTTGGAACGGTCCCAAAGCGATTGGAAAATCTGGACATCAGAGGAAAGATTAAGACCATCCAGAATACTGCACTGTGCAATTTTCACACACACACACACACACACACACACATATATATATATATACATATATACAATATCAATATTGATTATATATATATTTACCAACCCCTCCGCACGAGAAGGATGTGACACAAGGTCAATTTCTTAAGCGGAGTTTAACAGGTTTGAATTCAGAGTTTTCCTTCTCCTAGACTGGTTACCTAGCCATGGTTAAAAGAGTCCAGTCTGTGCTGCTATTTGTCAATAGCTGGAGGGGGTATAGTCGGATTCATACATTTCCCAGGGGTATTAGCGCCATGTGAAGTGCAAACAGTTTCCTCTAGGATTTGAACTCGGGTCGACGAGTGCATTTCCCACGACTCTAACCATTATGCCACGTGCCTCCATTATAATATTGATTATATAGTTTCATATATCTATAAATAAAGAATGCTCAATATTATAAACAGTAAT
>CM042138.1:141473699-141521199 GCA_023376005.1 Doryteuthis pealeii | reverse complement strand
GCAGTAAGGGATGATTCTATATGTGATATCTAAGACACACTGTATTATTATTGTATGATCCAGTATGTATAAATACATTAAATCTTTAAATCACTACAATGTATAATAATCTTTTTAGATTATATACAGTTATTTTTTGTTTTATCTTTGCTTCATACTTATTCAGACTAATTTAATTTTCATAGTTGTTAATTTGACTGAGTACTATCCCCTAAAAAACTTTGCCCTGAAAAATATTCTTTTTTCTAATTTGACTTCCTGTCGCCATGGTGACAGTCTTTTAATGTATACATTGTGTAAAGAAAATTTTTTTTTGAGGAGGAAGAAGATTCTACATTGAGGAACATTTTTCTGTTATGCAATTCAAATTATTGATGATTTTCCATCTGATGAGATTTAAATTGGGGAGCTTGGTTAAATCAACTTAGATTTATAAAGGCCCCAATTTTGGTAGAAATAAATTTATTATAGAATAACGGTGTTGAGTTTTTCCTTCCTTTCAAAGATATATATATATATATATATATATATATATATATATATATATATATATATATATATATATATATATATATATATATATATATAATGAATAAATGTGATTCAAATAATAGATAAATAAAGGAAAAATAATAATTGTCACTTCCCTTATATGCTATATATATCTATATATCTAGCAACAAATCGGAAAAAATGGCGTAAGACCTGTTTCCCTAGATTAAAGGGCTTTGAAGAAAATAGACTGAAACATCGAGATCAGACCCGTCTAACTTTTAAAACAAAACCTATGACTCCCGCTTTAGAAAATTTCATTTGTCAGTGTGGCTTCATAGCTCGCAGCAAGGCTGGACTGCTATGCCACTCGAGGAATGAGTCTATACTGGACGCCTACACTGGCGCGCCCACATCACTAATGAGTTCGTCCCTGCTTCTCCAGCTGTATCCAGTGTATCTTAGTCGGATGGTGTGGGTGATAAGGGGCAGGTGGGTGTTGTCTCGTGAGGTGTTGTTCAGGAACGAATACAATTGGTATTTTCTTTTTCTATTTCAACACAAACTATAAACAACTTGCATCAAGTTCTCTGGTTTTTTTTTGTGTTTCATGTACTTTCTATTCATTAACATTTATACACCGGGATTGGCATTTTGCATTGGATGGTCAATGATGAAGATGCAACTCCCACTTGTTGTATAACAATTTGGTTGCAGTCTAATTCTGTCCACCAATACGTTATTTCTTGTTGAGCTAATGATATGTATTTTCCTAAAAAGAAAAAAAAAGAGAATCCTGTTTCGTTACTTCCTACAAACCTTTTCAACGCCACACTTTGCAATCCTCACATTTTAATGCCAAAGATTACTTACAACATTGTTGTCTAATCGTCAGTTATTCATGGCAAATAAACTTACTCTATTGTTGAGTTATTGTTAACAGTCACGTGATGTATATCTCGCATAAGAATTGAGATCTTTTTTCGGATTACATTTACGGTGAAAAATGTGGAAGCAAAAGGAAAACTAAAGTTTTTTTTTGACATAAAGAAACTTTTAAAAATATTGATGTTCTGAAAAAGTCTTCATAAAAAAATCGAAAATTTTCTAAAAATTTCTAAAGTATATGCAAGAATTTCCAGTGAAAAACTATTTTTTAATAATATTACCAAAACTAAAAACAACAAAAACAAAATTTAGAGTTTGCTGTTTAAACTTTTTTTTATTATTTTAACCTAGGTTTGATCACCGACCTCTGGCACCGGTGAGAAAAACACATCAATTTTAGCCACCATGTGGATCCTGTTGGTGTTTGTCGAGGCATTTATGTGTAATTAGCTTAAAAACTATTGGGCGGTTTTTAAGCTAGTTCTTGCGAAGTGGGTGAATACGATGCCAATTGTAATTGGTTCCATTGAAACGGTCCTCAAGGGTTTGTAAAGAAGACTGGAGTAATTGGAAATCAAATCAAGAACGAAGACCATCCAAGCAATAGCATTTTAAAGATCGGCCAGAACATTCAGAAGTGTCCAGGACACATGAGAAGACATGCTGTCACTCAAACTCCAATAAAAGACCACCAGCTAACGTTGGTGTGAAAAACCCATAAGGAGTGAAATAATAATAATAATAATAATAATAATAATAATAATAATAATAATGAATTATCTTGGACTTCGAGATAAGACGGATAACCCTATCCCAGATAGGAGACCAAACCTAGTGTTGATTAACAAAAAAAAAAAAAAAAAAAAAAAGAACATGCCTACAAGTGGACTTTGCGGTTCCAGCAGATCACAGGGTGAAGTTGAAAGAAAACGAAAAGATAAACAAATACGTGGACCTTGCCAGAGAATTGAAAAAGGTGTGGAATATAAGAGTGAAAGTGATACCAATTGTAGTTGGTGCACTTGGAACAGTCCCAATAAACTTGGAAAAAAACTGGAGGATCTGAAATCAGAGGAAGAATTGAGACCATCCAGACTACTGCACTGCTGCAATCGGCTAGAATACTCAGAAGAGTCCTGGAGACCAGAGGAGACTTGTTGTCACTCAGACTCCAGGGAAATACCATCAGCTAACGCTGGTGTGAAAAACGCTATAATAATAATAATGATAATGATAAAACCATATTAACAAATGGTGTATGCACTGATCAGATTTCTTTGAGATTTTAAGATATAAACGGATCCCCCAATCATAGTAAGACGACAAGATCTAGTGTTAATAACAACAACAAAATATTTTCGTCTTGGGGATTTTTCTGTTCCAGCAAACGACATAGTGAAAAATTAAAGAAAGCGAAAAGATAAACAAATACTTGCCAAAGAGCTGCAAAATTTGTGAAGCATAAGAGTGACGCTGATACCAATTGTAGTCTGTGCATTTAGAATATTTACCAAATGCTTGAAAATGAGATTAGAGGAAATGGAAATTAGAGAAAAAACCGAGACCATACAGACCACAGCATTGTTAAGATCGGCTACAATATCCAGATTCATTGAGACCTGAGGAGACTTGTTGTCAATCAGACTCTAGTGAAAGACCATCAGTTAAAGCTGGTATTAAAGAGTTAAATTTTAATAATAATAAACCGCACACTCGTATAAATGATTACTAAATGAGCACCTCACGTAATGTAATGGTTAGCAAGCTAGATTTGCAGACAATTGTTATTAATTTCGATTCTCTTTGGGCGCCCCATACTTGTAGCCTTGTACCACATCTAAGCCAAGCTTTGTAAATAACTATAAGTGATTACTAAATGAGCACCTCACGTAATGTAATGGTTAGCAAGCTAGATTTGCAGACAATTGTTATTAATTTCGATTCTCTTTGGGCGCCCCATACTTCTGGCCTTGAACCACATCTAAGCTAAGCTTTGAAAATAACTATAAGTGATTACTAAAGCTTAGTTTGTCATTGGGTTACATAAAGTGACGAGTGTCAATCTTTTCGAGTGGAGAGTGCTCGTTCGTCTTGAAAAATCAGCTTACGGAGTTCTGGTTTCGCATGGGCTAGAAGACTAAGTACCGTTACTGTTAGGAAAAACACTACTGCCCTGTCCACTATGCAGAACCATTTCATATATATGAATGTATATTTGAATATGTGCACAGTGTGTAACTGATGTTTAATAAACCTGTAACCTGTATGTAAAAAAAAGAAGACTTAATCATAAAATATGATAGATGTTTAAAGTGTTATAATATTAGAATATATTTTTGGCTAGGAAAATAGAATAATAATTCTGCATCCTTTCGTAAAGAAATAAATAAGGGATCTTGAACACAGCAGACTATTGGTTGGTTGGATTTTACGGCACGTCAACCCTTGTTAGGGTATTTTATATCGAAGATGTTTCGTTTTATTCATTCTTGATGGTTTCGAATTTTTTTAAAACTCAATTTTTTTAAACAGATTTTTAAAACTCATTTTTTTCTATTTAACCCATAGATGGGTCTCTAACAGGTACTACCACTCCAGGTCAGAGTGAATCTGGGAGTAATAGCAATGAAGGGGTACTCCACACTCACCAGAGCTCCAGAATTGAAACTTTACCATTAGATACAGTTTAACGTCATACCCAGGAGACTACTATGTTTTTGAAGAATTCAAAGATTATGAAAAAAATAGACGAGTCTATCGACTCTTGAGGTTTTAATGGTATTTCATCAATACACATGCTAACTCAATTTCCTCTATATTTAGGAGATAAGCGCAACATAATCTTCATGTCCTCATTTCTCTTTAAAAAAGTTAAAGAGTCCAGTCTGCTCTACTATTTACACAGAGAGACTTCACCATCAAGAATAAATTCTTCACGAATATAAATCAAATCTCTATTATTTTTGCTCAAACACTAAGCCCTGGTGATATCTAATGTGTATATATATTTACTTTGTCAGTAATTGTATTATTTTCGAAGTTTCCACCGGACATACATATACACACAACTGCCCTTTATATATGTATATATTATATATATATATATATATATATATATATATATAAAGGCAATTGTGTGTATATCTATCTATCTCTCTCTCTCTCTCTCTCTCTCTCTCTCTCTCCTATATAATATATATATATATATATATATATATATTAAATATATATATATATATATAGATAGATGGATAGATAGATGAAAAGAATAGTATATATTGGGCTCTGTAAATAAAGGGGGCTACTGTATACTATTCTGTGAAGTGTGTGTGTGTGTGTGTGTGTGTGTGTGCATGAGTGTTTTTTGTAATGTGTGTTTGTTTGTTTGTGTGTGTGTGTGGGTGGGTGTGTTTATGTTTTATTTATAAAAGGCCTAAATTTCCATACAATTAACCTGTATACACATTTGGGCCTAAAGTTACCGCGTCTTCGCGCATGTGCAAAACAAATATCAATAATGGCAACGAATGGGAGAGCTAAAGAAATTATACCTGCTCTCTCTCTCTCTCTCTCCCCCCTCTCTCTCTCTATATATATATATATAAATATATATATATATATATCTTTCTTTCTTTTCCACATATACACACACGCATGCATGCACACGTTACACATCACATATCATATAAACATAGAAAATTCGAAAAATGAAATGAAAATGTAATTAATTTCTACAAAACTGCTTTCTTAAAGTGTTTAAGTCTTGTGCGACGACGCTTGTTCCGCTTGTGGGCACACACAAGTTTCTCCACTTAAAGATAAGACATTACAGTTTTCTGCTGATGGCAAAATGTTTGATTTGATTTCAAAAACAGACACAGGAAACTTTTATGTTCAAGTGTCGATGAAAAGAATGAAATGACTACGACTTCTATCATCTTTGCAACATCTGCTGCAGCACCACCAGCAACGGGTACAACGACAACAACAACCACAACTACTACTACTACTAAGACCGAATGAGGAGTGATATAAGAGGAGAAGGGAGAGGAGAGGAAAGGCATTATAAATATTAACAAAATTATGAATTGTTGTTATATCAGTAAAGTAGAGAAGAACAGTAAACTTTCTGACTAATTAGTTTTTGGTTTATTTCTCTGAATGGACACATAGCGTAGTGGATATAGGCGTTTCTAAGTGACAATTATCTCTAGGCTGCGAGTTCAATCCTGGTCAAGGGCGACAGTAACATAGAATAATAATTAAAATAGATTTACACTTGTACGTATGGATTTAAATAAAATAAATCAAATCAAAATTAAATAAATAAATGATAAAAGTTCTGAGCGTCTGGACTCTAGCGTCCAGACTTAACGGTCTAATCAATAAAGTCTTCATCGATACTTCGAAACAGTTGTGTCTTGTTATTTCTCTTTATCTTCTCATTTCATATTCCCTAAATGAGAACAGGATACTCTTGTGGATTGATTAAAGGGTTGGGTTCAAAGTTCCGTGATGGCTCCTGATTACGACATGAAGGTTCCCGAGTTCGAAAAGATGGTTCCCGAGTTAGAGAAGACTCCCGAGTCTGATAAGAAATACCCGAAGAAGGCCGGAGGGGGAATCGACCGAAACTTTGTACAAATAACAATAAAGATGAGGGCAATAGTCCGAATAATACAATTTTTTTTGGTTTGTTGTTCGGTTGGTTAGTTATTTTGTTTTACGGCACATCAACCCTTTTCGGGTTATTTAATGACGAATCAATTCATTTTGATAAACAAAGTCTCGGATTGCTTACAATACCTGCTGTTGCTTAAATGGTCACTCAAATTTAGTATATCGCTGCTTAACTTCGGTGATCTAGAGGAAACCAATATTGTCAGCGTGATTTGCCCGTTAGCCAATTAGTTTGGGTTATGAGTTTGATCCTCACTCGGTGCCACATACTATGGCCTTGTGCCATACGGCGCCCCATCGTGGTGTAATGGTTTGCTAGTCTCGTTGATGAATTACTACTGAATAGCGAGTTCGATCTTGTTGGATGCACCATACTTGTAACCTTGTATCACATCCTACCCGTGGCGAACGGGTTAGGTAAGAAGGCGTCCCATCGTGGTGTAATGGTTAGCAAGTTAGTCTCGCCGATCCATTATTATTGAATGGCGCGAATACCGAGCCTCGGTCAGGGTGTAACACAAAGTCAATTTTTAAGCTGGTCTGAATTCAGAGTTTTCCTTCTCTTGTCTAACCAAGGTTAAAGAACCCAGCGTGTTCTACTATTTACCCATAGCTGGGAAGCATATAGATTCATGCCTTTTCTAAGGGCATTAGCGTGAAGTGAGACACAATCAGCCTTGAATTTGTGTAGCCGATTCCATTTCATATCACAATAACCGTTACACTAAGCGCCATAATGCAACCCAACCAAAATCTATTCAGACTCTTTACGAAGTGGAAGTGAAACGTTTTCATAATAAATTTGCTGAATTGGTAAACATTCTAGAATTTAATTAGGAACAACCATGAAAGAATAAAGGCAATATGACATTTTTAATGTTTTATTCATGAGTCACACACACACACAACACACAATATATATATATATATATATATTTTGCTTGAAGGCAATTATAATGCATGTATCGCATAAAATTCGATAATTATAGAAAATAATTTTGACAAGTGAATCCCGGCAAAGGATGGCCCGCTATGCAGAACACCGTACAGACTGTTTCGACTTTATTAAGTCTCTTCAGCGATGTATATTAACGACTCCCCTCCGACAGGAATCGAAACCGGGACTTCACAGGCATAGTCAGAGACCATATCCGTTCGGCCGCCGGTACATAGCGAACAATCCCTGCGAAATTAACATTGTCAATCATACTACACGCCTCTACCATAGTAGGTAAGTTGACGTTTATTGAGTAGTAAACAAACCCGGCCGTAAGCTCTTCGGCGAAGTGAATAAGATTTTTGGATGTTTGTTTTTTATAGAAGCATTGTTGAATAGATTATTATTTATATTTTGCTTGAAGGCATATATATATATATATATATATATATATATATATATATATATATATATATATATATATATATACAAGACAGTGTGGTTTTGGTTTCGCGAACAAAGATTCATGAAGGTGTTCTTCGATTGGTGCAGACCAGTTGGTAATTGAGGGATTATTTGCAAAAATGAATATAATTAAAGTCGGGCCAATATATTTACATACTAATTTATTTTATAATTATATGCATTTACTTATATCACATACATTCACATACAGACAATTACACACACACACGCACACCAACACACACACACACACACACACATACACACACACACACACACATACACACACAACTTTTCAGGATTTCCCAGAAAAATTCTATATTAAGCCTCATGAATCTTCTGTTTGGCATTTCCAATAAAGTCAGCGGTCTGATGATACTCATAGGTATTCACTGATACCTGTGGGTAGAAATAGATCTATAACCGCAAAATGACCAATTTTAAAGCCCTTTTCTTTTAGCAATTGTATATATATATATATATATATATATATATATATATATTAATACTCGTGTTCCTTAAAAGTACGATCGTTGTAATCTTGCAATACCCTATGTTTAAAAATGAGACCGTCCAAATCGTCCAAGGTGAAATGGAACAATATAAATCCTGATTAGCTCGTGTTGCAGGGTTTGTCACGGCGACCACAGGAAAAAGTCTGAGAAGCTCTTGGTTCCATTGTAGCACTGTCCTTTTTCGGTACTGTCTCGTTTAATCGAGTTGAACTCGAAAAGTTGTTCTCGAAAAGCGAGATGGCTTTGGTTGTCTTTTTTTGTTTAATGTCATATCAATCTTCGCAGATTGTTTAATAACAAAGCCATCTTTGTTGAAGAACATTTGTAGTACTATCAAACCCATACATAGCCCAAGGGTATTAGTCCAAAATTTAACGTAATAGCACAACTGGGGTCGAACTCGCCTACTACGATGTCACAGTCCAGCACGTTAGCCACTACGCCACGGTAACAGATCCCATTGCCGATTTCCTAGGATGTGACACCCTATTATATAATAAAATGAATAAATGAAACTGCTTAAAATAATGTTTTACCTTAAAATTATATTTTTTCTTTAAAATGTTTTGTAAATTGTTTATATATCAATATTTAAGAGAAAGGAAATGAATCCAACGGTATGAGTATAGATAAAAGGATATGAGCGGATTCTCCGCTCTCTATAAGTCCGGAGTAAAAGATAAGCTCTGAAGATGATTTTTATAAATCGAATAGCTATGAATATGATATAAGTGTTTTCACTTTAACAGCATATTGTGTTGTTTTCATATCCTTTTATTAATATTAATATTAATATTTGTAGGTTAAATGCAAACCATTCTGTGTTCATTCCAGATGCACCCCCCCAAAAAAAACAAAACTAAAGGACAAAAAAACAAAACTCTTTGATAGTTAGTGGTAATCTAACAGTAACTAAGTAGTAAAGTTGACGGAGTCGTGTATTGTCGGTATCAGCCGAACAGCGAGGGAATATATCCCCATTTCGCTTGCTATACCATGGATATTGTTTTTTGCATAGTTATCATTGCTAGATGAGTACCACACCTAACTACTTGATGATTTACCACACAGATTAAATTATCTAAGCTGTGCTACTCATGCGCTGAATTGGCGCGGACTGGTATCGAACCCAGAAATCTTTCGATTCCTCGGCGAATGCTCTATCGACTGAGCAAACAGAAATAAATAAAGAACAAAATATTTAAATATTTTTTTACTAAAATAAAGAAAAATTACATGACTCAGTAAATGGCATCATTTCTGACAATTACTAACAATAAACAATTGATTGGTCGGGGTTTTTACATTAAAAATATGTAAAAACAAAATACTACATAAAAAAATGTATTTAAAAAAAGTAACAATTGATTTAACATATTGATTTATTTAACTTTGAGATTCACAGACATTTTTAATTAGAACTATATATATTTATTAATCTATTAATATTGGAGATTCGCTTCCGGTTTTTGTCTGTAACAAAAATTACGTCACTGCTTACGTCACATTACCCAAAATCGTCATAACAGAATAAATACACTCAAAATTTGAACATGCAACATTAGACAGTCCTCATTGTTTTTTAAAACAAGTTTTAATAATTTCACTGAATGTTTGAGATGAAGCTTGAAGATTAGTATTATCTGCATTATTCGGACTATTGTCCCATCTTCATTGTTATTGTACAACGTTTCGGCCGATATGCCTCCGGTCTTCTTCAGGTATTTCTCAGGGAACCTTCTCGGACTCGGGAACTTCAACCGAAACGTTGTACAAATAACAATGAAGATGGCGACAATAGTCCGAATAACGCAGATAATACTAAGTTTTAATAAATACACGACTGGTATTATATATCTATATATAGTTTGTTTTATTTTAATACATATTTAAAGTTTACATTTCAAATTGTTTTATTTTTTAATCCTTTAATGAATTTGATGATTTTACTTACTTAGGATACAAACTCGCTGACATTGTATTTTTTACTCCCACCCTCAGGCAATGTTTCAAAAATCTATTTTTACATCGCCTGGAGGGCGTTTTTTTATTTTGTACTATTTTTTTTAATTGTGAAGGGCATTCTGACGTTTTGCAATATATAGATGCCAGAAAGAATGAATTTTTGTTCAGAGATTAAAAAGAAAGAAGAGTATCTAGTAACATTATTATTTCTACATTTTTTTAAACAAATTTTTCCGTGATCCCCAATAAACTTGACACGACCTCCCGGGGGTCGCGATTCCAAGAAGTCCCGGTTTAGATCATTGAAGACAGGCGCCTTTTGAAAATAGTGGCGTCTAATTACATTTCTTTATATATATATATATATATATATATATAATATATATATATTATATATATATATATAATTTATTTCTTCGTGTTTTTGTGTTATCTTATTACTTTTCATCACTACTTGTTATCGCAGTTATCATCACACGTATTAACAATATGGCAGATGTCAAAATCTTCAGTAGTGACGTAATTACCCAGATCAAACTTTCGCGCGTAAAATATCTTTAAAACGAGACACCAGTCAATAACAGTTTCCCGAAAAAGTGACTGACACTTAAAATTTAAATTCTATAAGAAAAGGATAAAGCTGTTTGATAGTTTTTTTTCCTGGAAAATCTTAGATTATTTGTGACCTTCTAATGAAATGTTGAAAAATTACTTTATGTATTAACTAGAAGCGACTACTCGGCGTTACCTGGGTAGAGGAGAAAAACGCAAACAAACAAGCAAAAACAAAACAAAAACAAAGTGATATAATAGTTAGCAAGCTAGTCTTGCAGATCCGTTACTCCTGAAGAGTACGTTTAATCCTCGCTGGTTGTCCCATAAAAATCCCCACGTAAAAAGACCTTCTGTTTATCCGGCCTGAAAAAAAAAAAGATTGTTTCGTGCTTCCATATTGATTTATTTAACTTTGAGATTCACAGACATTTTAATTAGAATTTTAATGCTATTTTGATTTTTAAATATTTTCACGAATACAAATCAAATCTTGATAATTTTTGTCCCAAAATTCTAGACTCAGTAACAGTGAATATGTATATGTATTTACTTTGTCTTTAACTGTTTTATTTTTCGTAGTTTCACCCGGACATACATACATATATACATACATACACACACACAACTGCCCTTTATATATGTATAGATATTTCTTTTGACATATTTTTCAACTTTATAAAATACCATTCTAAATTTACCAACCCATCCGCATGTTTTGTTTTTTACACATATCCAGCCAATATTTATGGTTGATCAGTTGATAGCACCGCTTTAGCTCAGTCGGCAGAGCGTCTGCCTAGCAACCACATGGTTCTGAGTTCGAATTAAAAAAATGAGTTTAAAAAAAGATTGAGTTTTAACGAAAAAATTGAACACCCATCAAGAACGAATAAAACAAAATGTCTTCGGCATAAAATAACCCAACAATTTATTTCATCTTAATTTTAGATTTAAGATAATAATAATAATAATAATAATAATAATAATAATAATAATTCTCTGGGACTTTGAAATAAAAACGGATCACCTTATCCCAGCAAGAAGACCAGACCTAGTGTTGATAAACAAAAAAGAAAGAACTTGTCAACTGGTGGATTTTGCAGTGCCAGCAGATCACAGGGTGAAGTTAAAGGAAAATGAAAAAATAGACAAATATCTAGACCTTGCCAGAGAACTGAAAAAGTTATGGAATATGAAAGTCAAAGTGATACGAATTGTAGTTGGTGCACTTGGAACAGTCCCAAAAGGATTAGAAAAGGGTCTGGAATGTTTGGAAATCAGAGGAAGGATTGAAACCATTCAGAACACTGTACTGCTGCAATCTGCCAGAATACTCAGAAGAGTCCCGGAGACATGAGGAGACTTGCTGTCACTCAGACTCCAGTGAAAAGACCATCAGCTAATGCTGATGTAAAAACTCAAAAGGAGCAAATAATAATAATGGTTAACAATGCTACATCAAATAATCAATAAAATTAAGATTATATTACGAAAATAATATTTTTTTTGTATACCATGACTAAGCTAAGTTAAGCAGATATGAATAATACAGACAAGTCTATTAACCAATTGAATTTTTTGCTGATAGATACAATACATTTTTTGAAACCAATTGCCTAATCAGATCAAAAACTGCAATAGCGTAAAAAACAAAGATTAATTTTCAGAAAAAAATGGTAAGATGAATAATTTAAGATGAATTACTTTACAAAATTTGATCTGCAGATAGATATTATATTAACAATGTATATGTTCAGCACAATGATTCTCTTTTTTGTCGTTAAAGGTTGACGTTTTCTTCCTTTTTTTCTTTCTCGTTCATATTTATCTCATTTCTTTAAAGTTTTACTTTATCTTTCTCCCTTTCTTATTTATCTTCTCTCTTTTCAGTTATAGTGTTTCTTCCTTCCTTTCTTCTTCGCATTTTTCTTTCTTTCTTTCTATCTCGTTCCCATTTATCTTATTTCTTTTCAGTTCTAGTATTTCTTTCTTTCTTTCTTTCTTTCTTTCTTTCTTTCTTTCTTTCTTCTCGTTCCATTTTTCTTATTTCTTTCAGTTCTAGTCTTTCTTTCTTTTTTCTTTCTATCTCGTTCTAGTTTCTATCTCGTTCCCATTTATCTTATTTCTTTCAGTTCTAGTATCTTTCTTTCTTCTTTCTTTCTTTCTTTCTTTCTTTCTATCTCGTTCCCATTTATCTTATTTCTTTTCAGTTCTAGTATTCTATCGTTCCCTCTTATTTCTTTCAGTTCTAGTATTTCTTTCTTTCTTCTTTCTTTCTTTCTTTCTTCTTTCTTTCTTTCTATCTCGTTCCCATTATCTTATTTCTTTTCAGTTCTAGTATTCTTTCTTTCTTTCTTTCTTTCTTTCTTTCTTTCTTTCTTCTATTCGTTCCCATTTATCTTATTTCTTTTCAGTTTAGTATTTCTTTCTTTCTTCTTTCTTTCTTTCTTTTTTCTAGTTCTTCTTTTTTCTTTCTTTCTTTCTTTCTTTCTTTCTTTCTTTCTTTCTTTCTTTCTTTCTATCTTCCCATTTATCTTTTCTTTTCAGTTCTAGTATTTCTTTCTTTCTTTCTTTCTTTCTTTCTTTCTTTCTTTCTTCTTTCTATCTCGTTCCCATTTATCTTATTTCTTTTCAGTTCTAGTATTTCTTTCTTTCTTTCTTTCTTTCTTTCTTTCTTTCTTTCTTTCTTTCTATCTCGTTCCCATTTATCTTATTTCTTTTCAGTTCTAGTATTTCTTTCTTTCTTTCTTTCTTTCTTTCTTCTTTCTCTTCTTTCTCGTTCCCATTTATCTTATTTCTTTCAGTTCTAGTATTTCTTTCTTTCTTTCTTTCTTTCTTTCTTTCTTTCTTTCTCGTTCCCATTTCTTATTTCTTTTTTCTTTCTTTCTTTCTTTCTTTCTTTCTTTCTTTCTTCTTTCTTTCTTTTTCGTTCACATTTATCTTATTAATTTCAGTTCTAGTATTTCTTTCCTTTTTCTTTCTTTCTTTCTTTTCTTTCTTTCTTTCTTTCTTTCTTTCTTTCCTTTCCTTTTCACATCCATTTTCTTCTTTTCAAATATCATAATTAACAGTGTATATGTTCAACGCAACGATTCTCTTTTTTCTTTGTTAAAGGTTGATGTGAGAAGATAGAAAAAAAGGGGGACATGCCCAAAAAGGCATAACGAACAAATAAATAAATGAATGATAAATCATGATGTATTAATATCCAAGATAAATAAAATCAACGACAATTTGTCTCGTGTGGTGAAAGAGCAAAGTAAATGAAAACTCCCACTCAACATGGCCGTCTTGTTTAGTAACCAATACTTTTTATAAAAATGTATTTACTACTTTCTTTGCTGATACGAAACTTCATTTTCATAATTAATTTAAACTTTCAACTGATTGGCTTTCTTTACCTGTTTGTAAAATTCAAACATCACTTTCTTTTCTGTTCACATCTAACTTCTTTCTTTTCAATTCTAGTTTTTTTCTTTTTCTTTCTTTCTTTCTTTCTTTCTTTCTTTCTTTCTTTCTTTCAACCCATTCTTTCTCACGTTTATCTTCTTTCTTTTTCGTTTTCGTTTTTCTTTCTTTTTCTTTCTTTTTCTTCTTTCTTTTCAGTCCTAGTTATTTCTTTCTTTCTTTCTTTCTTTCTCGTTCACATTTATCTTTTTTCCTTAAAATTTTTCTTTCTTTCTTTCTTATTCACATTTGTCTTCTTTATTTTCAGTTATAGTTTATTCTTTCTTTCTTTATTCCTCGTTAACATTTAACTTTTAAAGTCTTTCTTTCTTTCTTGTTGACATTTATTTTCTTTCTTTACAGTTTTACTTTGTCTTTCTTCCTTTCTTATTTATCTTATTTCTTTTCAATTCTATTTTTTTTTCTTTCTTCCTTCCTTTCTTCCTTTCTTCTTTCCTTTTTTTCCTTTCTCCTTCGGAATTTTCTTTTTGTCCTTTTCAGTCCTAGTCCTCTTTCTTTCTTTCTCTTTCTTTCTTTCTTTCTTTCTTTCCCGTTAACAATTAACTTTTTTAGTTTCTTTCTTTCTTTTCTTTCTTTATTTATTTATTTCTCCTTCGAAAATTTCTTCTTTTTTCTTTTCAGTCCTTTCTTCTTCCTTGTTCTTTCTTTGTTTCTTTCTTTTTTTTCTTTCTTTCTTTTTAGTTAACAATTAACTTTTTTTTTATTTTTTCTCTTTCTTTCTTTCTTTCTTTCTTTCTTTCTTTCTTTCTTTCTTTTCCGTTAACAATTAACTTTTTTTTTAGTTTTTCTTCCTTCCTTTCTTTCTTTCTTTCTTTCTTTCTTTCTTTCCCGTTAACAATTAACATTTTTTTTTTTTCTCTTTCTCTTTCTTTCTTTCTTCTTTCTTTCTTTCTTCTTTCTTTCTTTCCACATTCTATCATGGTTCCCAGATGTTTCCAGTGTCAGTTTTGATTAGTCTTCTTTCTATCATTTGTTGCCCGTCTCTTGTTGTGTCACAGTCATCACTAATCTAAACCAAGATCACAGATAGACCAACATGTATTACATTGGGCTTTCTTGTTCTGATTTGCCTCTATATCTCCTCTTACAACCCCTACCATATTCTATTTCTCCCAATCTCTCTCTCTCTCTCCACACACACACACACACACACACACACACAAACACACACACTCTCTCTCTCTCTGAGCATACCCATATGGTCAGAGAATAGGATCATCACTTTAAACAAGAAAGTTTCCCAAAAGAACATTATGCAAATAAATGAATAAATAAACAAATAAAAATAAAAACAAATAAAAAAAATGTCCGCAGACAAGAAAGTTCCTCTGAAAAAGTGATCCAGTCAAAGATATTCAAAAAATAATTATATATATAGGTGACAGTAATTCTTGTAATCACTGGCGCACTGGGAACAACTATCAAGACACTCACAACAAAATAAATATTGCCAATATTCCCAGTTAATTTGATATTTAAAAAAAAGGGAAAATCAACCTACCTATTGTGCGTGAAATTTGAAGGCAACGATTGTTGTGAACGGTTTCCAAAAGACATTTTTTAAAAATAATAATAATAATAATAATAATAATAATAATAATAATAATAATAATAATAATAATAATAATAATAATAATATCTTTTTCAGCTATTATATTAGGTCTGAGACTTGTTAGCTTTTCCTTATAAACATTCATCTTAATTCCACAGAATATCTATAATCTTTCCACAGATTATCTAACATTGTCTTAAAAGAGTTTAGAGATGGGGCATTCACTATTGATGATGGTAGTTTATTCCATGTATTCACCACTCTGTTACTAAAATAATTTTGTCTTGCATTTGCTTTACAAACATTTTTTCATGGGGTCTAATCTATGACCCCTGGTATTGATATTTAGAGCAACATTTAATAAATCAAAGTTCGTTGAATAATGGGTATATATATATATATATATATATAATATATATATATATATATATATATATATATATTCAATCATATCTCTTCTTGTTCGTCGATAAACCAAATTTGGGTCCCCTCTAATCAATCGGCTGGCCATGTCAAGCCCTAGCACCTATATGATTGCCCCAACCCTATTGCCCTTAAGGCAACCCCCAATCCTTCTTATCATATGGTTGCTAGAAGGAGGTGGCTAAGGGTGTACATGTCCTGGGAATTACGTTAAACTCTATCTGATGGTGAGGTTCCAGTTCTGGAGGTTTGGGGAATGTGGAGCACCCCTTCATCACCATTTCTCCCTGGTCCACTCTGACCCGGAGCGGTAGTACCTATTAGGGTCCCATCTATGGGTTGAATAGAAAAACATGAGTTTAACAAAATTTGATTATGCATTAAGAATGAATTTATTTCACAACTTTGTCGGCATTAAAAAACCCACTGAGGTTGATATATCGTAAAACAAACCAAACCAAATTTGGTAGGTCAATCTTCCTAAGTCTTTCTTCATACGAATGTTTAAAAAAAAATCATTCATTACTTTAAAAGAATGAGAGGTCAGAGGAAGACGATTTCAAACTACAACAGTGTCGAATTCAATGAGGATACCAATGAAAATGTTGGAATTTCAAGGAGAGGTGACGTCATTAATGTGAAGATTTAATATTAATAATAAGAAAAATTGAAAAAGATAAAAAACTTTAAAAAAATATTTTTTTTGTTTTTGTTTTTAAATAAGTTGAGTCAAAAGGAGGGTAAAAAGTAAATATGATGGGCGATACGGAATTTGATTTAACGGTTGGGTTGTTTTAAAGATCCCAGTTGGAGATTGGAAACGAGTGGTAGGAAGAGATAACACAAGTGGAAATTCATGTGCGCATGCGCGTGAACATTTGTTCACTGTCGTTGGGTATTGTGTAACGTTGTTATATGAGTTGCCCGCCGGTTAATGTAGCTCTTTAAATGCATGGAAGCGTTGGTGAGAAAAAACTTATGTTAATATTTCATTATATTTTATAATATTTGATGTGTGTGTGCGTATTTTAAAATCTTGATTGTAGGAAAGGGAATTCTGTTATCTGTTGTTAAAATGATTATTTTCTTTCAAGTGAAAACGTAGAACCGAGTTTTCTCATTGAGTTGGTATTTAAAAAGGGATCGCAGCCTGATATGTTTTTCTTTTCTAACTAGTCTGAAACTCCATGTGCACCCCATCTCTCTCTCTCTCTCTCTCTCTTCTCTCTCTCTATCTATCTATCTACCTAATATATATATATATATATATATATATATATATATATATATATATATATATTCATAAGGCCACAAACAAATTATCAGTCATATGGAAATCCAATCTCACTGACAAGTTAAAGCGACAATTCTTCCAGGCTTGTGGTTATATCAGTACTGCTGTATGGCAGCACCACCTGGACCCTAACGAAGTGCCTTGAGAATAAGCTAGATGGGACCTGCACAAGAATGCTGCGTGCGGTTTTGAACAAATCGTGGAAACAGCACTCCACAAGGAAGCAGCTGTATGGCCACCTGCCCCCCATCTCACAAACCATCCGAGTGAGACGGACAATGCATGCTGTACACTGCTGGAGAAGCAAGGACGAGCTCATAAGCGACGTTCTCCTGTGGAAGCCAACACATGGACATGCTGTGTGGGCCGGCCACCAAGGATCTACATTGACCAACTATGCAAGGATACTGGATGCTGCGCAGAGGACCTCTCTGGCACAACGAATGATAGGGAGGGTTGGCGAGATTGTCATGGATATCCGTGCTAATTGCGCGACATGATGATGATGATTTATAATAATGGCTGTCAACTCGTGTTCGAGTAAGGCGATTCCCTGTTCTTTTTTATCATCATAGTTAGTTGCCGGCAGCATTTGACACTGTATCTTTGTGTTTTCTCAGATGACTCACCAGGCCAGCCCTGGAGAGACATATTCTTCCACATAAACTACATGTTAAAACTTCTCCACTTTGAATATTGCTGGGCTGAAAATTACCCTTTCTAATAGCCCGCTTCAATTTTGGTGTTTAATTCGGTTGGGCTCAAATTCTTCCACAGACAGGTAGATGGTGGCTCTCCAGAACACACACACACACACACACACACACACACACACACACATATATATATATATATATATATATATATATGTATATGTATATGTATGTAAATGTATATGTAGCGTAGTAGCTAACGGGCTGGGCTGTGACATCGTAGTAAGCGAGTTCGAACTCCAGTCGCGCTATTACATTCACCTTCGAAATAATACTGTTGGGAAAGTTATGAGCACCATAAACCCCCAGTTATGTGTTAAATAGTACCACTACTGTTCTTCTACAAGGATTGCTTTGGCATTGAATAACCCACAAAGGTTGACATGCCATTAAACAAAGGAAACCATCATTTCATTTTTTCTAAGCAAAGTCTATTTTACAGAATTTGTTGTCGATTTGAAATTTACTCCGATTGATTTACTAACCGTAATATTTACTAAAATAAAATTCAAATGATTAAAAAAAGATTTATCAATAATATCAATATATTAATCAGCTTGTTCCTTAATCTTCCGACACTTATCACATCTTTCAACGCCCTCTTGTTAAAAATAAGACCATGCAAATTGTCCAAGATGAAATGCAAAAATGTAAATCCTGATTATCTGGTGTTGCTTATCCGCCGAATTCTTATTTCTTATGAGAGTCGTCACCTCAGCTAATAATGAACCATTCCGTTTTAATAATAAAGAAAAAAGAGAAGAAAAAATAAATGCTAAACAGAAAAAATATAATAAGAAAGAAAGAGAGTAGGGAAGAGAGAGAGAGAGAGAGAGAGAGAGAAGAGAGAGAGAGAGAGAGAGAGAGAGAGAGAGAGAGGAGTGAGTGGAAGCGATAACGCTAACTTTATTCAATCGAACATAATGAAAAGAAGGAAAGAGAGAAAAAAAAGAGTGAGAAAAAATTAAATCAAAATTATTATACTTTTTAAGTATTGAACTATTTTCAATAGCTCTTAAGTAATCATATCAAACGTTGTAAAAATTTAGTTTGTTAATATTGCAATATTTACCGAAGTTTTGTGGAAACAAGGTTTAATTAAAGTGAGTGATATTTACGACATTTATCGATTTAAAATAAATGCTTTTAGTCTGAATTTCTAGTGTTAACTAAGCAATAATAGTAAAGTAAACTAGGCGGAGTGGCCTATTTTCAGCATCAGTCGGACAGTGAGGGAGTCTATATCCTTTTCACTAGCACTAGAGCTGGGATATTGTTTTTGCGTTTGAGGTGGAGCGCCACTAAGTTATGTTACTCATGCACTGAATTGGTTTCGAGTGGATGCTCTATCAACTGAGCTAAACCGACCCAGCAATAATACTCTATCATTATTTTTTTTTAATCTCTAACTTGAAGAACGTCATAGAAACCTAATTAGTAAGGTTTAACTATTTTAGTAAGGCGAATAATTCATTAATTGTTTCTTGTACCAGCTATGGTTAGCGAATTGAGAACAGGATACCCCCATGGATTGAATAAAGGGTTGGGTTCAAAGTTCCGTGATGGCTCCCGATTACCACAAGAAGGTTCCAGAGTTCAAAAAGAAGGTTCCCAAGTTCGGGAAAAAGGTTCCCGAGTTCGAAAAAAGGTTCCAGAATCCGACAAGAAGGCCGGAGAGTACATTGGCCGAAAAGTTGTACAGATAACAATAAAAATGAGGACAATAGTCCGAATAATCCAAATAATCCAAATTATCAAGTCACATCTAAAAAAAAAAAAAAAAAATCATAGAAATAGTTTCTTGTAGAGTTTTGAAATTTGTCTTTTTTGGTATTAGTTACGTCTTGTAGCAACATGATCTCCCGCTGATTGGGGGGAGGGGTCCCCGTGACGTAGTGTTTTTTTATGTTGGACTGCGAACTCGATAAAGATACCTACTGTCATATAGTACCTAAATAATAAGAATGGAATCGTATGGTTTCCTATAAAGAATGTCTGACGAAAGAAAAGAAAACGAGATCTCACGGGACTAGTTAATTTGAAATAGCAATTGTTAATTACGCTGTTCACCTTGTATATCTTTGTTTAGTAAACCTTTTTCCCTATCCTTAATACTCGTGTTTCTTCCAATTATTTCTCTGTTAACTCTGATACACACCAAATTGTGTAGCTCTAAATCAAACCAATTGGCCGCGTATCGAGTACGTGCAAAAAAGAAGCTCTTCCCCATGATTGATATAGATACATTTTTTTTGAGTTTATATAATGACTTGTGTTTTATTTTTATACTCTTTGGTGTATTTATATTTAAATCACAAAAGACGGCTGTCATATTAGTTGGTCGGTTTTATTCTTGTCTTTGTATTTTGAATGTTATCTTTGCTGGCATCTTGCAGACATTGTCGGCTCAATTTACTTTCTAATAAAACGAACCAGAATAAAATGTATTATCTCTGATGCATTGCCCCGAGGAGACTGAAATCTCCTTGTATATTCGTTAACTCGTATATATGTTTTTCTCTGTGTTATAAATATAGTGTTACTAAGCTTAGCTAAGTCAGACACAAGGTCATGTATCGTGTTGCTCCACGCAAAAAATACTTTATACCCCTTCCAAATTGTTGTAACTCGAGTTAACAGAAAAACAATAGGAAGAGACACAACGAGTATTAAGGATAGGGAAAAAGGTTTAATAATCAAAGATACAAGCTGAACAGAACGATTGGCAATTGTTAGATTGAATTAACAAGTCCCGTGAGATCTCGTTGTTTCTCTCTTCAATGTTTGTCAGACATTTTTAGTACTATATGACACACCTAAATGTGAATAGGATTATGCTGCCGCAATCCTCATAGGGATTAAAGTCTACCTACGTTAAAAAAACTCTTCCGCCATATTGGCCTTTTAAAACAAGTATTTAGTCTTCACTATTAGAGATGACTAGTATTTCCTGATGAAATAGGATTTAACAGAGAAATAATAGGAAGAAACACAACCAGTTATAAGGATAGGGAAAAAAGTTTACTAATCAAAGATACTGTATGGACAGAATAATTAGCCATTGAATTAACAAGTCCCGTGAGATCTCGTTTCTCTCTTCCGAGGTTTCGTCAGACATTATTTATCATAAAAACAGACAATTCATTCTAATTATTTCGGTACAATATATATATATATATATATATATATATATATATATTATATATATATAATATATATATATATATATATATTCATGCCCCCACTCTAATTACCGAAATATTCTAACGGAAAATGCACACATTCTGCACAGGGAAAAAAATAAACAAAAACTCCAAATACTAGAAGCTCTATACATAAAACAATACAAACCATCCTTAAACAAAATTAATTTCCAATGCAGTACACATATTTTAAAATGCCTATAACACCTTTCTCATCAATTCTTCTCCTTTCAGCCTCCACATTAATTTAATTTTTTAAAAACTGGAACACATCACCCCTGATGATGGCACTTCGAAGTACCGAAAGTACTCGGGACCTGAATTTTGGTGGACTTATCCACGAATTCCACCCAAACATCAAAAAATTGACCAGAAAACTCGAAAAAATCAAAAATCAAATTGTTAAACAGGAGATGTGTCTTTTGTTTAATTCTACATGTATATATATATATATATATATATTATATATATATATATATATATATATATACTTAACCTGTGGGTATATAATGGCGGGCACGCGCGAAAGAGAGAGAAGAGAGAGAGAGAGAGAGAGAGAGGGGGGGTTACGAGACTATGATGAGGGGATGATAGATTTGGTTCTTAATTCTGTTCTGCTTACTACCTCGTCGGCCACCATCTTCTCAGGGCTGATTCTGTGGGTTGTTTTCTTTCTTTCTTGTTTGGGCAGGTGTCTGCTCATTTCTTGTTTGTTAATTAATAAAGCAAGACTTTGTTGTTTTTCTATTTAGCTTTTATTAAAACAACCCAGCCCAAAACCGCGCCCGATTGAGAAGCGCCATCTCGGAAGAACGTCTTCCCTCGGTGCGTAACTGGTCGCAACTATCTAAAAAGTGTCACATGTTTCTACTGACGCATTTTTCCGTAAGGGGGTCAAGAGGAGGTCACCATATGTCAATCATGCCAACGGTAATTTTACACTTAACTCCATCCGATTTGAATTTTCTAACGAACTCTGATTCAAAATTTATACTAGCTACATTACTTACATAATTTATAGGCTATCCATGAATTATGTAACAAATAATATGATATATTTGAAGCTTGGTTTCAACAGAAGTTACTGGTTGGTCCTTAGGTAAAAAAAAAAAAAAAACAACAACAAAAAACAATTAATAATAGATAAAAACTGTATCGAAGGTATTTCTCAAAACGTAGATTTTAAAAAAATCACTTTTAATTGTTTTGAAAGTTAAACTCAAGAAAGTTGACAGAGCTAATGTGATCTAAAATGATAGAGACATCTCTACACTGGATGGTAAGTCTCTCAAATTACTCGACCAGTTCACATACCTAGGTAGTAATATCTCATCTACAGAAAACGATATCAATATACGCAAAGGAAAAGCACAGACTGTTATAGACAGATTATCGATCATATGGAAATCTGATCTCTCTGATAAGATAAAGTGAGAATACTTCCAATCTGTAGCCGTGTCCGTGCTACTGTATAGCTGCACCACTTGGACTAATGAAACGCTTAGAGAAAAACCCAGATGAGAACTACGTAAATATTCTGTGTGATATCTTGAACAAATTCTGGAAGCAGTACCCCCCCCCCAGCTATACAGCCATTTACCTCCTATCACACAAACCATTCGAGTAAGACGAACAAAATGTGTTAGACACAAATAGAGAAGCAGGGACGAACTCATAAGGGACGTTCTCTTGTAGACACCTACAGATGGACACACCAGTGTAGGCAAAAACTTACACCATACAGCTGTGTGTGGATGCCGTGCGGACGACCTGCCAATAGGGATGACCGATAAGGACTGTTGGTGTGTGTGTGTGTGAGAGAGAGAGAGAGAGAGAGAGAGAGAGAGAGACAGACAGACAGACAGACAGATATAGGGTCATGGGGATCCGTGCTGTCAACGCGACCTGATGATGTTGATGATGATCATGATGAGGATGATGATGATGACGAAGTGGTTAAAAGATTATCTGGAACCCTGTTCTTCTCGGATTATAAAAAGAAATTCCCTCAATTTGAATTTTTTTCAACCTCTAATAATTATACAGATTTTACGGTTATGAGTCTGACACAAGGCCACAGTAATTGGGCATCCATCAAGGAGGGAAATGATTTACTATTGTTTATAGGGGTATTAACTTGAATTAGTGTAGCTTGGCACGAGGGCCACAAGAATGACGCGTTTAGTGAGTTCCTTGAATTCACTACATTTGCAAACGGTCCGCGGGATCCGTTTGTTGATCCCTGCTCTACGGTAGGCGCCCGGATATTTACTGGAATTAACTTAGTCGAATAAAATTCTACAACATCTATATCTATATATAATAGAGATTCGGTGTTTGTCTGTCTGTAACCGACGTCACTGCTTAGGTCACAATACCCTCAGGAATTGCGCAAGTTTATCAATGAGTATTTAATTCGTTGTCAAAATCATTAATACATAGAATAAAGAATAGCCCAGTATTATATATACTCAGAAATTAAGTATGCAACATCAAACGGTCTACATTGTTAAAACAAGTTTTAATAAATACATGCACGGTATTATAGTTTGTTCTATTTATATATATATGTTTAAAGTTATCTAACGTATAGAGTTTTACGAGAAAATTATTTACAAATAAGAAATAGACACATAATCTTCTTCTACATTAAATTTCATATATTATTATACGAAAGAGCGTGGTAAAAGAACGAGGAAAAAATGATTTTTACGCCACCCGGAGGGCGTTTTTTTTGGCTTGTCAAACTTATTGCTCGGGTGAATCTACCAGACAATGAAACATTTAAAATACTTCCTTTTAGAATGCCCCCAATCATTTTGGTTTCTTTGTTTTATGGCATATTAACCGTCATGGGTTATTTAATGCTAAAACCATAATTGTAGAGGAGCAGATTTGTACTATTTAACGCATAGTTGAGAGTATGAGAAGTTTCATACATTTCACAAAGGTATTAGTACGAAAGTGAACGTAATAGCTTGACTGAAGTTCGAACTCGCTCACTATGATGTTGCAAGCCAGCACGTTAGCAACTATGCCTCGGTGGTTCGCCTCTAAAAACAACTGAGAATTTCATAGTCTTTCCACTGTTCTTTTTAAAATTTTTTAAATTCTTACTCTTGGAAGGAACTGCGGGAAATGGTTTTTATTTCTTTTTTTATGGCACATCAACCTTCGTTGGTTATTCAATACCAAAGGCATCATTGTAGAAGAACAGTATGCGTACTATTAAACCCATAAGAGGGAGAAAGAGGGGTTCATACCCTTCCCAATAGTATTAGTCAGAAAATGACTGGAGTTCGAACTCGCTTACTACGATGTCACAATTTACTATGTTAGCCACTGCGCCATGGGGATCCCCCCCCCCCCAAAAAAAAAGCAACTGAAAATTTTATAATCATTCCATCGTTTTTTTGTTGTTTTTTTTCTCTTTTTCTTGAAATTTTTCCTTTTGGAAAGAACTGTGTGAAATTGTTTATTTTCTTTCTTTGCTTTTATTGCATATTCATTTTCAGGGGTATTTAATGCAAAAGCCATCCTTTTAGAATAATAGTATTGCTACTATTTAACACATAGCTGGAAGTATGAGGAGCGTTCATACATTTCCCAAGGGTATTAGTCCGAAAGTGAACGTAATAGCGAGACTAGAATTCGAACTCGCTAACTACGATGTCGCAAACCACCACATTAGCCACTACGCCACAGACCTGCGTGAAATTGTTTCTTTCCTTTCTTTTATTTAATGGCATATCACCGTCGTGGGTTATTTGATGCTAAAACCATCCTTGTAGAAGAACAGTATTCGTACTATTTAACCCATAGCAGGGAGCATGAGCGCATTTATACCCTTTCTAATAGTAAGTAAAGTAAAATCAACGGGGCGGCCTAAAGTCGGTATCAGCCAGTCAGCGAGGGAGTCTATCCCCTTTTCAATAGCACTAGACCAAGGAGATTGTTTTTAGCATCTGAGGTGGGGCGCCACACCTACCATCAGCTCCTTACTTTACCGCACAGATCCCTGTGCTACTCATACGCTCATCGAACTAGGAACGTTGTGGTTTCTAGCCGAGCACTCTACCGACTGAGCTAGCCCGAAAGTGACAGGAGTTCGAAATCACTTAATACGATATCACAACCTAGCACGTTAGCCACTACGCCTTGGGGACCCACCAAAAATGAATAAATAAATAAATACAGAAACCCCTTCTCCCTGTGAATTTCATAATCATTCCACCGTTTTTTTTTTCTTTTTTATTTTTAAAATAATATAAAATTGGAAAGAACTGCGTGAAATTATAAAACATGGACGTTGACTTTTTTTGCATTGATGCCACAAACTAAGTATATTGCCCACGTCGGGATGTTAAAACCCACCTGACTCAGACATCAGTTCATCTAATCAGATGTGCTTATCACTTGTAAATAAAAACCAAGATAAATGGTGCTGCCATCCGCTAATAACATTGATTTGAAAAGTTCATAAGGTAGACCGGAAATAGACCTGTATACAAGCCGAAAATAAAAAAAAGAAGTCAGGGGTCCAACAATTTTCTGAGGTCGTAAAGATTATCAAGACATTCATTCCATTTGAGACCATTTGTACATGTGATTCAATCTAATGACTACAACGGTACTTGCAGTTATAGCCAAGAGAGAGAGAGAGAGAGAGAGAGAGAGAGAGAGAGAGAGAGAGAGAGAGAGAGAGTATGCAGGTGTGACACAAGGTCTTTTTAATGTGAGACCACCCACGAACCGAAGCTCATGGGGATTGTAGGTACAAAAAATGCGTTGATCCCGTCGGCATTCCTCCTCAAGGGGGCACCTCAGACACTGGGCAATAAACCCAGACCTGGCCCTTTAAAGCAAGGGGGCAGTTGTTGCCTGGGGGATAGCTCCCTGGGATCCCTGCCATTAATTACTTAACTGGTCCAGAGGCTGAAGCTCTTTTTACTTTGAAGGAGAGGCTCCCCCACATCACATGTCCGTTTTGGTCACATGACAAGACAAACCCCAGAATCACACTCTTTTATCATTACGAGGTTGGAAGCGAAAGGCGTTGTCTTTTTGCTTCCTCAGCAGCACTACACACATGGTGACTGTCTTTGTTCCAAGACCTCCGGAGAAATAGTAAGTGGTTTCCACGCCTTTGTTGTATAAATCTTTCTTCATATTCCTCGAACACTTTGTGACTCTTTTGTGGTTTGGAACGGGAACTTGGTTTCCTTTTTGCATGTTGTATAATTAAATGTTATATTGTATGAATTAACTTGTCTTTTTCCCAACTGAATATTCCGTTTTAGGTTACCTTCTTTTGGATAACCTAATACATTATAAGATTACGGGTGTTAGCTATGAATTTGCATCCCGTTAATTCTTATAGGGAGTCTCCAGTTATGGAAACCTTGCGAGTGTGGAGTCCATTGTCATGACTCCCATGTCCACTCTGTCACAAAATGGTAGTACCTATTAGTGTCTCAACAATGGGTAGATCTGTTTAAAAATAATTCCAATTAGATAGGACAGCGTGAAAATATTCTTAAGAAACAACTACACAAGAAATATAAATATGAACATACAATGAGCACGGTTTCCAAACATATAGGCATAAAATAACCCTAGACGGGTTGCATGCCGTTAAAAATCAATCAATCAATGATGTCTTTATTATTTCGATGTAAAAGGTGTTTATTCGCTGATTTCCCTAATTCCTCACGAGACCCAATTACAAAATAAATTACAAGCCTCGTTTGAATATTATCTTCAAATCCACATAACTCAGGAATTTCCCGTTGCATAGTGGCTAACATTGTAAAGTTTTTAAATGCCACCCTTGGCCAGTTGAAAAGGGCTTAAAGTAAGTAAGTCCTGAATTATGGAATCCTTTGGTAAGTGAATAAGTCCTATCCTGCGTATTGTTAAAGGTCCAGTGATTTAATCCTATGTCCGTCGTCCACGAAGGTCTGTGTAATTATGATCAGTATGGTCAGTTTAAGTATTGTATCAGCAGCAGAGTACTTCCAGTGATTGGCCAAGAGTTTGATCACATGGTTCTGACCGAGTCTATAAATAGGAGTGGGCTTTTAACAGACACCTTATATTGAAAAATCTCAACAAACATGCTTGACCGCGACATCGTAGTAAGCGAGTTCGAACTCCAGTCGCGCTATCACATTCACTTTCGGACTAATACCCACGGGAAAAGTATGAATTCCGTCATCCCCTACATATGGGTTAAATAGAACCACTACTGTTCTTCTGCAAGGATAGCCTTGACATTAAATAATCCACGAAGGTTAATTTGACATTAAACAAGGACACGAAACAATCGTAGATAACTTGTGAAAGATTTTTTGTCGAATTTTATTAATGATATCAGACAAAAACTGTTTCTGCCAACTAATATTAAAAAGGCCATGCTAAAAATGATGATTATTAATCACATTTGTAACCGATATTATCTCATTTTACAATTGGCCATTTAGAAAGACCATCTATATATGAATATTTGAGTTTCTTAATTTGTATGACCATTATCCTCTTGCAATACCCTCATTCATTCATTAAAAATGAAACCGTCTAAATCATCCAAGATGAAATGCAAAAATGTAAATCCTGATTATCTGGTGTTGCTTATCTACCGAATACTTATTTCTTGTGAGTGGTGTCCCCTCAGCTAAATAATGGAGCATTCCATTTTTATTATGAAGAAATATTTTTATCTTTATTTTTATCATAAAGAAAGGAAGGGAAAAAGGACATGCTACATAGACAAATATAATAAGAAATAAACAAACAAAGAGACTAGGGGAATTATAGAGAGAAGGGGAGCGATAACGCTAATCTGTTTTAACCGAAAATAATGAAAGATGAAAAGAAGGAAAGAAAGAAAAAAAGAGTGAGATAGAGAGAGAGTGTGTGTGTGTGTGTGTGTGTAGAGAGAGAGAGAGAGAGAGAGAGAGAGAGAGAGAGAGAGAGAGAGAGAGAGAGAGAGAGAGTTAAATGAAGATTATTATACTTTTTACATATTGAATTATTAGCAATAGCTCTTAAGTAAACATATTAAACATTGTAACAATTAAATTATCGTACTGTGGTATATCCACAGGCACGGCCTGTGATATTTAAATGTGGTAATTTATTTTATATCATTAGTCTAAAGAAATAACAGAATTTTCATATCTTTGTCGTAATTACATCTCGTGGCTTAGTGGCTAACGTGCTGAACTGCGACATCATAGTAAGCAAGTTCGAACTCCAGTCGCGCTATCACGTTCACTTTCGGACAAGTACCCTTGAGAAAGGTATGAACCACCTGATCCCACGGCAATGGGTTAAATAGTACCACTACTGTTATTCTACATGGATGGCTTTTGCATTAGATAACCCATGGAGGTTGATATGCTATTAAACAAATAAACCAAACCAAACGAATACCATCCTATGATATTGAAGACTGCCAATGGCATCCTACTTAGTTGACACAGAGTTAAAGAAACATCGTTCTAATCAGAAAAAATACTTTGATTCTATTCTTAAGTCGCTAACCTATCTCTTTTAACATTTTGAAATTCGTTCAATGAAAGTGACTGATTCTTTTCCGGTCAAACGTTACAAAGAAGAAGAAGAAGAAGAAGAAGAAGAAGAAGAAGAAGAAAGCGTTCGTGCCAATTTCAACCCTCAAATTTGACACTCCAAATAACCTGTCTGCTGGTGTTTATTTAGTTAGGAAATTGCCAGTGTAGTCAGTCTCCTGACGGCGAACAGCGCACACAATCTCTGCTAACCACTAATGATGAGACAATGAAATACAGACGAGAATTTCCAACCGGGCGCGTCCTTAACGCACCCCTCTCACTCCCTCTCTATCTCTACATATATATATATATATATATATATATATATATATATATATATATAATTTTCCCTGTTAAACAAACAGACTAAGTACAGTTCAGTTATGGGTGTACTGTCAATGCAGTGTAAAGACACAGAGAGTAAAACGCGTGTCAGTGCATGTCATGTGACCAAAACCACGACAAGACGAGATATCACCGAGATCTTCGTCTATTTTATTTTTTTTTCTCTACGGTTTATTTTTCAAGTGGTTTCATTTTGAGAGTTTTTTTCTATCTTTCTTTTCTGGCAAACTGTAGATAACATATTTCGTTTGTGTTTAAAACTGATAAATCTAAAGGTTCGTTTTTTGAATGACGTCAGGACATAAACGGACCCCTCCCCCACAAATAAAAAAAAATCAATGTATTTATTTTAATCTACCCTGAACTTTTTTTCACAAGTCATTTTAAAAGCATCTCATCTCGTTCGCAGAATATTTTTAAAAACTTAACATGTTTATGGATTTTTCAAGTCTTTCTGTCGCTTCTCCCGAATGCACCTGCCGAAACCAAACCACTGCTGTATAGCCTAGAGAAGACAGCAAGAGGCATTGGTCTCTATTTGAATTCAGATAAACCAAAGCTCATGTGTTTTAAACAGAATGGAGACATTTTAACACTGGATAGCGAGACCTTGAAATTAGTAGACTAATTCACATACATAGTGTAATACCTTATCCACAGAAAGCGATGTCAAAAGTCATGGTTTTCTATAGATAGATTATCGATCCTATGGAAATCTGAACTCTCTAATCAGATAAAGCGAGTATTCTTCCAAACTGTAGCCGTCTCGAAAAGAGAAATAAACTGTCCGAAAGAGTTTTCATTTTTAATGCGAGTACCTTCGGTTCTCTTCTGAACCAATGTAAAGTAAAAAAAAGTAAAGTCGTCAGGGTGGCCTAAAGTCAGTATCAACCAATCAGCGAGGGGATCTATCCCATTTTCACTAGCGCTAGACCAAGGAGATTGTTGTGGCGGCTGAGGTAGAGCACCACACCTACCATCAGCTCCTTACTTTACCTCACAGATACCCGTGGTACTCATACGCTGAGTTGGCGAGGGCCGGTATCGAACCAACATAAAGGCTGTTAAAGTTTGTTATCTTTTCAAGATAATAACATAAATAATTGTTTGAAAGATTGAAAGAAAAAACAAAAGAACTCGAAAACAATAAGGATTCCATTATTTTCAACCACATTTGTTTGAATGCTGCCCAAATACACTTATTTCACACACACACACACACACACACACACACACACACACATATATATATATATATATATATATATATACAAGGTGTGTCATAAACGTATCGAGATTGAAGCTGTATTTACCAAGGTAGAAATGAATAATTAATGGAATGTTATTTTTTTTCAGAATACAAGGTGTGTCAAAAATACAAAAAAACTCGATACTTTTTTTTGACACAATTTAATATATATATATATATATATATATATATATATATATATATATATATATATAGAGAGAGAGAGAGAGAGAGAGAGAGAGAGACTTATTGTAGTCGTGCGATTTTCCCTTTTTTCACGTGCCATTTTTGCCTGTGTCATTACGACCTAAATTCAGTTTTACTATATCCTTTGATTTGACTCTTGCAGTGATTTTTGCCACAAAATTCAATGGTTGTTCATTGTAAAAGCCTTGCAAGTTCGGCAATATATTTTTGATGCTGGGTTTAAATAGTCCACATTTTATTTTCTTAGCTGATAAAAAGGTTTCTTGATAGGAAGTTATGATTTTCAAATCCAAGACTCATCAGCTTAGAGTCTCACATGTTTTTTTTTATCATATCTTATTATAATAATAGATAATGTATGTTTTTATGTCTGTAATCGCCACCCTGCCGGTTGGGGCGTTAGAATGCACCGACTGTACCTCTGCAGAGTGGTTAGACCCCCACCCCAATGGGGCCATCTGTTGGCCGTGGGTGGCTACCCGTGATGCTTAAGGATAGAACCCAGGTGGACGAGCAGTCCATGACTTGCAAAGCTCCACTTTGGCCCTTTCTTGGGCTAGATGAGTGGTCAGAGAGGCCCCCTCGGATCACTTGGCTGGTCACGTCAAGCCCCAATCCTATTGCCCTTATGGCAGGCCCCAACCCTTTTTATATGGGTGCTAGAAGGGGGTAGCTGAGGGTCTACATGTCCTGGGAATGACGTTAAATTATATCTGATGGTGAGATTCCAGTTTTGGAGGTGGGGAATGCATATATATATATATATTATATTATATATATATATATATATATATATATAACATCATTCAATAAGTCCCGGGCCTAACTAATAAAACAACAACTTTTTGTCAAAATTTGACTTTATTCATCAACATAGTTTCCTTCTTGGGTGATACACTGATTCCAACGCTTTTATAACAATTTGATGCCTTTTTTGTAGAACGATTTGTCTTTGGTCTCAAAATAGGCCTCAGTTTCCGATAGCAATTCGAAGTGCAATTCATGTAGTTTTGCCATCGTTGCGATCGACTTGTGACACGGTGCATTGTCTTGGTGAAAAAGCACTTTTTTCTTCTTCATTTATGGTCGTTTTTTGGCAATTTCTCCTTTCAGATGCACCAATAATGCTATATGATATTCGCTATTAATGGTTCTTCCTTTCTCAAGGTAATCGATGAACAAAAGACATGTTCCTGTGTTGGTAATTATACCTGTCCTAAAATGGAATTACTTTTTGACATACCTATGCGGAGAAGTAGGGATGTGATCTACAGAGGACCAGCTTCATTTTGATGTATGATACATGTTACTGTGTTGGTAATTATACCTGTCCTAAACAAAGCGGCATTACTGTTTGACTCACCTATGTGGAGAAGTAGGGATGTGATCCGCAGAGAACCAGCTTCATTTAGATGTATGATACATGTTACTGTGTTGGTAATTATACCTGTTCTAAACAAAGCGGCATTACTGTTTGACTCACCTATGTGGAGAAGTAGGGATTTGATCTACAGAGGACCAGCTTCATTTAGATGTATGATACATGTTACTGTGTTGATAATTATACCTGTCCTAAACAAAGCGGCATTACTGTTTGACTCACCTATGTGGAGAAGTAGGGATTTGATCTACAGAGGACCAGCTTCATTTTGATGTATGATACATGTTACTGTGTTGGTGGCATTATGACTCACCTAGGGATTTGATCTACAGAGGACCAGCTTCATTTTGATGTATGATACATGTACTGTGTTGATAATTATACCTGTCCTAAACAAGCGGCATTACTGTTTGACTCACCTATGTGGAGAAGTAGGGATTTGATCTACAGAGGACCAGCTTCATTTTGATGTATGATACATGTTACTGTGTTGATAATTATACCTGTTCTAAACAAAATGGCATTACTTTTTGACTATCCTCCGAGGTTTAGAAAACAACAATGAAATCATTAGAAATTTTAATAATCTATTCGCGTTTTTAATTTCCTTAAGTATTGTATTTATTTAGTCGGTATTTACCCAACCCATTCACCATTTGTCGGATGTCGCAAGTATGGGACACCTAGCGATGATCGAATTTGCTTTTTAGTAGGAATTGAACTATGAGACTAGCTTGTTAACCATTACACCACGATGTGACGCCCTTTTTATTTATTTAGTAAAAGTAAATCGCTTTTTCTTGCCTACGTCCACCGAGTATGATATATTTTCTCCGTTGTCCAAAGTTGATAATTACCGCTTTTTTATTTTCCATCCTCACTGGATACCTCGTACGCGTGACCTTGTGTCACGTACTACCCGTGGCGAACAGGTTGGGTAAATACCTTCTTATTCTCCATGCTGGCCAATGGCGGACACCGTCTTTCGTGTGCGTTGACTTGTCAGAGGGCGCTAGCACGGCGGAGTTGTGGCTCATAGGATCAATTCGCCCAGCGGGACGGAGGGTTAGAAAAGTGATACGTCTACTTTTGATGGATACCTTTTCGTTTATTTACAGGAGATTCCGATTCGGTCGTTCCCTTCGACACCAAGCTTCTCGTTTTTAAACACAAATTCTAAGCCTAAACATTCGCTCGACTTTTTCACACCTTCCCCGTCGCTTCGAGCCCCAACCTGACCCGATCAGTTACCCCCTCTCTATCTCGTTCTCTTTTGCACATCTGTCAGTGCTTTCTAACCTAGAATCTACCAACCCTACCGGGCTTTGTACCCGACCAATATCCGCGCTCTTTGTCCCTGGGGACAAAAACAGACGCCCGTACACGTGCGATGGACGAGGGCCGAAATTAGTTTGACCCATTTCTTTCTTTCTTTCTTTCTTTCTTTCTTTCTTTCGTTCTTAAATCAAGAAAATATATCTCAAATGAGGGCAAACTATTGATTCACCCATCTACCAAATATAAGTTACTTTAAATTAATGAAAGTACGCAAACAGTTTGTTTGATATGGCTATGCCGACAATTTTTGGGAGAATATGTGCTTAATTGAAATCATACCTAATTTGAAATTTTCAAATTAGGTATTACTTCAATTAAGCACATATTCTCCTTTAAATTAATGAGTATCGAATCATAAACCATATACAGTTAATTGAAGTCATACCTAATTTGAAAATTTCAAATTAGGTATGAATTCAATTAAGCACATATTCTCCTTTAAATTAATGAGTATCGAATCATAAACCATATATACTGAAGGCGCTCGTAACGTAATGGTTATCGTCGTAAGAAATGGAATCGGCGACCAAAGTTCAAATTCTGGACGAAGCTGTCTACATTTCTCTTCTTGAAAAAAGCATGAACCAATATCTTCTTTCTCCGGTGATGGTTAAATAATAGGACAGACTGGATTCTTTAGCCTTGTTAGGCAACCAGTATAAGAATTCAAACCAACTTTATTTCGCTTAAAAATCGACCTTGTGTCACATTGTCATATAGTACCTAAAAGAGGACAATGGAACCGTCTGTTTTCTATAAATAGTGAATAGGATGAGAAAACAAGAGTTCACGGACTTGTGAATGCTACCTCTCAATTACTGATTACTCGTTTACACTTGTATCGTATCTTGTAAGACCCTTCTTTACCTAAACTTCTTGTTTGAAAGTATATCTAAATAATGCAGATTTCCCAAATTTCCATACAAGACTTACGTACTCTTTTATGTTCAAGCAGGAGAGTCAACATTGGCGCGGGACATGTCAAACACCCTGCGCTGTGAAACATTTCCTCATAGAATGTGGACCTTTCGCTCCGACCAAAAATAAATATTTCAACGCAAATAATATGAGGGATCTGTTTGAGAATACTGTCATGGATGACATTTTATCCTTCTTGAGAGAAATAAAAATATACCGAAAATTATGAATCACATATAAAATACATCCACAAAACTATCTAAAAGAATATACCTATAAACGAAACTTTTGGCATTAAATAACCCACAGGGTTGATATGTCATTAAACAAACTAAATCAAACCAATTCGAAATTGAAGATACCATACAAGAGCAGTGCATTTAAATTTTTCATTGAGTGATTCTGGCTTTAGGAGGATCCTCTTCGTACTCTCAATGATTAGTTCAAGATATTAAAATCTTGCGGTAACCACTTAGCGTTAGATAAAACATATTTTGACTGTCTTGTCATAAGAGACCAAATTATTTAGAAAAAATGAATTTATCATATAAATATTATCATATGATATTATTATATAATTATCATTATAAGATTCTTTCATATTAGTTTTTAAAAATATTATTATTATAAATAAAGAGTATGATTATCATAAATTACACATTATCTTGAATTTATCACTTAGCGTTAGATACTGTTTTAACTGTCTTGTCATTAGAGACCAAATTATTTAGAAAAAATGTCTCGTCACTGAGATGCCAAGATGATTGACAGAGAAGGGAGTAGGGGATTAAGTTAATACCAACAAACTGTTGTCCTCAACAGGAACAAGTAAATATTAATAAACTCTGCGATATCCAAGTGGAAATTGAGTTAAATACCATCTACTTTGGAAAGGGTTCGATTTCATTTAAATACTTCACCCTGAGTTTTAAAAGTTTCAATTATTGATTGATTGATTTAAATGGCATGTCAACCCGTTCAGATTTATTTTCTGTCCAGGAGTTAGGGAACCTCATACATTGTACGTTTATATTTATATTTTTCTGTATTTTTTCTTAAAAGCTTTTTTTGATACCCAATTATTGATATCAAGTATTGTTATCAAATACATTATATATTATATGGTTTCAAGTAACTATCTTTATTCAATAATAATCATTTGTTTGCAAACAGTTATATGGTTTCAAGTTACTAACAACAACAACAACAGCAACAACAACAGCAGCAGCAGCAGCAGATGTAATATATGGACAAACAGAAAAACAACGAAAACTAGAAAACAAAGATGGGAAGAAAAACAATTATATGGACACTTCAAACGACAAATCGGGGAGGTTGCACATAAAAAGACTTGGACATGGTTAAGAAGAGGAAACCTCAAAAGAGAAACTGAATCACTAATAATTGCTGCACAAAATAATGCCTTAAGAACAAATTATATCAAAGCAAACATTGATAAGACGCAACAAAACAGTAAATGTAGGCTATGCGGTGACAGAGATGAGACTGTAAACCATGTATTAAGTGAATGTAGTAAACTAGCACAACGAGAATACAAAGTTAGGCACGACTGGGTTGGGAAAGTCATCCACTGGGAATTATACAACAAATTAAATTTTGACCATACAACAAAATGGTATATGCATAAACCAGAATCTGTTCTTGAGAATGAAACGCATAAAATTCTCTGGGACTTTTAAGACGAGATAAAGACGGATCACCCTATCCCAGCCAGGAGACAAGACCTAGTGTTGATTAACGAAAAAAAAAAAAAAGAAAAAAAAAGAAGAGAACGTATCAACTGGTGGACTTTGTGGTTCCATCAGATCACAGGGTGAAGTTGAAAGAAAATGAAAAGATGGATAAATGCCTGGACCTTACCAGAGAACTGAAAAAGCTGTGGAATATGAGAGTGAAAGTGATACCAATTGTAGTTGGTGCACTTGGAAAGGTCCTAATAAACTTGGAAAAAAGACTGGAGGATCTGGAAATCAGAGGAAGAATTGAGACCATCCAGACTACTGCACAGTTGTAATCGGCTAGAATACTCAGAAGAGTCCTGGAGACCCGAGGAGACTTATTGTCACTCAGACTCCAGTGAATTACCAAATGTGAAAAACTCAAAAAGAGTGAAAATAATAATAATAATCGTTAGTTAATGGGGACACCTGTTGGCAGTGGCTGGCGAGCTGTATTGCCTGACATACCGTAAAAGCCAACCAACCAACCAACAACAATGTTAGTTAACAATTTCAAGTAACTATTTTTAATGCAAATGATTTAGAGCTATATGGTATCAAGTATTCCTTTCTAATACAAATAAAGAAAAACTACACCCTACACGGAAACCAGAAGCCCGACTGTCTCGATAAGCGTTATCCTTAAAAGTCCTATGTTCTACTGACTGAGTTATGCAGGCTCAACCGACAACCGGAAGAAGTGCCGTGCTGTTTATGATATTTAAACTTCCAACAATCTGCAACTTGACGGAGGTTAATGTAAATATGAACTTAAAAACAAAACAAAAAACAACTATCCTAAATCCCAGGCTCTCATCTAGAGTCGATGTCCCTTGTGCACTCACATGCAAGCACTCACTCACTCACTCACTCACTCAACCATCTTTCCCTCCCTCTCATATATATATATATATATATATATATATATATATATATATATATATATATATATATAAGTAAAGAGTGTTCTGTATTATCGATAGAGCACGTATATCTAACTTAGGGTAGCGAAAACATGAAGTCAACGTCGCATGGTAACAGACAGTTTCTCACCTATGCGATTTTCAAACCAAGTTTAAAAATCGCATAGACTAGAAAACTACACTAACTTACTTATCTATCTATCTCTCAATCTATTCCCCCTCACTCTCTCTCTCTCTCTCTCTCTCTCTCTCTCTCTCTATATATATTATATATATATATATATATATATATAGATATTGACATAGTATGCTATAATTATAAGTAAATAGTGCTCAATAGCATTTATATCTAAGGTTAGCGTAAACATGAAGTCAAAGGTCTTTGGTTACTGGCAGTTTCACACCTATTCGATTTTCAAACCAAGCATTGTTGGCTTCGTGTCCACGCTATCCTAACTTATATATATATATATATATATATATATATATATATATATATATATATATATATATATATAGTTCCAGATACGGATAACAGAGAGAATGCCAGCCTAACAACAAGCCCAGCTACCTAGACCCAGTATAGCAGATACCACCGATCCAGCTATTTTCCTGTTAGGACATTTCTCTTATACAACTATGTATAAGTTTTTCTTTGTCTTTCCTGTTAAGTTTTGTATTCAACTCTATTAAGTTTTCTCAGACTATAAAATATCCTTGAGCTCAGGGTATGACGCTAAGGTGCATCTACCGGTGAGGTTCTAATTTTGGAACTCTTTGGGGTGTGGAGTACCCCTTCATTGCCATTACTCACAGTACAACTCAGACCCGGGGTGGTAGTTCCTGTTAGTGTCCCGGCGATGGATTAAATAGATAAAAAATGAATTTTTAAAAAAGTGTTAAAAGGAGTTTAAGAAACAGTTAAAAAAAATGAATACACAACAAGAATTAATAACATTATCTGCATTATTCGGACTATTGTCCCCATCTTCATTGTTATTTGTACAACGTTTCTGTCGATATGCCCTCCGGCCTTCTTCGGGTATTTCTTGTCGGACTTGGGAACCTTCTCGGACTCGGGAACCTTCTTTTCGAACTTTCGGGAACTTTCTTGTTGTAATCGGGAGCCATCACGGAACTTCGAACTTAACCCTTTATTTAGTCCGAAAAAAATGTTCCCGAGTCCGAGAAGGTTCCCGAGTCCGACAAGAAATACCTGAAGAAGGCCGGAGGGCATATCGGCCGAAACGCTGTACAAATAACAATGAAGATGGGGACATATAAGATGGGGAATAATTCAGATAATACTAATCATCAAGCCTCATCTCAAACATTCAGAAAAAAAACGTCTTCATAAACGTCTGCATAAAATAACCCAAGGATTGACGTGCCGTAAAATCCAATAAACCAAACCAATGCAAAATATCATTGTTATCACTACGCCAGAAATTATTTTTTTATTTATACCGTACGAAGAAACGATATGTACAATTAACTATTGTTCTTCAACTTATGTAAAATTCTCCTAGACATTGTATAAAAGTGTGCTTGATTCAATAATTTTAATTCATTATAGGTTGCCAAGTAACAAGGATTTCGGTCTGTTTTATATTATTAATATTACGAGCGGGACCCGTAGAATTTCAATGAAACGAAACAAAAACCAAGAGGAGCTATTTACGCCAGAAACGATGATTTGCAATTCCATTAAATATAAATGCTACCAAAATTACCAAAATATATTCCGTAATTCCCAATTTTAATATTACAAATAAAAAAACTCGTAATTTAAAAAAAGAATTCATTTTAATTTTACGTTGGGCATGTAAGCGACGCAAGACCATTTGGAATGTTTCATTTTTAAGATTAAGTGAAATAAAATGAGACAAATAAGTAATCTTCGATTAAGCGACACCAGATAATCTGTATTTACATTTTTGTATTGTATCTTGGAAAAATTTGGACGGTGTCATTTTTAACAAGAGGGTGTTGCTAGATGATAACGGACGGAAGATTTAGGAACAAGCGTATTAATATATACATATTCCATACTCATGATTATTAACATTCTTTCTTTCTTTCTTTCTTTCTTTCTTTCTTTTTTTTCTTTGTTACTTATTTTTTGCGATGTCTTTTTTCTTTTTATTATTTCTTTCTTTGTTTTGTTTCTAAACAATCATTTGCTTGTTCATTCGTCTCTTTCTTCTTTGCTTGTTTCTTACTCACTCTACGTAAATATATCCATTCCAAACTGTTTTTTCTCCTTTCCTATCCCCACTCTTCCCCCTCCCCCTCTTTCCCCCATCGTTTTTCCTTATTTATTTTCTTTACAACTTCACATAATCTCTTTTGTTCCCACCCACCTTCTCTCCACTCTCCGTTTTTTGCAAAAATTCTTCCAAAATTCTTCCTTTCCATTCTTTGCAAACACCTGACTAATTACCATTCTTTAGACATCTCCTTTTCCCGCCCCTTTCTTCTCTGCCGATTCCACAAACTCTGAAACTCTGCAACTCATAAAATCCAAGCGATGACAGATCAGCGTTGTTTAAGTGTCTCCACACCCAAAGACTTCTCAACCCCCCCCTCCTTTTTTTTTGTTGTCAGCCGAGGGTCGCAATAATAATTATTAGCCCATTAGCAGACATTAGACAATAAAGCAACGTCCTCGCTTGAAATTCTTCCCACTAACAGTTTAGGAAAAGTCCAAAGATTCCAACCAGGAACCTAATTTGTTTTGTATTTTAGAAGAACGCACATATGGTTAGCGTCGGGATTCCTGACATAGATTAAAATTTGGTGGGGAATTTCTTTAAATCATTACTAATAGCCCTTGGATAACAATGTCGGGAGAGCATCCCGGTTTCAAATCTACCTAGGTGTGGCGATCCACCTCAGACGCAAAAAACATCTTGGTCTAGCGCTAGTGAAAAGGGGATAGACTCCCTCGCTGATTGGCTGTTACCGACTTTAGTCCACCCCGACGACTTTACTTTTTTCTACGGGCGGCTATAGATGATCATCACCATCATCATCATCATCATCATCATCATAGCCCTTGGATAACAATGTCGGGAGAGCATCCAGGTTTCAAATCTACCAACTTCTGCTTGTTTTCGGGCCGGGTTAGTTCAGTCGCTAGAGCGTTCGGCTAGAAACCACAAGGTCCCTAGTTCGATACCTGCCCTCGCCAACGCAGCGTATGAGTAGCACAGGGATCCACGCGGTAATATGCGGAGATGATGGTGGGTGTGGCGCTCCACCTCAGACGCAAAAAAATTTCCTTGGTCTAGCGCTAGGGAAAAGGGGATAGACTCCCTCGCTGATTGGCTGTTACCGACTTTAGGCCACACCGACGACTTTACTTTTTTCTACGGGCGGCTATAGATCATCATCATCATCATCATCATCATCATGTCGTGCCAGCAGCACGGATGTCCATGACAATCTCTCGCCAACCATTAAAAAACAAAAAACAAAAACCAATACAAAAAAAAAATTGTGCTAAATAGATTCTACAAACAAACAAAACAATACAAATTTATTTAGATAGAACTCACTTTGACCCTTTCTCTGGCTAGACGGGCGTCGAAGAGCCCCCCCCCCTCTGATCAATCGGCTGCTCACGTCAAGCTCTGGCACCTATATGATTGCCCCAATCTTATTGCCCTCATGGCAAACCACAGCCCTTTTTATCATACGATGGCTCGGATGCGGTGGTTGAGGGTCTACATGTCCTGGGAATGACGTTAAACTCTATCTGATGGTGATGTTCCAGTTTCGAGGGTTTGGGGAATGTGGAGCACCCCTTCATCACCATTGCTCCCTGGTCCACTCTGACCTGGAGTGGTAGTACCTGTTTGGGTCCCATCTATGGGTTAAATAGAAAAATGTATTTATAAAAAAAATGTGTATCCATTAAGAATGAATTTATTTCAAAACTTTATCGGCATTGAATGACCCACTGAGGTTGATAGGCCGTAAAATAACACACACACACACACACACAAAAACAACCAAAAACTAAATTTATTTAACATGGAACAGGTTGGGTAAATGACGCATAGGTTGGATAAATATCTACATTGATTTTTGCTTGTATACTATATTAAAATAATATACTATACTAAGTATAGTATATTATTTTTTAAATTGAAAAGTGCTCTGACTTGAAAACATTACGAAAAGAAAAGAAAAGAAAAAGAAAAGAAAAAGTAAATGAAAAAAAAATGATACATACTCTTTTAAAAAGAATTTTGAATGTGCTTAAAAGTTAAATATCAAATTAAAGTTCTGATTTTGGTACAAATACAATATAGCGCGCAATAAATAATATCATTAGAATCGTATTTTACGAATAAATAACATTAGATTACGGAAACTCCCGAAGAAGCCTAATTCTAACCCACTTGTCAGTTGTAACTCGAGTGTCTCAAAGTTTTGGTTTAGTTTACATTGACGAACGACGGAAAATCGACCTTACATACTACATAAATATGTAAATTTTAATTTTTGAATAAAAAAAATAGTGCTCAGGCATGAAACCTCTGTGGATTGATAGATGTTTATTTCATGAATAGTTTCTTACAAAAAAGATTTTAATTATATAAACTTTTTTTTAGTTATATTATTTTTATTTTTCGTAAGCATACATCGAAATATACACATACCCTTTTTGTTTGTTTGAAAGATTTAAAAAAAATGATTGTTGCCTATGAGCATGTCTCTTGAAATAAGTTTCATTTGATTTACAAAAAAAAGGTTTGGGTTGGTCCCAGACATGTCCACTCTCATTTGCTTATCAAGCCTGTCACGTTTCTGACTGTCCCAGGCCAAACCCGAAGCTGACATCAGCCTGATAAGTCTGTCCAAATCCGTGTGTCTAAAACATAGGACCCTTGTTAGTAGTAATAAATCGGACATAAGTGCCATACCAATTCTTTTAGTCGATTAATGGCAATGATACAAATACCGCACAGAAAGTCACACAAAACCAATTAAGACCAAAAAAAGAATAGAAAGACGATTCTAACTGAAAGATCCCAGACTCGTCCGTCTCGAGATATTTAAGTGTTAAGACAGGCCCGGATGTAACCCGATAATGAAATAACTTACTAGTTTAAAACAAACCAATCAAATTAATGTTAGCTAATAATCACGAGCGGATACTGATTAGTGATATAGCCGAGATTATTTTATAATTAAAGAAGATTTTTGGGTGCTGTTTCTTTTTAAAGCAGGAAGGTAAACTCTCCTCAGTTTGAAGACTGGCGCTATATAATCTTTCTCCTCTCTTTGTTGACATTTGACGATGTGTCCTATTAATCTAAACTTTCGCTATGAAGAAAAGAAGTAATGGTGCCAATTTTAATCGTTAACTTTAGAATTATCACCTGAAACTCAAAATTGATTTGATTGATTTTAATGGTATGTCGACCCTTATAGGGTTATTTTATGCATAGAGGTTAGGGAATTTCGTTCATTGTATATCTATACTTATACCTGTTGTAAAGTTCTTTCTTAAGAGTTTTTATTTATACACGGTCCTATCAAATACGAATAATTTTCAAACAGTTGACCCTAACCCACTGATGACACTAACAAAGAAGTACAACTCCGGATGAGAATGAACCAAGGAGTAACACAAATGAAGGGTTATACCACACTCCCCAGATCTTTAGATGCACATTTCCAAGTATTCCTATTGTATAGGATTACCTACCTCCCCTATAGACCGTAAAAGAATGGTCGCGTCTGTCTTATAAATTAGCTGTCGGACAGACAAACGGGGAGTTAGTATGTATATGAATTCCTGATCGAATAAATATACTATTACCAAGTATTTGACTTTGCCTCTTATTCACTATTATTACATATTTCTTACTTTCTCTTTGTGTGTGAGTAATTGGCCACCTTTACTCACGACACAAAACTTTGTCTTATGAGTAACCCAACTTATGAGTTTTCCGAGTTACAAGCTGTCACTCGGTCGATTTCTTACTTTTTGTTGCGAGCTAAAATTTGAGGTACTAGTTAATGAGTTTCTTCTCTCCACAGTTAAGAGTAAGTATTTACTGACATCCCACCATGTTAGTCAAACTGTGGTGTAATGGTTATCGTCATTGGAAATGGATACAGTGAGACGAGTTCAAATCCTGGACGAGGCTGTTTGCATTTTGAATAACAGTAATACTATTTGGGAAGCTATGCATCCACATATTCTCCCTTCAGCTATGGGTAATAGTAGGTAGACTGGCTCTATAACCTTGGTTAGTGTGGTTATAGGGATTACCTACCTCCGCATAGACCATAAAGAATGGTTGTGTCTGTCTTATAAATTATCTATCAGACAAACCAAGAAGGGAAGTTATTATATATATGAATTCCTGATCGAATAAATATACTATTACCAAGTATTGACTTTTGCCTCTTATTCACTATTATTACATATCCCCCACTTCTCTTTGTGTGTGAGTAATTGGCCGCCTTTACTCACGACACAAAACCTATCTAATACTAATTATTATATGGTTTCAAATAATTATTTCTATTCAATAAAAGTAATTTGTTTGCATACAATTATATACTTTCAAGAAAGTAAAGTCGACGAATCAGTCGGATAGCGAGGGAGTATATCCACTTTTCCCTAGTATGAAAGCTGTAAGATTGTTTTTGTGTCTGATGTAGAGCGACACATACCATCAGCTCCCCACTTTATCGCAAAATCCCAAAGTATGCTACTCTTGGGCTGAGTCAGTATCGAACCTAGAACCTTGTGATTCCGAAGCGGATACTCTACCGACTGAGCTGAATAATAATAATTCTTAGTAAACAAAAATAGTTTCAAGTAACTATTCTTAATACAAATAATTTACAGTTACATGACGCTAAGTATTTCTATCGAATTTTTAAACAGATCTATTTGGCCCATAGATGGAATCCTAACATTTACTACCGCTCCGGGTCAGAGTGAATTGGGAGTAATGGCAATGAAGGGGTACTCCACACTTCCCAGATATCCAGAACTGGAGCCTTGCCATAAGAGGCAGTTTAGAGTCTTACCTAGGACACACCTGTTTTTCTTGGGGGGGGGGGCTTCTGCAGGAATAAAGTCAACGTATTCTAAGCCCCGCCGGCAGGGCATTGATATTCAAGGAACCTTTGATTCTTGTCTTTCTTCTTATTATTTAGCCACCTCATATGATTCCTCCTTTCTTTTCGAAGGCCGTGCAAAAAATTCTACGAACTGACTTTTATATTACACAATGATGAAGTTCTAAGAAAAAGGCACTTGTAGTTATTATTGAATCGATTTATGTCGCAATACCACCCTGGAAGTTGAATACGTATCTTCTTATTATAATGGAGATAATGTGTTTTGTCTGTCTGTACCGAAACTATCCCACTACTCAAGTCACAATTTCCCTTTAGTTATTTACATCACATTCCCATGATTTTATTTATTAAACCTCAATTAATAATGAAATTCTTTTACATTATCATACTGTTGGTCTAATCTACATGCTAATACATGCAATTGTATTTATATATATACAACAAAATAGCGGTTTACAGTGTGAACTGGAAGACAAATTTGCATATTGATATTAAAAATTTGATTTTAATAAATATATGCTTAGTATTATTGATTTCTAATCGTTTGATTTTATCTTATTGAATATGAGCAAAAATCTCGGGGATAAATCTTAAAAGAAATTCATTGACAAGAAAAAATAACTAATTTTATTATTTACTTTCTATTTTAACTGAACTGGGAACATTTAGCAATGAAAGATGGGAGTGATGGAAGAGTAAGTTTCAGTTATTCTATTTTTTGATTATACCCCCCTCTGTTTCAAATCTTTTTTATCAACATTCTTACTTAGTTTCATTAGCCTTTGTAATTTAATATGATATTGCATTACTTTAAAATTGAAATACTTTCACCCGGATGGTGTATATATTTGCTAGTCTTAAGAATGAATGTATGCATTGTATATAAGAAAGTGAATTGATTTTTGCCGGCAAAGACGAAACAATATAAACAGATTGTGTAAATTATACAGAACGTGTTACTTTCAGAATATTTGCAATTTCAAATTTTAAAAAAGAATTAATTTTTTTTTAATTAGTGAAATAGATCACTAATTAGGATTGAACCTATTCGGGCAGTGACCCCAAGCGGATTTAACAGGTTTGAATTCAGAGTTTTCTTTCTCCTTTGCCTAACCAAGGTTAAAGAGCCCAGTCTGCCCTACTATCTTACCCATATCTAGAGAGAGGGAGAGTGAGAGAGAGAGAGAGAGAGAGAGAGAGAGAGAGAGAGAGAGAGAGAAAGAGAGTAGTTGGATTCATTCCTTTTCCAAGGGTATTAGCCCTATGTGAACTAGCTTCGTCTAGGATTTGAACTCGGGTCGACGAATCCATTTCCTACGGCTCTAACAATTACACCATGCACCTCATAGCTTTGACGAGGGGATGGAGAGAAAAATGATTTTTTATGTGCAAAAGATTCAACCATATAATGGATTTAAACTAGCAGTAAAGATCATTGAGTAAAACACAAAATAGGTCTCAATGGTATCGCAGGATGTAAATTGCCTTTTTATGTGTGAAGTGACAGTGTCAACATGATCTGAAGGACACAATGGATATTTTTATAGTTTATAACACGCTGCACACCGTCCATATGGCAACTGTCATTTTTTTTTCAAAATTCTTTTTTTATTCGTAACACGGGAATTCTGTGGATAATGCTCCCAGTTTTAATAAGTAGATTTCATAAAGTAGGAAGCAAATATATTAGTGTATTGAATGCGAATTTGTAGAGGGCTGTAATATCGCGTGGTTCAAAAGTCTTGTCACCCCCTAGATATTGTTTTAACTTTCACTATTTTTGTTTTACTACTACTACTACTACTACTACTACTACTACTACTACTAATAATAATAATAATAAGTGATACCAATTGTAGTTGGTGCACTTGGAACGGTCCCAAAAGGATTGGAAAAGGGTTTGGAAAATCTGGAAATCAGAGGAAGGATTGATACCATCCAGAACACTGCACTGCTGCAATCTGCCAGAATACTCAGAAGAGTCCTAGTGACCTCAGGAGACTTGTTGTCACCCAGACTCTAGTGAAAGACCATCAACTGACGCTGATGTGAAAACTCAAAAGAAGTAAATAATAATAACGGTTAATCATATAATAAGTGAATGCAGCAAATTAGCTCAAAGAGAGTACAAGACTAGGCACGACTCGATGGGAAAGGTAATCCTCTGGGAATTGTGCAAGAAATTCAATTTTCACAATACAACTAAATGGTATATACACAAGCCTGAACCTGTCCTGGAAAATGAGACGCATACAATTCTCTGGGAATTAGAGGTGCAGACGGAGCACCTAATCCCGGCCAGGAGGCCGGACCTAGTATTAATCGAGAAGAAGAAGAGAACCTGTCATCTCGTGGATTTTGCCGTCCTGGTCGACTACAGTGTTGAAACGGAAAGAGAGTGAAATGACAAAAAATACTTGGACCTTGCCAGAGAACTGAGGAAAACTGCTGGAAATATGAAGTTGTATGATGCGTCCGCTACCACCCATTGTAATCGGTGCTCTTGGAACGTCATCCCCAAAGCCCTGGAATAAGAATTAGGGTGAATAGGAAATCAAAGGAAGAATCAGACCATCCAAAACCAACAGCACTGTCAAGATCAGGCTAGAATACCCAGAAGAGTCCTGGGACCTGAGAATTTGCTTGTCACTCAAGACTTCCAGTGAACCACTGCCATGCATGCTGTGAAAACCTCCAATAATAATATTAATGATAATATATTAAGGTGAATAGTGATACCAACTGATAATTGCTGAGCTGGAACCGGTCTCGAAAGGGGTTTGGAACCATACTGGAAACTTTGAGGAAGAATTCAAGACCATGCAGACTTTGAGATAAAAATGTCACCCTATTCCTAGCCATGCAAACCAGACCTAGTACTGAATTTAAAAAAAAATAAAAAGAAAAAAGGGAACGTTGTCTTACGTAGTAGACTTCTTGCCAGTTCCAGCAGATCACAGGCAGTGAAGATGAAGGAAAACGAAAAGATAACAAATACCTGGACCTTGCTAGAGAATTTGAAAAAGCATGTGGAATATGAGGTGAAAATGATACAATTTATAGTATGGGAGGAAGAATTGAGATCCATCCAGACTACTGATTGCTAAAATCGGTACAATACTCAGAGGAGTATAGAGACCTAAGGAGACTTGCATGTCACTAAGAACTCCAGGCGAAGTACCTCAGCTAACGCTGGTTGAAAATAATAATAATAATAATAATAATAATAATAATAATAATAATAATGTCGCAAATTAGCACAACGGGAATACACAACTAGGCACGACTTTGGGAAGGTGATCCACAGGGAATTATGCAAGAAAATTAAACTTTGACCATTACCATACCAAAATAAATGCCATAAACCAGAATTCTGAAACGCATAAAATTCTCTGGACTTTAGAGATAAAAGCGGATCAACCTTATCCCAGCAGCAAGACCAGGCCTAGTGTTGCATTTAACAAAAAAGAAAGAAACTTGTCAACTGGTGCGGTTTGCAGTGCCAGCAGATCACAGGTGAAAGCTGAAGGAAAAAACGAAAAGCATGGACAAAACTCTCT
>CM042138.1:141418056-141473599 GCA_023376005.1 Doryteuthis pealeii | reverse complement strand
AGGAGAGATGAAAGCTCAACACCACAAAGGAAGCAGCTGTATGGCATCTGTCCCCATCTCACAAACCATCCGGCGAGTGAGAGGACAAGGCATGCCTGACACTGCTGGAGAAGCTAAGGACGAGCTCATAAACGACGTCTCGCTGTGGAAGCCAACACATGGGACATGCGTGTGGGCCGGCGCAACCAAGGATCTACATTGACCACTATGCAGGATACTGATGCTGCCAGAGGACCTCTCTGGCACAACGAAGACAGGAGGTGTTGGCGAAAAATTGGTCATGGATATCCGTGCTAATTGGGCTGATGATGAATGATGATGATTATAAATAATGGCTGTCAACTTCGTGTTCGAGTAAGGCCATTTCCTGTCTTTTTTATCATCATAAGTTAGTTGCGCCCGGCAAGCATTTGACACTGTATCTTTTGTGTTTTCTCAGATGACTCACCAGGCCAGCCCTGGAAAGACGTATTATTCCACATAAACTACATGTTAAACTTCTCCACTTTGATGTTGCTGGGCTGAAAAATTACCCCTTTCCAAAACCGGCTTCAATTGTTGGTGTTTATTCGGTTGGACTCAATTTCTTACACAGACAGGTAGATGGTGGTCTCCAGAAAATATTACACAACACACACAACACACACACACACACACACACCACACATATATATATATATATATATATTATTATATATATATGTGTGTGTGTGTGTGGTGTGTGTGTGTATGTACATGTATATGTAGCGTAGAGCTAACGGGCTGGGCTGTGACATCGTAGAAGCGAGTCGAACTCCAGTCGCGCTATTCCATTCACCTCGAAATAATACTGTTGGGAAAGTTATGAAGCACCAAATCCCCAGTATGTGGTTAAAGAGTACGTTACTTTTTTCCTACAAGGATGCTTTTGGCATTGAATAACGCCACAAGGCTGATATGTCATTTAAAACAAAGGAAACGCATCATTTCATTTTTTTAAGCAAACGTCTATTTTAGCAAGAATTAGTTTTGTCGATTTGAATTACCTACGATCGCATTTAATAACCGTAATATTTACTAAATAAAAGATAAAATTCAAATGATCAAAAAAGATTATCAATAATATCAATATATTAATCGCTTGTTCTTAATCTTCCGACACTTATCACATCTTTCAACGCACTCTGTTAAAAATGAGACATGCAAATTGTTCAAGATGAAATGCAAAAATGTATCCTGATTATCTGGTGTTGCTTATCCGCCGAATTCCTTATTTCTTATGAGTGTCGTTCACCTCAGCTAATAATGAACCATTCGTTTTAATAATAAAGAAAGAAGAGAGAAAAAGAAATGCTAAACAGAAAAAATATAAATAAGGAGAGAGAGATGAGGAGAGAGAGAGAGAGAGAGAGAGAGATGAGAGAGAGAGAGAGAGAGAGAGTGGAAGCGATAACGCTAACTTTAATTCAAATCGAACTAATGAAAAGAAGGAAAGAAAGAAAAAAAGTGAGAAAAATTAAATCAAATTATTAATATACTTTTTAAGTATTGAAAACTATCTGGCAGTAGCCTCTTAAGTAATCATATCAAACGTTGTAATAATTTTTAGTTAATATTGTAATATTTACCGAAGTTTTGGTGGAAACAAAGGTTTAATTAAGTGCGTGAAATTTGACGAACATTTATCAGATTTAAATAAATGCTTTTAGGTCTGGAATTTCTAAGTGTTAACTAAGCAATAATAGTAAGTAAACTAGGCGGAGTGGCCTATTTTCAAGCATTGCAGTTGGACAGTGAGGGAATCTATACGCCTTTTTCACTAGCGTTAGAGCAGGGAGATTGTTTTTTGCGTTTGAGGTGGAAGCGCCACTAATTAAATTACTCATGCACTGAATTGGTTTCGAGTGGATGCTCTATCAACTGAGCTAAACCACCTCAGCAATAATACTCTATCCTTATTTTTTTTTATCTTAATTTGAAGAACGTCATAGAAAACCTAATTAGTAAGGTTACTATTTCGTAAAGGCGAATAATTCATTATTTTTTTCTTGTACTATGGTTAAGGGAATGAGAAAGGATACCCGCCATGGATTGAATAAAGGGTTGGGTTCAAAGTTCCGTGATGGCTCCCGATTACCACGAAAAGGTTCCAGAGTTCAAAGAAGGTTCCCAAGTTCGGGAAAGGTTCCGAGTTCGAAAAAAGGTTCCAGATCCGACAGAAGGCGCGCGAGGTACATTGGCCGAACAGTTGTTACAGATAACAATAAAAAGAGGAAATAGTCGAAATAATCCAATAATCCATATCAAAGTCACATTAAAAAAAAAAAAATCATAGAATAGTTTTTGTAGAGTTTTGAAATTTGTCTTTTTTGGTATTAGTTACGTCTTGTAAGCAACATGATTTCCGCGATTGGGGGGAGGGTCCCCGTGACGTAGTTGTTTTTTTTAATGGCTGGACTGCGACTCGATAAGAATACCTACTGTCATATAGTATCTAATAATAAGATGGAAATCGTATGGTTTTCCTATAAAGAATGTTTGACGAAGAAAGAAACGAGATCTCACGGGACTGTTAATTGGAAATAGCAATTGTTAATTATGCTGTTCACCCTTGTATAAATCTTGTTTAGTAAACCTTTTCCCTACCATCCTTAATAACTCGGTGTTTCTTCCAATTAATTTCTCTGTTAAATCTGATACACACGCAAATTTGTGTATGCCTAATCAAACCAATTGGCCGCGTATCGAGTAGTGCAAAAAGAAGCTTCCCCATGATTGATTATAGATAATTTTTTTTGAGTTTATATAATGAACTTTGTGTTTTATTTTATCTCTTGGTGTATTTATATTTAAATCACAAAAGACGATGTCATATTAGTTGGTCGTTTTATTCTTGTCTTTGTATTTTGAATGTATCTTTGGCTGCATCTTGCAGACATTGTCGGCTCAATTTTACTTTCTAATAAACGACCAGTAAAATGTATTATCTCTGATGCATTGCCCGAGGAGACTGAATCTCCTTGTATATTCGTTAACTCGTAATATATGTTTTTCTCTGTGTTATAAATATAGTGTTACTAAGCTTAGCTAAGTCAGACCACAGGTCATGTATCGTGTTGCTCTACGCAAAAAATACTTTATACCCTTCCAATTGTTGTAACTCGAGTTAACAGAAAAACAATAGGAAAGAGACACAACGAGTATAAGATAGGGAAAAGGTTTACTATCAATAGATACAAGCTGAACAGAGCGATTGGCATTTATAGATTGAATTAACAGTCCCGTGAGATCTCGTTGTTTCTCTCTTCAAATGTTTGTCAGACATTTTTAATACTATATGACACACCTAAATGTGAATAGGATTATGCTGCCGCAATCCTCATGGGGATTAAAGTCTACCTACGTTAAAAGCCATCTTCCGCCATATTGGCCTATTAAAACAAGTATTTAGTCTTCACTATTAGAGATGAGTAGTATTTCCTGATGAAATAGGATTTAACAGAAAAATAATTGGAAGAAACACAACCAGTTATAAGGATAGGGGAAAAAAGTTTACTAATCAAAGATACTGTATGGACAGAATAATTAGCAATTGCTAGATTGAATTAACAAGTCCCGTGAGATCTCGTTTCTCTCTCCGAGGTTTCGTCAGACATTATTTATCATAAAAACAGACAATTCATTCTAATTTATTTCGGTAATATATATATATAATATATATAATATATATATATATATTATTAACCTCTGGTAATAATGCCGCGCAACGTGCGAAAGAGAGAGAGAGGAGAGAGAGAGAGAGAGAGAGAGAAGAGAGAGAAGAGAGAGAGAGGAGAGAGAAGAGGGGGGGGGATTACGAAACGATGATTTGGTTCTTAATTCTGTTCTGCTTACTACCTCGTCGGCCGCCATTTTCTCAGGGCTGATTCTGTGGGTTGCTTTCTTTCTTTCTTGTTTGGGCAGGTGTCAATTTGAATTAACTTCAGAATACTGTTTCGAAAAAAAAATTTTTTTCAACCATCAATAATTATACAGATTTTACGGTTATGAAAATAGATATTTACACAGCTAGGTCAGACACAAGGCCACAGTAATTGGGCATCCATCAAGGAGGGAAATGATTTACTATTGTTAATAGGGGTATTCACTTGAATTAGTGTAGCTTGGCACGAGGGCCACAAGAATGACGCATTTTGTGAGTTCCTTGAATTCACTACATTAGCAAATGGTGCGCGTGATCCATTTGTTGATCCCTGCTCTACGGTAGGCGTCCGGATATTTACTGAAGTTAACTTAGTCAAATAAAATTCTACAAAATCTATATCTATATATAATAGAGATTCGGTGTTTGTCTGTCTGTAACCGACGTCACTGCTTAGGTCACAATACTCTCAGGAATTGCGCAATTTTATCAATGAGTATTTAATTCATTGCTAAAATCATTAATACATAGAATAAAGAATAGCCCAGTATTATATATACTCAGAAATTAAGTATGCAATATCAAACGGTCCACATTGTTAAAACAAGTTTTAATAAATACATGCACAGTATTATAGTTTGTTCTATTTTAATATATATGTTTAAAGTTATTTAACGTATAGAGTTTTACGAGAAAATTATTTACAAATAAGAAATAGACAAAAATCTTCTACATTAAATTTCATATATTATTATATGAAAGAACATGGAAAAAAGAACGTGGAAAAAATGATTTTTACGCCACCCAGGGCGGTTTTTATTTTACTTGTCAAACTTATTGCTCGGGTGAGTCTACCAGACTATGAAACATTTAAAATACTCCCTTTTAGAATACCCCCAATCATTTTGGTTTCTTTGTTTAATGGCATATCAACCGCCATGGGTTATTTAATGCTAAAACCATAATTGTAGAGGAGCAGTATTTGTACTATTTAACGCATAGTTAGGAGTATGAGAAGTTTCATACATTTCACAAAGGTATTAGTCCGAAAGTGAACGTAATAGCTTGACTGAAGTTCAAACTCGCTCACTATGATGTCGTAAGCCAGCACGTTAGCAACTATGCCTCGGTGGTTTGCCTCTAAAAACAACTGAGAATGTCATAATCTTTCCACCGTTTTACTTTTATTTTTTTAATTCTTACTCTTGGAAAGAACTGCAGGAAATTGTTTTTCTTTCTTTTTTTATGGCACATCAAACTTCGTTGGTTATTCAATACTAAAAGCATCATTGTAGAAGAACAGTATGCGTACTATTAAACCCATAGGAGGGAGAAAGAGGGTGTTCATACCCTTCCCAATTGTATTAGTCCGAAAATGACTGGAGTTCGAACTTGCTTATTACGATGTCGCAATTTACTACGTTAATCATCTGAGAATTTTATAATCATTCCATTGTTTTTTTTTTCCTTTCCTTGAAAATTTTCCCTTTGGAAAGAACTGTGTGAAATTGTTTATTTTCTTTCTTTCTTTTTTATTGTATATTAATTTCCAGGGGTATTTAATGCCAAAGACATCCTTTTAGAATAATAGTATTTGTACTATTTAACAGATAGTTTGGAGTATGAGTGGCGTTCATACTTTTTCCAAGGGTATTAGTCCGAAAGTGAAGGTAATAGCGTGACCGGAGTTCGAACTCGCTAGCTACGATGTCGCAACCCACTTCAATAGCCACTACGCCACAGACCTGCGTGAAATTGTTTCTTTTCTTTCTTTTATTAAATGGCATATCACCGTAGTGGGTTATTTGATGCTAAAACCATCCTTGTAGAAGAACAGTATTCGTACTATTTAACCCATAGCAGGGAGCATGAGCGCATTTATACCCTTTCTAATAGTAAGTAAAGTAAAGTCAACGGGGCGGCCTAAAGTCGGTATCAGCCAGTCAGCGAGGGAGTCTATCCCCTTTTCAATAGCGCTAGACCAAGGAGATTGTTTTTAGCATCTGAGGTGGGGCGCCACACCTACCATCAGCTCCTTACTTTACCGCACAGATCCCTGTGCTACTCATATGCTCATCGAACTAGGAACGTTGTGGTTTCTAGCCGAGCACTCTACCGACTGAGCTAGACCAAAAGTGACAGGAGTTCGAAATCACTTAATACGATATCACAACCTAGCACGTTAGCCACTACGCCTTGGGGACCCACCAAAAATGAATAAATAAATAAATAAATACAGAAACCCCTCCTCCCTGTGAATTTTATAATCATCCCACCGTTTTTTTCCCTTTTTTTATTTTTAAAATAAAGTTAAATTGGAAAAAAAACTGCGTGAAATTATAAAACATGGACGTTGACTTTTTTTGCATTGATGCCACAAACTAAGTATATTGCCCACGTCGGGATGTTAAAACCCACCTGACTCAGACATCAGTTCATCTAATCAGATGTGCTTATCACTTGTAAATAAAAACCAAGATAAATGGTGCTGCCATCCGCTAATAACATTGATTTGAAAAGTTCATAAGGTAGACCGGAAATAGACCTGTATACAAGCCGAAAATAAAAAAAAAGAAGTCAGGGGTCCAACAATTTTCTGAGGTCGTAAAGATTATCAAGACATTCATTCCATTTGAGACCATTTGTACATGTGATTCAATCTAATGACTACAACGGTACTTGCAGTTATAGCCAAGAGAGAAGAGAGAGAGAGAGAGAGAGAGAGAGAGAGAGAGAGAGAGAGAGAGAGAGGAGAGAGAGAAGAGTGCAGGTGTGAACACAAGGTCTTTTTAATGTGGGACACCCACGAACCGAAGCTCATGGGGATTGTAGGTACAAAAATGCGTTGATCCCGTCGGCATTCCTCCTCAAGGGGGGGGCACCTCAGACACTGGGCAATAAACCCAGACCTGGCCCTTTAAAGCAAGGGGGTAGTTGTTGCATGGGGGATAGCCCCCAGGGATCTCCGCCATTGATTACTTAACCGTTCCAGAGGCTGAAGCTCTTTTTACTTTGAAGGAGAGGCTCCCCCACATCACGTCCGTTTTGATCACGTGGCAAGGCAAACCCCAGAATCACTCTCTTTTATCATTACGAGGCTGGAAGCGAAAGGCGTTGTCTTTTTGCTTCCTCAGCAGCACTACACACATGGTGACTGTCTTTGTTCCAAGACCTCCGGAGAAATAGTAAGTGGTTTCCACCCCTTTGTTGTATAAATCTTTCTTCATATTCCTCGAACACCTTGTAAATATTTTGTGGTTTGGGACGATAACTTGGTTTTCTCTTTGCATGTTGTATAATTAAATGTTATATTGTATTAATTAACTTGTCTTTTTCCCAACTGAATATTCCGTGTTAGGTTACCTTCTTTTGAATAACCTAATACATTATAAGATTACGGGTGTTAGCTATGAGTTTGCATCCCGTTAATTCTTATAGTGAGTCTCCAGTTATGGAAACCTTGCGAGTGTGGAGTCCATTGTCGTGACTCTCATGTCCACGCTGTCACAAAATGGTAGTACCTATTAGTGTCTCAACAATGGGTCAAGTAGATCTGTTTAAAAATAATTCCAATTGGATAGGACAGCGTGAAAATATTCTTAAGAAACAACTACACAAGAAATGTAAATATGAACATACAATGGACACGGTTTCCAAACATCTAGGCCTAAAATAACCCTGGACGGGTTGCATGCCGTTAAAAATCAATCAATCAATGATGTCTTTATTATTTCGCTGTAAAATTTCTTTATTCGCTGATTTTCAAAAATACATCACGAGACTCAGTCTATTACAAGCCTCGTTTGAATATTATCTTCAACTCCACATAACTCAGGAATTTCCCGTTGCGTAGTGGCTAACATTGTAAAGTTTTTAAATGCCATCCTTGGCCAGTTGAAAAGGGCTTAAAGTAAGTCCTGAGTTATGGAATCCTTTGGTAAGCGAATAAGTCCTATTCTGCGTATAAGTCCTATCCTGCGTATTGGTAAATGTCCAGTGATTTAATCCTATGTTCGTCGTCCACGAAGGTCTGTGTAATTATGACCAGTATGGTCAGTTTAAGTATTGTATCAGCAGCAGAGTACTTCCAGTGATTGGCCAAGAGTTTGATCACATGGTTCTGACCGAGTCTATAAATAGGAGTGGGCTTTTAACAGACACCTTATATTGAAAAATCTCAACAAACATGCTGGACTGCGACATCGTAGTAAGCGAGTTCGAACTCCAGTCGCGCTATCACGTTCACTTTCGGACTAATACCCACGGGAAAAGTATGAATTCCGTCATCCCCTACATATGGGTTAAATAGAAACACTACTGTTCTTCTGCAAGGATAGCCTTGACATTAAATAATCCACGAAGGTTAATTTGACATTAAACAAGGAAACGAAACCAACGTAGATAACTTGTGAAAGATTTCTTGTTGAATTTTAGTAATAATATCAGACAAAAACTATTGCTGCCAACTAATATTAAAAAGGCCATGCTAAAAATTAATAAATATTAATCACATTTGTAACCGATGTTATCTCATTTTACAATTGGCCATTTAGAAAGACCATCTATATATCAATATTTGAGTTCCTTAATTTGTATGACCGTTATCCTCTTGCAACACCCCCTGGTTAAAAATGAGACCGTCCAAATCGCTCAAGATAAAATGCAAAAATGTAAATCCTGATTATTTGGTGTTGCTTATCTGCCGAATTCTTATTTCTTATGAGTGGTGTCTCCTCAGCTAAATAATGGAGCATTCCATTTTTATTGTGAAGAAACATTTTTATCTTTATTTTTATCATAAAGAAAGGAAGGGAAAAAGGACATGCTACATAGAAAAATATAATAAGAAACAAACAAACAAACAAAGAGACTAGGGGAATTATAGAGAGAAGGGGAGCGCGCAGAAGAGGTAACGCTAATCTGTTTTAACCGAACATAATGAAAAGATGAAACGAGGAAAGAAAGAAAACAGAGTGAGATAGAGTGTGTGTGTGTGTGTGTGTGTGTGTGTGTGTGTGTGTGAGAGAGAGAGAGAGAGAGAGAGAGAGAGAGAGAGAGAGAGAGAGAGAGAGAGAGAGCTAGCTAGCTAAGTCAAGATTATTACACTTTTTACATATTGAATATTAACAATAGCTCATAAGTAAACATGCCAAACGTTGTAAATTAAATTATCGTACTGTGGTATATCCACAGGTCCGGCTAGTGATATTTAAATGTGATAATTCATTTAATTTCATTAGTCTAAATTTTTTAAAATTTCTTTGTCGTAATTACATCTCGTGGCGTAGTGGTTAACGTGCTGAACTGCGACATCATAGTAAGCAAGTTCGAACTCCAGTCGCGCTATCACGTTCACTTTCGGACAAGTACCCTTGAGAAAGGTATTAACCACCTGATCCCACGGCAATGGGTTAAATAGTACCACTACTGTTATTCTACATGGATGGCTTTTGCATTAGATAACCCATGGAGGTTGATATGCTATTAAACAAATAACCAAACCAAACGAAATACCATCCTATGATACTGAAGACTGCCAATGGCATCCTACTTAGTTGACACAGAGTTAAAGAAACATCGTTCTAATCAGAAAAAATACTTTGATTCTATTCTTAAGTCGCTAACCTATCTCTTTTAACATTTTGAAATTCGTTCAATGAAAGTGACTGATTCTTTTCCGGTCAAACGTTACAAAGAAGAAGAAGAAGAAGAAGAAGAAGAAGAAGAAGAAGAAGAAGAAGAAGAAGAAAGCGTTCGTGCCAATTTCAACCCCAAAATTTGACACTCCAAATAACCTGTCTGCTGGTGTTTATTTAGTTAGGAAATTGCCAGTGTAGTCAGTCTCCTGACGGCGAACAGCGCACACAATCTCTGCTAACCACTAATGATGAGACAATGAAATACAGACGAGAATTTCCAACCGGGCGCGTCCTTAACGCACCCCTCTCACTCCCCCTCTCTCTCTACATATATATATATATATATATATATATATATATATATATATATATATAATTTTCCCTGTTAAACAAACAGACTAAGTACAGTTCAGTTATGGGTGTACTGTTATGCAGTGTAAAGACACAGAGAGGAAAACGCGTGTCAGTGCATGTCATGTGACCAAAACCACGACAAGACGAGATATCACGAGATCTTCGTCTATTTTTTTTTTTTTTCTCTACGGTTTATTTTTCAAGTGGTTTCATTTTGAGAGTTTTTTTCTATCTTTCTTTTCTGGCAAACTGTAGATAACATATTTCGTTTGTGTTTAAAACTGATAAATCTAAAGGTTCGTTTTTTGAATGACGTCAGGACATAAACAGACCCCTCCCCCACAAATAAAAAAAAATCAATGTATTTATTTTAATCTACCCCGAACTTTTTTTTCACAAGTCATTTTAAAAGCATCTCATCTCGTTCGCAGAATATTTTTAAAAAACTTTGCATGTTTATGGATTTTCCAAGTCTTTCTAGCACTTCTCGCGAATGCACCTGCCGAAACCGAATCATTGCTGCATTGCCTAGGGAAAACAGCAAGAGGCATTGGTCTCTATTTGAACTCAAATAAGCCAAAGCTCATGTGTTTTAAACAGAATGGAGACATCTTCACACTGGATAGTGAGACCTTGAAATTAGTAGACTAATTCACATACATAGTGTAATACCTCATCTACAGAAGCGATGCCAAGTTACGAGGGTGAGTCAAAAAGTCATGCCATTTTGTTTAGGACAGGTATAATTACCAACACAGGAACATGTATCATGCATCGCAATGAAGTTGGTCCTCTGTGAATCACATCCCTACTTCTCCTTATGGTCACCGTTTCACTCAATAGCAATGTTCCACCTTCGAATGAAAGCATGTATTCCTTTCCCTTAAAATTCTGTTGACAGCTCTTTGAGCCACTTCTTCATTACAGATTACTCACCAGATTTAGCGCCTTCAGACTATCATCTCTTTGATCCCATAAAAAAGGGTTTGAGAGACAAACATTATTCCAGTGATGAGGAAGTAATATCTGTAATCTCTAATAATAAATGGGAATGCCAGTGCATGAGTTTGTCATATTTTTCAACTTTATTCCTAGAAGCCGTAGCCCAACGTATCATACCATTTGGTCTTCTATGGATAGATTATCGATCCTATGGAAATCTGAACTCTCTGATCAGATAAAGCGCGTATTCCTCCAAACTGTAGCCGTCTCGAAATGAGAAATAAACTATCCGAAAGAGTTTATATTTTTAATATGAGTACTTTCGGTTCTCTTCTGAACCAATATAAACGCTGTTAAAGTTTGTTATTATTTGTCTTTTCAAAATGATAACATAAAACATTGAAAGAAAAAAGAAAAAACTCCAAAACAATAAAGATTCCGTTATTTTCAACAGAATTTGTTTGAATGCTGCCCAAATACACTTATTTCACACACACACACACACACACACACACACACATATATATATATATATATATATATATATATATACAAGGTGTGTCATAAAAGTATCGATTTTACTGTATTTACCAAGGTAGAAATGAATAATGAATGGAACGTTAATTTTTTTCAGAATACAAGGTGTGTCAGAAGTACAAAAAATCTTTGACACAACTTATATATATATATATATATATATATATATATATATGTAAAATGAAAATGGAAGTGAATCCTAAATGAATTAGGCGTGCATATCGGTTTAAATGTAAAGCGTAAACAAATCGAGAAAAAGTCATCTCTGTGTGTACATTTCAGCCCATTAGGCCTCATCAGAATATTAGAATGTCCGCCTGTCAACCTGACAGGTAGGGTTCGAATTACGCACAAAGCACTGCCCTGTCTATAGTTCTGCTGATGAGGCCTAATGGGCTGAAATGTACATACAGAGATCGACTTTTTCTCGATTTGTTTACGCTTTACATTTAAACCGATATGCACGCCTAATTCATATATATATCTTATTATAATGGAGATTGTGTGTTTTTCTGTCTGTAACCGAAACTATATTACTACTCAAGTCACAATTCCCTTAATTATTTACGTCAAATTCTCCATGATTTCATTCTTTTAAACCTTCAGTTATTAATAAAAATTGTTTTACATTATTAATACTGTTGACCATATCTACGCACTAATTACATGCAATTGTATTTATATATACAACAAAATTGTGGTTTACTGTTTGAACGAGAAGGCTAATTTGCATATTAATATTTAAAATTTTATTTTAATAAATATGTGCTTGGTATTATTGATTTCTAATTGTTTGGTTTTATCTTAAGAAATATAAACAAAAATCTCGTGGATAAATCTTAAAATAAATTTATTTACAAGAAGAAATAACTTTAATATTATCCTTTACTTCCTATTTTAACTAAATAGTTAAATTAGGAAAATTTACCAATGAAAGAGGGGAGTAATGGAAAATGATGGAATAGTTAGTTTCAAAGTTGTTCTATTTTTCGATTATACCCCCTCTGTTGCAGATCTTTTTCATTAGCCTTTCTAATTTAATATGATATTATATTATATCAAAACTTAAATACTTGCACCCGGAGGGTGCATATATTTGCTAGTATATATATATATATATATATATATATATATATATATATATATATATATAGACTTATTGTAGTCGTGCCATTTTCTTTTTTTTCACGTGCCATTTTTACCAGTGTCATTACGTCCTAAATTCAATTTTACTATATCCTTTGATTTGACTCTTGCAGTGATTTTCACCACATAATCCAATGGTTGTTCATTTATAGCCTTGCAAGTTCGGCAATACATTTTTGATGCTTGGTTTAAATTAGTATTGCATATCACACGACCACTTAGTACCCAGGCAACGGAACGACCAGCCACCATAATCCTGTCCTCGGGCAGCAGATGGCGTCATAGGAGGCTCTTACCCATCTGTAGAGGTGCAGTCGGTATATTTTATTGCCTCATTTGACAGCCTGGGAGTCTAGATGTAAAATAATGAATGCGAATATCAATATTACTGTGTTCCTACACTCAATCATGCCAGGGGATCCCATCGTGGTGTAATGGTTAGCAAGCTAGTCTTGTAGATCAATTTCTACTGAATAGTGGTCAGGTAAATACCTACACCCAAGTGTCCTGAGTATGACGTTAAACTGTATCTAATGGAAGTTTTTTGGAATTTTCTAAGTCTGGGGAGTGTGGAGTACCCATTCATCGCCATTACTCTCAAGTTCACCTTGACCCGGGTGTATCTGTTAGGGTCCCATATATGGATTAAATAGAAAAATAAATTTAAAAAAATGTTTTAAAAAATTCAATACCCATCAAGAATGAATAAAACAAAATGTCTTCGGCATAGAATAACCTAACAAGGGTTGACATGCCGTAAAACCAACCAACCAACCAACCAACCAACCAACCAACCTAAACTCAACCATTTGAATCTCCTGTTAGTGTGAGTAAAAAAGTAATGCCATTTTGTTTAGGACAGGCATAATTACCAAGACAGGAACATGTATCATACATCAGAATAAAGCAATCTCTTCATCACAGATTTCACTTCCGCGTCACTGGGATGTTTGCGTTTCAAATTCTCTTTCGTGGGGCCGAAGAGATGATAGTCAGAAGGCAAACATTATTCTAGTGACGAGGAAGTGAAATCTGTATTGAAGAAGTGGCTCAAAGAACAGTCAACATATTTTTACGGGGCAGGGACATATGCTCTTATTCGAAGGTGGAACATTGCTATTGATAGAAAAACGGTGACTTTGAGCCACTTCTTCACTACAGATTTAAATTCCTCTTCACTGGAATAATGTTTGCCTCTCGAACCATCTTTCATGGGTCTCATGCTATTAAGAGAAACGGTGGCTATGTGGAGAAGTGGATGGACCAGCTTCATTACCTGTGTGGTTATACCTGTCCTAAACATTTACTGTTTGACTCACCTATGTGGAGAAGTAGGGATTTGATCTACAGAGGACAGCTTCATTTTGATGTATGATACATGTTACTGTGTTGATAATTATACCTGTCCTAAACAAAGTGGCATTATGTGGAGAAGTAGGGATTTGATCTACAGAGGACCAGCTTCATTTTGATGGACATGTTACTGTGTTGATAATTATACCTGTCCTAAATGGCATTACTTTTTGACTATCCTCCGAGGTTTAGAAACACAATGAAATCATTAGAAATTTAATAATCTATTCGCCTTTTTAATTCCTTAAGTATTGTATTTATTTAGTCGGTATTTACCCAGCCCATTCACCATTTGTCGGATGTCGCAAGTATGGGACACCTAGCGATGATCGAATTTGCTTTTTAGCAGGAATTGAACTATGAGACTAGCTTGCTAACCATTACACCACGATGTGACGCCCTTTTTATTTATTTAGTAAAAGTAAATCGCTTTTTCTTGCCTACGTCCACCGAGTATGATATATTTTCTCCGTTGTCCAAAGCTGATAATTACCGCTTTTTTATTTTCCATCCTCACTGGATACCTCGTACGCGTGACCTTGTGTCACGTACTACCCGTGGCGAACAGGTTGGGTAAATACCTTCTTATTCTCCATGCTGGCCAATGGCGGACACCGTCTTTCGTGTGCGTTGACTTGTCAGAGGGCGCTAGCACGGCGGAGTTGTGGCTCATAGGATCAATTCGCCCAGCGGGAAGAAGGGTTAGAAAAGTGATACGTCTACTTTTGATGGATACCTTTTCGTTTATTTACAGGAGATTCCGATTCGGTCGTTCCCTTCGACACCAAGCTTCTCGTTTTTAAACACAAATTCTAAGCCTAAACATTCGCTCGACTTTTTCACACCTTCCCCGTCGCTTCGAGCCCCAACCTGACCCGATCAGTTACCCCCCTTCTCTATCTCGTTCTCTTTTGCACATCTGTCAGTGCTTTCTAACCTAGAATCTACCAACCCTACCGGGCTTTGTACCCGACCAATATCCGCGCTCTTTGTCCCTGGGGACAAAAACAGACGCCCGTACACGTGCGATGGACGAGGGCCGAAATTAGTTTGACCCATTTCTTTCTTTCTTTCTTTCTTTCTTTCTTAAACCAAGAAAATATATCTCAAATGAGGGCAAACTATTGATTTGCCCATCTACCAAATATAAGTTACTTTAAATTAATGAAAGTACGCAAACAGTTTGTTTGATATGGCTATGCCGACAATTTTTGGGAGAATATGTGCTTAATTGAAGTCATACCTAATTTGAAATTTTCAAATTAGGTATGAATTCAATTAAGCACATATTCTCCTTTAAATTAATGAGTATCGAATCATAAACCATATATACTGAAGGTGCTCGTAACGTAATGGTTATCGTCGTAAGAAATGGAATCGGCGACCAAAGTTCAAATTCTGAACGAAGCTATCTACATTTCTCTTCTTGAAGAAGGCATGAACCAATATCTACTTTCTCCGGTAATGGTTAAATAATAGGACAGGCTGGATTCTTTAGCCTTGTTAGGCAACCAGTATAAGAATTCAAACCAACTTTATTTCGCTTAAAAATCGACCTTGTGTCACATTGTCATATAGTACCTAAAAGAGGACAATGGAACTGTCTGTTTTCTATAAATAGTGAATAGGATGAGAAAACAATCAAGACTTCACGGACTTGTGAATGCTACCTCTCAATTACTGATTACTCGTTTACACTTGTATCGTGTCTTGTAAGAACTTTCTTTACTTAAACTCCTTGTTTGAATGTATATCTAAATAATGCAAATTTCCCAAATTTCCATACAAGACTTACGTGCTCTTCTATGCTCAAGCAGGAGAGTCAACCTTGGCGCGGGACATGTCAAACACCCTGCGCTGTCAAACATTTCCTCATGGAATGTGGACCTTTCGCTCCGATCAAAAATAAATATTTCAACGCAAATAATATGAGGGATCTGTTTGAGAATACTGTCATGGATGACATTTTATCCTTCCTGAGAGAAATAAAAATATACCGAAAATTATGAATCACATATAAAATACATCCACAAAACTATCTAAAAGAATATACCTATAAACGAAACTTTTGGCATTAAATAACCCACAGGGTTGATATGTCATTAAACAAACCAAATCAAACCAACTTGCAATTGAATATGCCATACAAGAGCAGTGCATTGAAATTCTTCATTGAGTGATCCTGGTTTTAAAGGGATCTTCTTCCTCTCCTCAATGATTAGTTCAAGATATTAAAATCTTGTGGTGACCACTTAGCGTTAGATAAAAAATATTTTGACTGTCTTGTCATAAGAGACCAAATTATTTAGAAAAAATGAATTTATCGTATAAAGATTATCATATGATCTTATTATATGATTATCATTATAAGATTCTTTCATATTAGTTTTTTAAAATTATATTATTATAAATAAAGAGTATGATTATCATAAATTACACATTATCTTGAATTTATCACTTAACGTTAGATAATGTTTTAACTGTCTTGTCATTAGAGACCAAATTATTTAGAAAAATGTCTCGTCACTGAGATGCCAAGATGATTGACAGAGAAGGGAGTAGGTGATTAAGTTAATACCAACAAACTGTTGTCCTCAACAGGAACAAGTAAATATTAATAAACTCTGCGATATCCAAGTGGAAATTGAGTTAAATACCATCTACTTTGTAAAGGGTTCGATTTCATTTAAATACTTCACCCTGAGTTTTAAAAGTTTCAATTATTGATTGATTGATTTAAATGGCATGTCAGCCCGTTTAGGTTTATTTTCTGTCCAGGAGTTAGGGAACCTCATACATTGTACGTTTATATTTATATTATTATTATTATTTTTTATATTTATATTATTATTATTTTTTTTTTGGCACCCAATTATTGATATCAAGTATTGTTATCAAATACTTTATATATTATATGGTTTCAAGTAACTATCTTTATTTAATAATAATCATTTGTTTGCAAACAGTTATATGGTTTCAAGTTACTAACAACAACAACAACAACAACAACAACAACAACAACAGTAGCAGCAGCAGCAGCAGCAGCAGCAGCAGATGTAATATATGGACAAACAGAAAAACAACGAAAACTAGAAAACAAAAATGGGAAGAAAAACAATTATATGGACACTTCAAACGGCAAATCGGGGAGGTTGCACATGAAAAGACTTGGACATGGTTAAGAAGAGGAAACCTCAAGAGAGAAACTGAATCACTAATAATTGCTGCACAAAATAATGCCATAAGAACAAACTATATCAAAGAAAAAATTGATAAGACGCAACAAACAGTAAATGTAGACTGTGCTGTGACAGAGATGAGACTGTAAACCATGTATTAAGTGAATGTAGCAAACTAGTACAACGAGAATACAAATCTAGGCACGACTGGGGTGGGAAGGTGATCCACTGGGAATTATGCAACAAATTAAATTTTGACCATACAACAAAATGGTATATGCTTAAACCAGAATCTGTTCTTGAGAATGAAACGCATAAAATTCTCTGGGACTTCGAGATAAAGACGGATCCCAGCCAGGAGACAAGACCTAGTGTTGATTAACGAAAAAAAAAACGTGTCAACTGGTGGACTTTGTGGTTCCAGCACATCACAGGTGAAGCTGAAGGAAAATGAAAAGATAGATAAATACCTGGACCTTGTCAGAGAACTGAAAAAGCTGTGGAATATGAGAGTGAAAGTGATACCAATTGTAGTTGGTGCACTTGGAAAGGTCCCAATAAACTTGGAAAAAAGACTGGAGGATCTGGAAATCATAGAAAGAATTGAGACCATCCAGACTACTGCACTGCTGCAATCGGCTAGAATACTCAGAAGAGTCCTGGAGACCCGAGGAGACTTATTGTCACTCAGACTCCAGTGAAATGTGAAAAACTCAAAAAGAGTGAAAATAATAATAATAATCGTTAATAAATGGGGACACCTGTTTGCAGTGGCTGGCGAGCTGTATTGCCTGACATACCATAAAATCCAACTAACCAACCAACCAACCAACGTTAGTTAACAACGTTAGTTAACAATTTCAAGTAACTATTTTTAATGCAAATGATTTAGAGCTATATGGTATCAAGTATTCCTATGTAATACAAATAAAGAAAAACTACACCCTACACGGAAACAAGAACCCCCGACTGCCTCGATAAGTGTTATCCTTAAAAGTCCTATGTTCTACTGACTGAGTTATGCAGGCTCATGACAACCGGAAGAAGTGCCGTGCTGTTTATGATATTTAAACTTCCAACAATCTGCAACTTGACGGAGGTTAATGTAAATATGAACTTAAAAACAAAACAAAACAAAAAACAACTATCCTAAATCCCAGGCTCTCATCTAGAGTCGATGTCCCTTGTGCACTCACATGCAAGCACAAACACTCACTCACTCACTCACTCACTCACTCACCTTTCTCTCTCTCTCTCTCTCTCTCTCTCTCTCACACACACACACACACACACACACACACACACACACACACACACATATATATATATATATATATATATATATATATATATATATATAATATATATATAAGTAAAGAGTGTTCAGTACTATCGATAGAGCACGTATATCTAACTTAGGGTAGCGAAAACATGAAGTCAACTTCGCATGGTAACAGACAGTTTCTCGCCTATGCGATTTTCAAACCCAAGTTTAAAAATCGAATAGACTAGAAACTACACTAACATATTTGTCTTCCCATAGATCAGATCCCCATAAATCCTAAAGAATCTTTACCTACACAGGACAACAGCTAAATAAAGCTAAAGTAAAGTAATTTACCTTGTTTGACTTTTATTACACTATCCGTTATTCAACTTTATTCCATACTGTGGTGAAGTTAAACATAGTTGTCTTCCCATAGATCAGATCCCCATAAATCCTAAAGAATCTTCACCTACACAGGACCACAGCTAAATAAAGCTAAAGTAAAGTAATTTACCTTGTTTGACTTTTATTACACTATCCGTTATTCAACTTTATTCCATACTGTGGTGAAGTTAAACATAGTTGTCTTCCCATAGATCAGATCCCCATAAATCCTAAAGAATCTTCACCTACACAGGACCACAGCTAAATAAAGCTAAAGTAAAGTAATTTACCTTGTTTGACTTTTATTACACTATCCGTTATTCAACTTTATTCCATACTGTGGTGAAGTTAAACATAGTTGTCTTCCCATAGATCAGATCCCCATAAATCCTAAAGAATCTTCACCTACACAGGACCATAGTTAAGCTATATTGAATAAAGCTAAAGTAAAGCAATTTACCTTGTTTATCTTTTATTGCACATATCTTATTTGTATAATTTTTATTCTAGTTAATTCCAAATAAATATACAAAACCGATAAATAAGAGAAATGTGACTATAACTTCCATCTAACAATTATCTTTGGGCAATTATAATGTTCAGGGTGAGCGTGAATGCAAACATCCACATTGTTATTATTAAATAAAGAATTGGATTGAAAATTACTTCATATATATATTTACCAACTCCTCCGCACGAGTAGGATGTGACACAAGGTCAATTTCTTAAGCGGAGTTCAACAGGTTTGAATTCAGAGTTTTCCTTCTCCTAGACCCGTTGCCTAACCAAGGTTAAAGAGCCCAGTCTGCCCTACTATTTACCCATAGCTGGAGGGAGAGTATAATTCATACATTTCCTAAGGGTATTAGCGCTAAGTGAAATGCAATTACCACGTCCAGGATTTGAACTCGGGGTGACGAATCCATTTCCTATGACTTTAACCATTACACCACGCGCTTCTACTTCATATAAGTTAGAGTATCGCAAGAAAGATCTCGCTACAATGTGCCCTTTTTCTGTATTGGAGAAAAATTCAGATTTTTTTAGATACAAACGGATCACTCAATCCAGGTATTGCTTCTTTGTTTAACGGCACATCAGCCTTATTGGGTTATTTAATGCCAAAGCCAAAACAAGGCAAGGAACGAAAGTGAGAGTAAGAGATAGTGAGAAAGTGGAGTCTGGACTAGGTGCTGAGGAGAGACGGACAGAGAGGGTTGGCTGGTTGTTTAGAGGGGACAGACGCAGTATGCGGACAGTCTTCTGAGCTAATTTCTCGATTGTTAATCTAGGACTGGAAAATAAATAGCTCTGATCCTCCCCCAAGTCTTGTGTTCGTTAATTAAAAACTAAGCAACGACACAATACAAGACATTCCAAGAAACAAGTAGTTCCAGATACGGATAACAGAGAGAACGCCAGCCTAACAACAAGCTCAGCTACCTAGATCCAGTATGGCAGAGACCACCGATCCAGCTATTTTCCTGTTAGGAAATTTCTCTTATACAACTATGTATAAGTTTTTCTTTGTCTTTCCTGTTAAGTTTTTTTATTCAACCCTATTAAATTTTCTCAGACTATAACATATCCTTGAGCTCAGGGTATGACGCTAAGGTGCATTTATCGGTGAGGTTCTAATTTTGGAACTCTTTGGAGTGTGGAGTACCCCTTCATTGCCATCACTCACAGTACAACTCAGACCCGGGGTGGTAGTTCCTGTTAGTGTCCCGGCGATGGATCAAATAGATAAAAAATAAATTTAAAAAAAGGTGTTAAAATGAGTTTAAGAAAGAGTTAAAAAAATGAATACACAACAAGAATTAATAATATTATCTGCATTATTCGGACTATTGTCCCCATCTTCATTGGAACCTTCTTTTAACAAGAGGGGGCTGCTAGATGATAACGGGCGGAAGATTTAGGAACAAGCGTATTAATATATACATATTCCATACTCATGATTATTAACATTCTTTCTTTCTTTCTTTCTTTCTTTCTTTCTTTCTTTCTTATTCACCTTCGCTTTTTTTTCTTTGTTACTTATTTTTTGCGTTGTCTTTTTTCTTTTTTATTATTTCTTTCTTTGTTTTGTTTCTAAACAATCATTTGCTTGTTCATTCGTCTCTTTCTTCTTTGCTTGTTTCTTACTCACTCTACGTAAATATATCCATTCCAAACTGTTTTTTCTCCTTTCCTATCCCCACTCTTCCCCCTCCCCCTCTTTTCCCCTTCGTTTTTCCTTATTTATTTTCTTTACAACTTCACATAATCTCTTTTGTTCCCGACCCACCTTCTCCCCACTCTCCGTTTTTTGCAAAAATTCTTCCAAAATTCTTCCTTTCCATTCTTTGCAAACACCTGACTAATTACCATTCTTTAGACATCTCCTTTTCCCGCCCCTTTCTTCTCTGCCGATTCCACAAACTCTGAAACTCTGCAACTCATAAAATACAAGCGATGACAGATCAGCGTTGTTTAAGTGTCTCCACACCCAAAGACTTCTCAATCCCCCCTCCTTTTTTTGTTGTCAGCCGAGGGTCGCAATAATAATTATTAGCCCATTAGCAGACATTAGACAATAAAGCAACGTCCTCGCTTGAAATTCTTCCCACTAACAGTTTAGGAAAAGTCCAAAGATTCCAACCAGGAACCTAATTTGTTTTGTATTTTAGAAGAACGCACATATGGTTAGCGTCGGGATTCCTGACATAGATTAAAATTTGGTGGGGAATTTCTTTAAATCATTACTAATAGCCCTTGGATAACAATGTCGGGAGAGCATCCCGGTTTCAAATCTACCTAGGTGTGGCGATCCACCTCAGACGCAAAAAACATCTCCTTGGTCTAGCGCTAGTGAAAAGGGGATAGACTCCCTCGCTGATTGGCTGTTACCGACTTTAGGCCACACCGACGACTTTACTTTTTTCTACGGGCGGCTATAGATGATCATCACCATCATCATCATCATCATCATCATCATCATCATAGCCCTTGGATAACAATGTCGGGAGAGCATCCAGGTTTCAAATCTACCAACTTCTGCTTGTTTTCGGGCCGGGTTAGTTCAGTCGCTAGAGCGTTCGGCTAGAAACCACAAGGTCCCTAGTTCGATACCTGCCCTCGCCAACGCAGCGTATGAGTAGCACAGGGATCCACGCGGTAATATGCGGAGATGATGGTGGGTGTGGCGCTCCACCTCAGACGCAAAAAAAATTTCCTTGGTCTAGCGCTAGGGAAAAGGGGATAGACTCCCTCGCTGATTGGCTGTTACCGACTTTAGGCCACACCGACGACTTTACTTTTTTCTACGGGCGGCTATAGATCATCATCATCATCATCATCATCATCATCATGTCGTGCCAGCAGCACGGATGTCCATGACAATCTCTCGCCAACCATTAAAAAACAAAAAACAAAAACCAATACAAAAAAAAATTGTGCTAAATAGATTCTACAAACAAACAAACAATACAAATTTATTTAGATAGAACTCACTTTGACCCTTTCTCTGGCTAGACGGGCGGTCGAAGAGCCCCCCCCCCTCTGATCAATCGGCTGCTCACGTCAAGCTCTGGCACCTATATGATTGCCCCAATCTTATTGCCCTCATGGCAAACCACAGCCCTTTTTATCATACGATGGCTCGGATGCGGTGGTTGAGGGTCTACATGTCCTGGGAATGACGTTAAACTCTATCTGATGGTGATGTTCCAGTTTCGAGGGTTTGGGGAATGTGGAGCACCCCTTCATCACCATTGCTCCCTGGTCCACTCTGACCTGGAGTGGTAGTACCTGTTTGGGTCCCATCTATGGGTTAAATAGAAAAATGTATTTATAAAAAAAATGTGTATCCATTAAGAATGAATTTATTTCAAAACTTTATCGGCATTGAATGACCCACTGAGGTTGATAGGCCGTAAAATAACACACACAAAAAAACCCCCAACCAAAAACTAAATTTATTTAACATAGAACAGGTTGGGTAAATGACGAACAGGTTGGGTAAATATCTACATTGATTTTTGCTTGTATACTATATTAAAATAATATACTATACTAAGTATAGTATATTATTTTTTAAATTGAAAAGTGCACTGACTTGAAAACATTACGAAAAGAAAAGAAAAGTAAATGAAAAAAAAAATGATACATACTCTTTTAAAAAGAATTTTGAATGTGCTTAAAAGTTAAATATCAAATTAAAGTTCTGATTTTGGTACAAATACAATATAGCGCGCAATAAATAATATCATTAGAATCGTATTTTACGAATAAATAACATTAGATTACGGAAACTCCCGAAGGAGCCTAATTCTAACCGACTTGTCCATTGTAGGTCGAGTGTCTCAAAGTTTTGGTTTTGTTTACATTGACGAACGACGGAAAATCGACCTTACATACTACATAAATATGTAAATTTTAATTTTTGATAAAAAAAAATAATGCTCAGGCATGAAACCTCTGTGGATTGATAGATATTTATTTCATGAATAGTTTCTTACAAAAAAGATTTTAGTTATATAAGCTTTTTTTTAGTTATATCATTTTTATTTTTTGCAAGCCTACATCGAAATATACACATACCCTTTTTGTTTGTTTGAAAGATTAAAAAGAAAATGATTGTTGCCTATGAGCATGTCTTTTGAAATAAGTTTCATTTGATTTACAAAAAAAGGTTTGGGTTGGTCTCAGACATGTCCACTCTCATTTGCTTATCAAGCCTGTCACGTTTCTGACTGTCCCAGGCCAAACCCGAAGCTGACATCAGCCTGATAAGTCTGTCCAAATCCGTGTGTCTAAAACATAGGACCCTTGTTAGTAGTAATAAATCGGACATAAGTGCCATACCAATTCTTTTAGTCAATTAATGGCGATGATACAAATACCGCACAGAAAGTCACACAAAATCAATTAAGACCAAAAAAAGAATAGAAAGAAGATTCTAACTGAAAGATCCCAGACATTCGTCCGTCTCGCGATATTTAAGTGTTAAGACAGGCCCGGATGTAACCCGATAATGAAATAACTTACTAGTTAACAACCAACCAATCAAATTAATGTTAGCTAATAATCACGAGCGGATACTGATTAGTGATATAGCCGAGATTATTTTATAATTAAAGAAGATATTTGGGTGCTGTTTTTTTTTTAAAGCAGGAAGGCAAGCTCTCCTAAATTTGAAGACTGGCGCTATATAATCTTTCTCCTCTCTTTGTTGATATTTATTGATGTGCCCTATTGATCTAAACTTTCGCTATGAAGAAAAGAAGTAATGGTGCTAATTTTAATCGTTAACTTTAGAATTATCACCTGAAACTCAAAATTGATTTGATTGATTTTAATGGTATGCCGACCCGTATAGGGTTATTTTATGCATAGAGGTTAGGAAATTGCATTCATTGTATATCTATATTTATATCTGTTGTAAAGTTCTTTCTTAAGAGTTTTTATTTATACACGGCCCTATCAAATACGAATAATTTTCAAACAATTGACCCTAACCCACTGATGACACTAACAAAGAAGTACAACTCCGGATGAGAATGAACCAAGGAGTAACGCAAATGAAGGGTTATACCACACTCCCCAGATCTTTAGATGCACATTTCCAAGTATTCCTATTGTTGTATAGAATTACCTACCTCCCCTATAGACCGTAAAAGAATGGTCGCGTCTGTCTTATAAATTAGCTGTCGGACAGACAAACGGGGAGTTAGTATGTATATGAATTCCTGATCGAATAAATATACTATTACTAAGTATTTGACTTTGCCTCTTATTCACTATTATTACATATCCCCCCACTTCTCTTTGTGTGTGAGTAATTGGCCGCCTTTACTCACGACACAAAACCTATCTAATACTAATTATTATATGGTTTCAAATAATTATTTCTATTCAATAAAAGTAATTTGTTTGCATACAAGTATATACCTTCAAGAAAGTAAAGTCGACGAATCAGTCGGATAGCAAGAGAGTCTATCCACTTTTCACTAGCATGAAAGCTGTAAGATTGTTTTTGTGTCTGATGTAGAGCGACACATACCATCAGCTCCCCACATTATCGCAAAAAACCCCAAAGTATGCTACTCATGGGCTGAGTCGGCATCGAACCTAGAACCTTGTGATTCCGAAGCGAATACTCTACCGACTGAGCTGAATAATAATAATCCTTAGTAAACAATTATAGTTTCAAGTAACTATTCTTAATATATTTACAGTTACACGACGCTAAGTATTTCTATCGAATTTTTAAACAGATCTATTTGGCCCATAGATGGAATCCTAACATTTACTACCGCTCCGGGTCAGAGTGAATCTGGGAGTAATGGCAATGAAGGGGTACTCCACACTTCCCAGATATCCAGAACTGGAGCCTTACCATAAGAGGCAGTTTAGAGTCTTACCTAGGACACACCTGTTTTTCTTGGGGGGGGGGGGCTTCTGCAGGGAATAAAGCCCCGCCGACAGAGCATTGATATTCAAGAAACCTTTGATTCTTGTCTTTCTTCTTCTTTACTCATACAGCAACCTTCCAATTTAACGATTCCTTCTTTCTTTTCGAAGGCTGTGCAAAAATTTCTACGAACTGACTTTTATATTACACAATGATGAAGTTCTAAGAAAAGGGCACTTGTAGTTATTATTGAATCGATTTATGTCGCAATACACCCCTGGAAGTTGAATACGTATCTTCTTATTATAATGGAGATAATGTGTTTGTCTGTCTGTAACCGAAACTATCCCACTACTCAAGTCACAATTCCCTTTAGTTATTTACATCACATTCTCCATGATTTTATTTTATTTAAACCTCAATTAATAATGAAATTCTTTTACATTATCAATACTATTGGTCTAATCTACATGCTAATAACATGCAATTGTATTTATATATATACAACAAAATAGCGGTTTACAGTGTGAACTGGAAGGCTAATTTGCATATTGATATTAAAAATTTGATTTTAATAAATATGTGCTTGGTATTATTGATTTCTAATCGTTTGATTTTATCTTATTGAATATGAGCAAAAATCTCGGGGATAAATCTTAAAAGAAATCCATTAACAAGAAAAAATAACTAATTTTATTATTTATTTTCTATTTTAACTAAATAGTTAAATTAGGAAAATTTAGCAATGAAAGAGGGGAGTGATGGAAGAGTAAGTTTCAGTTATTCTATTTTTCGATTATACCCCCTCTGTTTCAAATCTTTTTATCTGCATTCTTATTTAGTTTCATTAGCCTTTGTAATTTAATACGATATTTCATTACTTTAAAATTTAAATACTTTCACCCGGAGGATGTATATTTTTGCTAGTCTTAAGAATGAATGCATGCATTGTATATAAGAAAGGGAATTGATTTTTTGCCGGCAAAGACGAAACAATATAAACAGATTGTGTAAATTATACAGGACGTATTACTTTCTGAATATTTGCAATTTCAAATTTTAAAAAAGAATTAAATTAATTAAAAAAAATTTAGAGAAATAGATCACTAATTAGGACTGAACCTATTCTAGTAGTGATCACCCCAAGCGGATTTAACAGGTTTGAATTCAGAGTTTCCCTTCTCCTAGACTGCTTGCCTAAACCAAGGTTAAAGAGCCCAGTCTGACCTACTATTTTACCCATAGCTAGAGTGAGAGTAGTTGGATTCATTTCTTTTCCAAGGGTATTAGCGCTATGTGAACTGTAGCTTCGTCTAGGATTTGAACTCAGGTCAACGAATCAATTTCCTACGGCTCTAACAATTACACCATGCACCTCATAGCTTTGACGAGGGGATGGAGAGAAAAATGATTTTTTTATGTGCAAAAGATTCAACGATATAATGGATTTAAACTAGCAGTAAAAATCATTGAGTAAAACACAAAATAGGTCTCAATGGTGTCGCGGGCTGTAAATCTCCTTTTTAGGTTTGAAGTGACGGTGTCAACACGATCTGAAGGACACAATAGATATTCTTATAGTTTATAACACGCTGCACACCGTCCATATGGCAACTGTCATTATTTTTTTCAAAATTCTTTTTTTTGCTCGTAACACAGGAATTCTGTGGATAATGCTCCTAGTTTTAATAAAGTAGGAAGCAAATATATTAGTGTATTGTATGCGAATTTGAAAAGGGTTGTAATATCGGGTGGTCCAAAAGCCCCTAACCCTAATCCTAATAGGGTTGCCACCCCCTAGATATTGTTTTAACTTTCACTATTTTTGTTTTAATAATGATGATGATGATAATAATAATAATAATAATAATAATAATAATAATAATAATAATACCAATTGTAGTTGGTGCACTTGGAACGGTCCCAAAAGGATTGGAAAAGGGTTTGGAAAATCTGGAAATCAGAGGAAGGATTTTAAACCATTCAGAACACTGCACTGTTGCAATCTGCCAGAATACTCAGATGAGTGACCTCAGAATACTCCTGGTGACCTCAGAAGACTTGTTGTCACCCAGACTCTAGTGAAAGACCATCAGCTGACGCTGATGTGAAAACTCAAAAGAAGTAAATAATAATAACGGTTAATCATATAATAAGCGAATGTAGCAAACTAGCACAAAGAGAGTACAAGACTAGGCATGACTCGATGGGAAAGGTAATACACTGGGAATTGTGAAAGAAATTCAATTTTCACCATACAATTAAATGGTATATGCACAAGCCTGAACCAGTCCTGGAAAATGAGACGCATAAAATTCTCTGGGAATTAGGTGCAGACGGATCACCTAATCCCGGCCAGGAGACCGGACCTAGTATTGATCGAGAAGAAGAAGAGAACTTGTCATCTCGTGGATTTTGTCGACCAGGGTGAAAATGAAAGAGAGCGAAAAGACAGACAAATACTTGGACCTTGCCAGAGAACTGAGGAAACTGTGGAACATGAAGGTGAAGGTCGTACCAATTGTAATCAGTGTTCTTGGACGATCCCCAAAGCCCTGGAATCAGAGGAAGAATCGAGACCATCCAAACCACAGCACTGTTAAGATCGGCTAGAATAATCAGAAGAGTCCTGGAGACATGAGGAGACTTGCTGTCACTCAGACTCCAGTGAACCATTGTATGAAAACCACAACAATAATAATAATGATAATATATTAAGGTGAAAGTGATAGCAATTGTAATAGCTGAGCTGGGAACGGTCTCGAAGGGTTTGGAAAAATACTGGAGCAATTGAAACTTTGAGGAAGAATCAAGAGCACGCAGACACTAGCATTGTCAAGATCAGCTTGAATACTCAGAATAATGCTGGAGACCTGGCGAGACATGCTGTTACTCACACTTTAGTGAATGGCCACCAGCTAATGCTGGTGTAAAAAAAAATTTGCAAGGAGTATAATAATAATAATAATAATAATAATAATAATAATGATAATAATAATAATAACTGGGTTGGGAAGGTGATCCACTGGGAATTATGCAAAAAATTAAATTTTGACCACACAACAAAATGGTATATGCATAAACCAGAATCTGTTCTTGAGAACGAAACGCATAAAAAATTCTCTGGACTTTGAGATAAAAACGGATCACCTTATCCCAGCAAGAAGGCCAGACCTAGTGTTGATAAACAAAAAAGAAAGAACTTGTCAACTGGTGGATTTTTGCAGTGCCAGCAGATCACAGGGTGAAGCTAAAGGAAAATGAAAAAATAGACAAATATCTGGACCTTGCCAGAAAACTGAAAAAGTTATGGAATATGAAAGTGAAAGTGATACCGATTGTAGTTGGTGCACTTGGAACAGTCCCAAAAGGATTAGAAAATGGCTTGGAAAGTTTGGATATCAGAGGAAGGATTGAAACCATTCAGAACACTGCACTGTTGCAATCTGCCAGAATACTCAGAAGAGTCCTGGAGACCTGAGGAGACTTGCTGTCACTCAGACTCCAGTGAAAGACCATCAGCGAACACCGATGTGAAAACTCAAAAGGAGTAAATAATAATAATAATAATAATAATAATAATAATAATAATAATAACAGACTTTGAGATAAAGATGGATCACCCTATCCCAGCCAGGAGACCAGACCTTGTACTGATTTTTAAAAAAAGAAAAAAAAAGAAAAAAGAGAACTTGTCTACTTGTAGACTTTGCAGTTCCAGCAGACCACAGGGTGAAGATGAAGGTAAACGAAAAGATAGACAAATACCTGGACCTTGACAGAGAATTGAAAAAGCTGTTGAATATGATGGTGAAAATGGTACCAATTATAGTTTGGTGGAGATAGGATTGAGATCATCCAGACAACTGCATTGCTGAAATCGGCTACAATACTCAGAGGAGTCCTGGAGACCTGAGCAGACTTGTCACTACGACTCCAGTAAAAGACCATCAGCCAACGCTGGTGTGATAATAATAATAATAATAATAATAATAATAATAATGTCGCAAATTAGCACAACGGGAATACACAAGTAGGCACGACTGGGTTGGGAAGGTGATCCACTGGGAATTATGCAAAAAATTAAACTTTGACCATACAACAAAATGGTATATGCATAAACCAGAATCTGAAACGCATAACATTCTCTGGGACTTTGAGATAAAAACGGATCACCTTATCCCAGCAAGAAAACCAGACCTAGTGTTGATTAACAAAAAAGAAATAACTTGTCAACTGGTGGGTTTTGCAGTTCCAGCAGATCACAGGGTGGAAAGGAAAACGAAAAGATGGACAAATACTTGGACCTTGCCAGAGAACTGAAAAAACTATGGAATATGAAAGTCAAAGTGATACCAATTGTAGTTGGTGCACTTGGAACGATCCCAAAAGGATTGGAAAGGGGTTTGGGAAGTTTGGAAATCAGAGGAAGGATTTTAAACCATTCAGAACACTGCACTGCTGCAATCTGCCAGAATACTCAGAAGAGTCCTGGAGACATGAGGAGACTTGCTGTCACTCAAACTCCTGTGAAAGACCATCAGTTAACACTGATGTGAAAACTCAAAAGGAGTAAATAATAATAATAATAAAACTGACTTGTAGAACTAATCAAACAAATACATTTTTAGCTCATTTGATTCTCCCACAATTCTTTTAAAAAGGCAACTGAAATGAAGTGAGGACGAATCTTCGTTCTTTTGCTGTGTTTACAAAAAGGGGTGGGTGCTAAGACGTGCAGGAGGGTCGGGGTGATGAAATGGGCTGCCACGGTGCGGCACGTTTCAAATCTAGATTCCAGACAGTTGAACCAAAGTCTTATTACCACTTTGTAAAAGAATCTCCCTCTCTGCCCCTCCTCTGGTGGTAGGTGGGGTGGATGTGGGAGTGTCGGAGTCGGGGGGAGGGCCTTGACATCATGATGGACACGAGGCTGACCAGATTCCGCACATATCTTTCGCGCCAATTATCTTATTCTGTTATTCTCTGCGAATTCAGAGAATGTCCACCGACTTAAATAAACAAAACGAAATCATTTGACCATCACACAAAATCAATCAACTCCCTTGCGATTTATCGAATAAATAAATAAGTAAATAAGTAAATAGATTTGGGTCTTTTCTGATATTTGGGGATTTTTCGTGTCACTCATAATCAGGGTTGAGGTTTTCCATTAGCAAAAGAGAACACGGATTGTTCGGCAAGAGCTCAATGGGAAATGTTTTGTACGAACAACGAAAAGGTCACCGGTTTAAACATCACTAAAATTCATATAAACTACCCATGGAATTTCCACGAAACGAAAACAAAAATCAAGAGAGCAATTTATAAATTTACCAACCCCTCCTCACAAGCAGGATGTGACACAAGGTCAATTTATTTAGCGGAGTTTAACAGGTTTGAATTCGGAGTTTTCCTTCTAGACTGATTGCCGCATCAAGGTTAAAAAGCTCAGTCTACCCTACTATTTTACCCATAGCTGGAAGGTGAATAGTTGGATTCATAACTTTCTAAAGTGTATTAGTGCTATGTGAAATGCCAACAACCTCGTCCAGGATTTGAACTCGTGTCGTCCTGTCCATTTCCTACGACAGTAACCATTACACTACGGATACCTCCACAAAGAGGAGCAATTTAAGCCAGAAACGATGATTTGCCATTTCATTTCATATAAATCCTACTGTTGTCTTTGTAATAAATAATACAAAATATACAATAACAATCGATATGATACTTAATACACATATCATTTGTAAGTATTTCATTCTACAGAAACTTCAAGATTTACAGAGACCCTGCAGACAACAGCATTGTTGAGATCGGCTAGAATGCTCAGAAAAGTCCTGAAGACATATGGAAAATATACAATTTACAAGAAACCTAACTCTTTGAATGGCAAAACTCAGATTACGCACTTATCTTCAACTTCCGGCAGCTGATCAAAGAATCTAGTGCTAAGATTCTTGTAGCCATTTCTAGGCTGCAGGTGAGAGCACTTTACAGTTGAGACCCGTTTTGTTGGAATCCTTGGTTGTTCCTCTGTGTTTAACAGAATCCTTGATTGTTCATCCGTTCGTACGAGCAACTGAATACTTTTCCAGATCAGTCATTAAATAGTTAACCAACCACGTATTCGAACGTGTTGATTGGCTGATTGAATCCACGCGGCCACGGAGAATCTATAAGTTTAAGTGGTGGGCTCCAGCACACCTTATATATAAGGTGGGAAGCGCGCGGTGTAATGGTTAAAGTCATGGGAAATGGACTCGTCGCCCCGAGTTCAAATCCTGGATGTGGTAATTTCACTTAGCACTAATACCCTTGGGAAAGGTATTAATCCTACTCTCCCTCCAGCTATGGATAAATAGTAGGGCAGACTGGGCTCTTTAACCTTGGTTAGGCAACCGGTCTAGGAGAAGGAAAACTCTGAATTCAAACCTGTTGAACTCCGCTTAAGAAATTGACCTTGTGTTACATCCTGCTCGTGCGGAGGGGTTGGTAAATATATATAAGAATATTCCAACAATGATTCAAGGATACGATCGGGAATAATGGCGAAAAATGTTCCTTGGTTGAACTTTTTCTTTATCTAAGGATAAATTTAATACCTATTTTACTATAGTGAACCCACATGATATTTGATGTATAAAAATCCTATTGTATTTTTATGATTGAATATTTTTTGGGTTGCTTGGACCAAAAAGAAAGTTATATGGGCCTAACGGGGCTACATGGCTCCTGGTTGAGAACCACTGACGATCAGTGTCAATTTTCAAGTAATTGCTAATGACATTATTTTCCATTTTTGAAAAGAATGACAAAGTGGTTGGCTCATTTATTTGGAGTCTTATAGGTCAAACGTTTGAAATAGCATACCTATCCAGTTAGTCGTGATTATACGTTGAACCAAAGAAGAAATCTCATCGTAATTGACTGAATATAAATCTTTTGTATATGATCCATCAAGCCCTAGCACCTATATGATTGTGCCGACCCTGTTGCCCTTGGGGCAAATCCCCAATCCTTTTTATGATATATGTGCAAGAAGGTGGTGGCTGAGGGTCTTAGTGTCCTGGGCATGACGCTAAACTGCATTTAGTAGGGAAGTTCAAATTCTGGTGCTCTGGGGAGTGTGGAGTACCCCTTCATTGCTATTACTTCCAGGTCCACTCTGAACCGGAGTAGTAGTACTTGTTAGGGTCCCATCTATTAGTTAAATAGATAAAGAATGGGTTTTAAAAAAGTGTTAAAAAATTGATGACCCAACACGAATATAACAAAACGTTTTCGGCATAAAATAACCAAACAAGGGTTGACATGCCACAAAATCCAAGGAAGAGACGAACTAACCAACCAACCAACCAACCAACCAACCAATGCAACAGATGGTCAATTACTCAGGCTTGGATTCAGAATTAGCTCTAGACAAGAGAGACTGTTTTGCTGAGGTGGAGTGCCACGCCTACCGTCAGTTCCGCACAGATCAGATTACCCAAGCTGTGCTACTCACGCTGAGTTGGCAGGGACAGGTATCAAACCGGGAACCTTATGATTCCTAGGAATTATTTATTTTATAATTTTTAAAAGAGCCTGGTTGACTTTGCTCAGTTGTATTTTTGTTTCCCCAAGTCAAAGATTAAAAAAAACAAAAACAAAAAAAAAAAATAAATAAAACAAATAAAAATAAAATAAAAAAACAAACAAACAAACAAACAAAAAACAACATCCTGGTTATTGTTTGATGTGTCTTCTGATTGTTTTTTGTTTATTTTGTTTTTACAATTTTATACATATCAACCTTCGTGGGTTATCTGATGCCGAGATCATCCTTGTAAATAAACGTTAAAGAACCCAATTCATCCTACTATTTACCCATAGTTGGAGAGATAATAGTTAGATTCCTACCTTTCCCAAGGGTATTAGTGCTATGTGAAATGCAAACAGCCTCGTCCAGTATTTGAAGTCGTGTCGCCGTGTCCATTTCCTTCGTCGTATCTAATATAGAATCGATAATTGAATCTATTTGCTAATAAACAGCAGCTGGTGTGGCGAAGATGGGCGAGAATCCTTCAATAAAACTAAAGGTTTTGATGATATTTGAAACCATTTGTCGAACAGCTGTTGCGTTCTGTGGTCAAAATAGAGTAGTAGTAGTAGTAGTAGTAGTGGGAAGGGGATGAATGCATGCATTTGCACAGACTGGCAGAAATAAACAGGTGTGTATATGAAGGTCCTTTAAATAGTTATAAGCATCAACCAGATACTTTAGGACCACTGTGGTCTCTGTTTTGTCCGTTTTAGATTTGGCGCACTACTTTCACCTTCATATGAGCCTCGCCTGCACAGAAATTAAGACAGAGATCTGAAAAGGCATTTTCTAGTGTTATAAGAAGTTCCCCTCGAGGTCTAATGGTTAGCAAGCTCGTCTCGCAAATCCCCGCTAGATGTCCCATAGTTGTTACTTTGTGTCAAATCCTACCCGTAGAGAGTAGATAATTTTTTTTAGTCTCTGGAAGAAGCGTAGATCCCTTTGAACGACCCTCATTGATACTTGTTAATATAATTAAGATTTATCGATATCTATCATATATATATATATATATATAATATATATATATATAATATATATAATATAATTAATTTTTTTATTAATATTGGAGAAATGATTATAAAGTGCTCAATTATTTCTTCAAGAGCCGTATTTATTTATTTATTTAAGTCACCAATACAAAGTTCGTCTTACCAATGGTTTCAGATGTTTATCCATCATCAGAGACGTCAACTTCTCTGATGACGGATAAACTTCTGAAACCATTGGTAAGACGAAACTTTGTATTGGTGACTTAAATAAATATATATATATATATATACATATATATATATATATATATATATATACATATATATATATATTATAAAATAAGGAATGAAAGAACAAAACTCAGACAAAAATGTGTAGTATATTTCGCTGGAGGGATGACCTCAGCTTCTTCCGCTTTAAAGACTTGTATGACCCTAATAATTCAATAAAGCAGAAGAAGCTGAGGTCAAACCTCCAGCGAAATATACTACACATTTTTGTCTGAGTTTTGTTCTTTCATTCCTTATTTTACCTCATTCTGTCGGCTTCATTCCAATACCCTTTTCCTCTCTCTCTCTCACACACACACACACACACACACACACACACACACACACACACACACATATATATATATATATATGGAGGAAAATATTAGTGTTTTTCTTTTCACCAATAATACAATATGACTCCAATATTTTTATTGCACCTTTGTATTTAATTTAGTGTAGGTTTAGACCACTCGGTAGAATAGGAATCGCAAGGTTCCAGGTTCGATACTGGTCATCGCCAAATCAGCATAAGTAGTACAGCATGGATAATCTAATCTGTACGGTAAAGTGGAAAGTTGGCGATAGGTATGCCGCTCCACTTTAGTAAAAAAACAATCTCCCTGATCTAGCACAAGCGAAATGGGGATAGACTCCCTCGCTCTCTGGCCACACAACCAACTTTACGTACTCATGGCATTAGTGTATATATTTGTGTATCAACTTTTAGTATATCAAGTGGGTATTTACCCAAACCGTTTGCCACGGGTAGGATGTGACAAAAGGTTGCAAGTATGGGACATCCAGTGGGGATCGAACTCGCTATTTCTTAGAAATGGACTTGCGAGGTTAGCTTGCTAACCATTACACAACGATGGGACACCTTAATCTTAGTATATCAATTTTTTTTTCTAATGGAGACGGCTGACACTCCTGAGCACAGAACATTTATTTATTTAAGAGACGCGTGTGCGGTATGTTCGTGCATATGTGAATGCTTCATTTGTTCTGAGTTAAAGTTAATAGAATGCCAAGATTAATCCGCTGTCTCGTTTATACTTTCATATTAAAGTTAATATTTCCATCCATTTAAAAAACATTCACTGTTCTTTGAGCCACTTCTTCACTACATATTTCACTTCCTCGTTACTAAAATAATATTTGCCTCTCAAACCCTGAGATGATAGCGCTAAATCTGGTGAGTATGGAGGATGCGGTAAAGTTGTCCACCCGAATGAGGCGATTTTCTCGTGGTCGAGCATTGTCAGAAGGAGGACATTGTCGATTGGCAAGTTTGGTCTTACTCGTCGGATTCTTGCTCTGAGTCTCGTTAGAGTCTCAATATAGGCCTTAGTTTTTGCTTTTTTTTTATTTTAAAACTTCACATTCACACACGCGCGCGTGTGCGCACTGCCATATTAAATCCACCAACTACACCCCTGCTGAGGAGTAAGACACTACAAGTGGTGCCACCTGCAGGATTATGGTGTCTGAGTGGTCCGTACCTTGGGTACTTCGTGGTCCCGTGACATACAACACTCCACTTCGGCCCTTACTTGGGTTAGACGGTCGGTCGGTCGGAGAGACTCCCTCCGATAAATCGACCCCTAGCAACTATATGATTTTCCCGACCGTATTTTTCAAATTGGTTGGTTGGCAGTCTTTCGTCTACGAGAGACGATGGAGTAGTGTCAAGTTATTTTTAACTACATAGCCTAGGCGGGTTCATATGGAGGATGAGCTGTTGCCCAAGCAGCAAATACCCCCTCTCCACACTGCCGCTGTGATCCAAAGGAAAAGCAATGAACCAATGCAGTTTGGCAGCGGTAGTGTCGCAGGAGTTGCTAGGTTGTAATGGATTTCAGCATCACACCACCTTAGGGATTTATTTTCGGGGTTTACTCCCCTAGCCTTTCCTTGTAAAGGTAAGGGACTAATGCAGTTTGGCAACGGTAGTGTCGCAAGAGTTAATGGGTAGCACTGGATTTCAGCATTACACCACCTTAGGGACCTTTTTATCATATAGGTGATAGAAGATGGTAACTGGGGGTCAACCACCACCATGTATCAATACACATGAAGATAATGAAAATTATTTCTACCAATTATAATATCTAACAATTTATTAACACACATTATTGAAACAACCCCCTTCTCTCTCTCTTTCTACTGTCCGGCTACAGCACCTATATTCTAACGAAGCGACTGGAGAATAAACTAGACGGTAGCTGCTGAAGAATGCTGCGTGCAATCTTAAACAAGACGTGGAAAAAACACCCCACGATAACACAGCTGTACGGCCACCTGTCCCATATCACATAAACCATCCGTGCAAGGCGAAGATGACACACCGGACACTGCTTGAGAAGCATGGATGACGTTCTTCTGTAGAAGCCATCACATTGGTACGCCAGCTTGGGCCGTCCAGCAAAGACATACATTGACCAGCTCTGCACGGATACTGGATGTCACTCAGAGGATCTCCCGAGAGCAATGAATGATAGAGAGGGTTGGCGAGAGATTGTCATGGATATTCGTGCTGCCGGCACGACATGATGAATGAATTTACTTATAAATATAGCACACTATATTATCTATCTATCTATCTACCTCTCTCACTCCCCCTGTCTGTCTGTCTGTCTGTCTGTCTCTCTCTATATATATATATAGTGTTATAGTGTGTACAGAAATAACCTACTCGAGTTTCATCATAAGGATCTAAATCCGCTCTACTAACGTATTGAGCACTTTATATTTGTTATAACGCTGACTTATCCGTGTAATATTTACACCAACCAAATATTGAGACTAACCAAATATTTTTTTTTACCGGTAAGCTATTCCCTTTACACACACACACACACACACACACACACATATATATATATATATATTATATATATATATATAATTGGAAATTGGAAATGAATCCGACAATATGAGGAACGATGAATAAAGAAAAGAAAGAATAGAATGGATAATAAAAGATGAGTTAGAATTTGGATATTTGATTTTTCTAGGGGTTGTGGTAGAAGAAAATTATTTTTCTACCATAACCCCTAGAAAAATCAAATATCCAAATTCTAACGGTCTATTTCAGCGTTCCAAATGTGATTTAAAAAAACATTCTATTCGAACATTTAAAAAAAAAAAAAATTCTCCGTTGTTCCCCCAACGAATTTTTTCATTCAAAATAAAATTTCACTCTGATGAAGGTCGAATCTTTTCTGTGTGCGAAATATTTTCACACAGATGAACTGACCGAAACACATGTGTAAGTGATATTAATTAAATTCATCTTTTATTATCCATTCTCTTCTTTTCTTTCTTTATTCATTCTTCCTCATATATATATATATATATATATATATATATATATATATATATATATATATATATATACATACACACACATATATATGTAGGCAATGAATAACACTCAATAGTTGATACACCTTTAAACACCAACCAACCAAACCAACCAACCAACCAACCAAACCAACCAACTAGACACACACAATAATAGACCAGCTTCTACCCTTCCTGGTGGTGGTCCTCGTCGTCGTCTACCATTGGAATGGTCATAGTAAAAACAAATGTTGATGTAAACAAATCTACGATGTAAATCAGCATCCAGTCCGATCAAATCTCATTTTTGAACAATCCAACACTGACCAGAAATGGAGGCAAAAAGAAAGAGGGCATTTCTCTCGTCACTAATTCCTTGGCACACGTCAGGACTTATATATCGTGAATAGAATAATGGCATGAATGATTTGGTCATTTCGACTGTTATCAAGTCGCGTCCAGTAGCGAGATGATTATCACTCATATGACTGACCGATGTTGATAGCGTCAAGGCTATTAAATGAGCTTACACCGATTGATAAAGTGTTTTAGCTTTTCAAGCACGTTTCTTATATATTTATCTCTCACTCTCTTCGTATCTGTCACTCTGATCTTATTTATCTGTTTACCGATCTATTCCAAACTTTACATATCTATCTATCTATCTATCTATCTATCTATCTATCTATCTATCTATCTATCTATCTCAGTCTATTCATATCTATCTATCTATCTATCTATCTATCTATCTATCTATCTTAGTCTATTCATATCTATCTATCTATCTATCTATCTCAGTCTATTCATATCTATCTATCTATCTATCTATCTCAGTCTATTCATATCTATCTATCTATCTATCTATCTATCTATCTATCTATCTATCTATATCCCTATATGTCTACATATATAATTCTATCTCAGTCTATTCATATCAATCTATCTATCTATCTATCTATCCAGATAGCTCACTCGGTCTTTCATTATATCCTTATATGTCTGCATGTATAATTTTATCTGAGTCTATTCATATCTATGAATCAGTCTATCTATCTATCTATCTATCTATCTATCTCAGTCTATTCATATCTATCTATCTATCTATCTATCTATCTATCTATCTATCAACAATCAATCAATCTATCTATCTATCTATCTATCTATCTATCTATCCATCAATCTATTTATTTATCTATCAAGATAACTCACTCACTATTTCTTTCTATCCCTATATTTATGCATATATCATTTTATCTCAGTCTATTCATATCAGACAGATTTTTCTCATTTAGAATTTTCGTGCGATACAATTTTCTGCGTCGATTGTCAGTCAGTAGTACATTCATATGCTTGTAAAATCAGCGCATTCAAAATCGCATATTTATTTCTATAAAACAATTGGAAAAAACATGAATACTTCCGTAATTAATAAGATGTAATAATAAATAAAGTCGTCAGGGTGGCCTAATGTCGGTATCAGCCAGACAGCGAGGGGACTATCCCCTTTTCACTAGCGCTAGACAAAGGAGATTATTTTAGCATCTGAGGTGGAGGCGCCACACCTATCATCAGATCCTCACTCTACCACACAGATCCCTGTGCTACTCATATGCTGAGTTGGCAAGGGCCGGTATCGAACCAGGAACCTTGAGGTTACCAGCCGAACACTCTACCGACTAAGCCAAACCGGATGTCGTAGTTATTTATTAAACTTAACTTGGTCTGGCACAAGGTCACAACATTTGAGAACCAGTGAGTATCGAACTCCTTACACTAGCGAATTGATATGCGTGATGAACTTTCTATACATCAAACCACGACAGATGCCCATGCATTAGGGCTTCGCGCGTGTGCGTACGCATGTGAGTGCGCATGTGCGTATACACAGAGTGCGATGGGTGAATTGTCGCCATTTTTAATTATCATTTTCGCGCATGTGCGTTGGTTGTTTTAGGTTTTGTCTACTGTGCAGCAAACTAAAGTCAATTGAGCACTGTTAATGAGGAAAGCAGCACCATGACGCAATTCACCCCTCCCCGGAAATTTTGAAACGGCATGCTGTACTACTTAGCATTTATGTCTAAAAGCTCCAATACGAAGATTTCAGAAAGTTTGGTTGTCAATCTTGAACATTCAAAAAGAGTTGGATTATTCCAACGGGGATTATGAAGGTACGGCAGCTCGAAAGGCACACGTCAGAATTCTGAATTTGTTATTGAGATCCAGGCCATGATTGACAATAATTCTAGCAAGTCAATCAGGTCTGTAGCCCATAACATGGAATTGCCTGAATTTTTTATCAAGCAGGTGGTGCATGAAGACATTCAGTATTTCTCACGCAAGATGAGAAAGGGCCAATTCTTAACAGAGGTCATTAAGAACAAAAAGAAAGACTGTGCTAAAAAGTGTTTTCACCAACGATGGTGACTTTATGCCTCCAGTCATCTTCCCACGTATTCTCACTCTATACAGAGGTCTATATTAAGTGTCTGGAGAAGGTAGTACCGCTCTGTATCAAGAGGGTGGTTGTTGGAAGATCCTACGTCAGACAAAAAGACTCTATACCATGCCAGGAAACCCAGTGGTGTCAGAAGATTTCTGCGATGATATTACCCATAACATCTGGCAGTCTAACTTCCCAGATTACAACCCCATTGATTATTATGTGTGAGACCAACAAAACTCCGTGCAACACCAAAGATGAACTAAAGGCAAGGGTAACGGAAGCGTTTACTAATTAAAACAAAGAGATCACCGGAAAGACTTGCAGGAGATTCCGAAGTCGTCTAAAAGCCATGGTTGAAGCGCATGGCGATTTCTTTGAATAAATTGAATCTATAGCCATTTCTAGATGGGTAATTCCATGTCAAATCATCAGGGCCATGTCACCCACCCCTTGATTTTGTACAGGGTAGATTAGTTAAAATTAGACAATCCCCAAATTGAGCTTCCAATTCGAAAATATTCGCCGAGTTATGTCGATTTTAAACTCGAAAAAAATTTGAGGGGGGGGAAGAAAAATGGCGACATTTTGTAATCTATTTTGTCTATAAAATGTGTTTTATAGCTCCCCTACTCCTAGAAATTGGTTTATAGAAGTTTTGAGGCCTGAGGAATCCAAAAATGTTATCAAACTACGCATAAAGTTAATCCTTTTCATGTTATTAATGATTTCTGATTTTTTCAATGCAAGATCAATAAGTGAAAAAATCACAATGTGGCACTACATATAATTTTCTTTTTCCTTTAAATTATTATTTCATATATATTGTGACATTATTTGTACCAAAAATGAAGTTTGTTTTTTTCTCACAAGCGAAGTTACAACATCAGTTAAGATTTGGCACTTTTACGTACAGCCATTGAATAAGCACCATACGGAGCAAAATAACTGTCAGAGTTCGATAGAAATTATCAGGATTATGTTAGTGGTTGGATATATTTAAAATAATATACAAACAATATATTTCCCATAAAAATGGGAGAAAGGAAAATAAGGTGCTTGATTACAGGTGTAAGAACTATACAGGTATATCACTCCTACAGGGGATTTTGGATCCAGATGCCCCCAAAACAAACTTAACTAAGGTACCAATACCTTGTAGTCACCAAAAGATGAACACTCTCTGGAAAAAAGATTTTCATATACCGAGATCTAAAGCGCTTTGTCTTGATAATAAGCGGCTAACATGCTGCTTTGAAACCAATGATAACAAATGCTTTTTAATTGCATGGTATCTCACACACACACACACAGACACACACACACACACACACACATATATATATATATATATATATAGATTATTTCCTATAAGTCTAACATAAACAAAGGGGAACCACTCTTGACTGATGAATTATTTTTTTTTATTGATTTACTAGGAAAAAAGACGGGGTTAGGATTAGGTTTAGGGTTTAGGTTTAGGGTTTAGGGTTAGGATTTAGGGTTAGGGTTATGGTTTAGGGTTAGTTTAATGTGAAAATAAATAAATAATTTATCAGTCAAGAGTGGTTCCCCTTTGTTTATGCTAGACTTATAGGAAATAAACCATATATATATATATATATATATATATATATATATATATATATATATATATATTAATACTAAGTTTATGTTTGATGCAAGACCAAAAAATGTGGGGGATTCTAATAGTATCGAACTTACTACAGCCGTAAGAATCTGTGTGACTGGCTGATCACTAGTTTCACGGTGATGCGCTGTATTTTCCCAGTGTCCCTTTGGGTTTCTTGTTAAAAATATGCTCGCTTTTCGGGTGTCCGTTATCATCTTAATGAACGTCTACTAACTGGCTGTTTTCTCTCTGGGACGAGTTAAAATCCGTAGAAGTGGGGGCAGCATTACGAGCAAACAGAATTTGACAGCTCAACACAGTCTCATTACTCAAAAAAACTAAGGAGATAAAACAAAAAATGTCTTATCGGGGTTGATATATCGGATGACTTAAAATAAAAAAATAAAAAATAAAAAAATAGAAAGAATAAAATCAACGTCAACGTGTGATGATTTGTTTGCTTGTTTCTTTCTTTGTTTAACCTTCTTGGGTTATTTAATGCCAAAGACACCCTAGAAGATAAATAATATATAATCAACAGAACCTGTGGATATAATCTAATTATTAAAACGTTTGATATGTTTACTTAAGAGCTATTGCGAAATAGTTCAATATGTAAAATGTATAATAATCTTGATTTAACTCTCTCTCTCACTTTTTTCTTCCTTTCCGTCTTTTCTTTTTTTTCATTGTGTTCGATTGAAACAGATTAGCAATATCACTTCCGCGAGCTCACTCTCTCTATATACCTTTTCCCAACCCTCTTTCTTTCTTTCTTTCTTTCTTTCTTTCTTTCTTATTATATTTTTTCTGTTTAGCATGTCCTATTTTCCCTTTCTTTCGTAATAACAAAAACGGAATGGTCCATTATTTAGCTGAGGTGACGGCACTCATAAGAAATAAGAGTTTTGAAATAAGAAATTGCGGATAAGCAACACCTGATAATCAGGATTATATTTTTTCATTTTATCTTGGACGAATTTTTAACCAGAGGGTGTTGCAAGATGATAACGGTCGTGCAAACGAGTATTAATATAATAATAATAATAATAATAATAATAATAATAATAATTGTTGTGATGTTAGTTCAACAGTAAAAAAAGAAGTCAAGTCGAGGTAGGGTAAAAAGAGACAAGTGTATTTACAATAATGTACAAGAACGGCTAGCTTGCCGCTAAACAGTAACAGTACGGTAACAGTACGGTAACAGTACAACCTTTTCACTCGGTGAGAACCGGTGTATATTCTCCACTGTAGGAACGGCCGGTACAACAATAATAATACCACCAGAAGACCATATATAGTGTTAATTAAAAGGAAGAAGAGAACTTGCCGTATCGTGGATTTTGCCATTCCGATTGTAGTGGGTGCCCTTAAAACGGTTCCCAAGAGTTTTGGAAGGAGGGTTGGAGGAAGTGGAAATCCTAGGAAGAATCGTGACCATCCAGATATTAGCAATGTTGAGATCGGCTAGAATACTCAGAAGAGTCCTGAAGACCTATGGAGAATTGCTATCAAACAGACTCCTGTAATCAATCACCAACTATCATTGGTGGGGAAAACTCGCAAGGAGTGTTGCATGAGACCTTAACGTGAAACAAACGGAACACTAGGAAATTCGAAAAGAAGGATTTAAGAATGGGGAAACAAACTCAACAGACATTTTTAGAAAATAATCTTAAATAATTCCAAATGACATGGAAATAGTTACACAGAGAAAACGTAAAAAATGAAATCAAATCGTTGCTATTCATAATCCTAAATGACGGTATAAAACAAATATATAATAAGAACGACAGAACAATAAATGCAGTCTATACAGAGGTAGAGACGATGCAACCATACAATAACCGAATGTAACAAATTAGCAAAGAAAGGGAAAAATAACCCAAAAAACAACAAACAAACAACCCCCCCCAGACATGGCTGTGTGGGAAGGGGGATCTACTGGGAACTGCGAACATGAGTGATATTTTTGACTCTACATGCCTATAGTAGATTATCAAAATAGAATATCTCTTATAGAAGGAAAAATCTGTTTGCATTTCACATACCGCTTATACTCTCGGAAAGGTTATACATCAAACTCTTCTCCCCTCAGCTATGGATAACTAGTAGGGCTGAGTGAGCTATTTAACCTTGGTTAGGCAACTAATCTTAGAAAAAGAAAACACTGAATTCAAACCAGTTGAACTCCGCTTAAGAAATTAACCTTATGTTGCATCCTCCTTGTGTGAAGAGTTTCGTAAATATACATAGAAGGAAAAAAACATAAAAGTCTACGGAATTTGAGAGTCAAACGAATAATCAAATCCTGGTTAGAAGACCCGATTTAGTTGTTGTTGGAATATTTTGGTATATAAGGTGTGCCGCAATACACCACTTAAATTTATAGACTAAGCGAGGTCACGTGGTTTAAACCTTAGCCAATCAACAGCTCGAATACGTGGTTGGTTAACTACTTAATCGCTGATACTGTCTGACATCCATTTGCAATCATTGACGAAGGACCTGTAAGAGTGAGGGGCACCAAGAAACAACCAAATAATTTTTCACTAAGGATCGCGCTCTGCTTACCACAAGGGATCTCCGTTGGACAACGCTTTTGCTTGAAGCCTAAAGATGGCCACAAAAATCGTTACAGTTGTCGGTTCAAGATAAAAACAAAAAACTCTGTAACAGTGGATTTCTCTATTCCTGTGGACCACAGAATAAATTTACAAGTAAAGTTGGCGAAGTAACCTATTGTCGGTATCAGCTGGATAGTGAGGAAGTCTATCTCCATTTCACTAGCGCTAGACCAGGGAGATTGTTTTTTTCTGAGGCGGATCACCACACCTACCATTAGCTCTACACTTTACTGCACATATCCAATTAAACAATCTGTGCTACTCATCCGCTGAATTGGCGGGCATCGGTATCGAACTAGGAACTTTGCGATTCATAGGTGGCGCTCTACCGACTGAGCTAAACAAACCCTTATAAGTAAATGAAAAAAAAGCTAGTGAAAAGGCTGGAGTAACTGGTAATCTGATTTGGTTTGGTTTTCTTTTGTTTTACGGCATATCAACCTCAGTGAATTTATTTCAAAACTTTAAAGCATTAAATTAATGCTTTAAAGTTTTGAAATAAATTCATTCTTAATGGATAACAAATTTTGTTTATCAACTCATGTTTTTCTATTTAACCCATAGATGGGACCCTAACAGGTACTATCACTCTGGGTCAGAGTGGACCAGGGAGCAATGGTGATGAAGGGGTGCTCCACATTCCCCAAACCTGGAACCTCACCATCAGATAGAGTTTAACGTCATTCCCAGGATATGTAGACCCCCAGTCACCGCCTTCTAGCACCCATATGATAAAAAGGGGTTGGGGCTTACCATAAGGGCAATAGGGTTGGGAAAATCATATAGGTACTAGGACTTGATGTGACCAGCCGAATGATTGGAGGGGGCCTCTCCGACCGACCGTCTAGCCCAAGATAGGGCCAAAGTGGAGTATTGCAAGTCATGAACTGCTCATCCACCTGGGTTCCATCCTTAAGCATCACGGGTCGCCACCCACGGCCAACAGGTGGCCTGCAGAGGTGCAGTCAGTGTATTTTAACGCCCCAGCCGACAGGGCGGTGGTAATCTGAGGAAGAATGGATGCCATCTAGATAACGGCACTTCTGAAAACAATGAGTGAAGACAGAGGGTATTTATCCAAACCCGTTCGCCATGGGTAGAATGTGGCACAATGTCGCAAGTATAGGACATTTCATGTGAGGATCGAACTCGCAATTAAGTAGCAATTGATCTGCGAGACTAGTTTTGCTAACCATTACACCACGATGAGACGCCCCACGGTAAATGAGGAGAGTATTGGGATATTGAGAAGGATTGCTGTCACTTGATCTCTAGAATAATCCACTTGTTGCTGATGGTGTGAAATATCAACGAGTACATGATATAAGTAATTGTAGCCGTGCATACACGATGATAATAATGATGATGATGATATAATAAATTTAAAAAGAAAAAGAAAGAAAGAAAGAAAGAAATCCTTGATAAATAAATAAATAAATCTATCGCAACTTGTCCAGAGGGCCTTGTAATCAAAGTACGGCTGTCCAATCGGCTTCCAGTTGAGTCAATTTGTCTCTCGGCGGCCGATGTGACTATGCAAGGTAGAAGGTCAATTCGTTTGCGTTACCGAGCGTGTGAACAAGGGGACGTGGGTCGCGGCCTTATCTGAGCGGCTCTCAGCTGAGATAAATTCATCATAGTTTAGTGGATTCAAGATACGGGACGGGTAATGGATGATCCCTGATTATGAACGACGACTGATAGGTAGGGAACTTTCAGCACCCCCAGAAGAGGGGTTCTCTACCAGACCCTTAAGATAAAGAGGAGCCCAGAAACTGACCTACTGTTGCTTATCAATCATATTAATCAGATGCAAGCACCGCCTTTGCTCTGCGTAAATATACCACTCACACACACACACACACACACACACACACACACACACACACATATATATATATATATATATATATATATAATATATAGATAGATAGATAGATAGATATGTATTCCGTAACACACACACACATATATATATATATAGATAGATATGTATTCCGTAACACACACACTCACACACACACACACACACATATAGATAGATAGATATGTATTCCGTAATACATACACACACACACACATACACACACACACACACACACACATATATATATATATATATATATATTCTGTATATATGCTTACATACGAAGGTTGAATGAGAATACAGGTTTGATTGTCCAGTGTGTATGTATATATGAATGTGTGGGTTTAATAATATATAAATGACATCAGATTCTCTTGTAAACATGATTCAATAAAGATAAGCGACAACAATGTATTTTTCACAAGATATTTTAATATCATTTTATATCCAGTGTGAACGAATGATTCTATACGTTCTCTTCTTTTATAAGGAATCTGACACGAAGATGTGACATCCTTATAATCGAGCATATGTCCGACTGGGATTAGTCTTTTGTTTGTGACCTCCATTATTACTATCACCGCCTACTTTTTATGTCGAACTAATCCGAGAAAATAGCAGGTAAACAACTATCCAATTGACAACTGCTTAGGGCAATAACAACTGCCCAAATGACAACTGCTCAAATGACAACTTCCCTTAATGAAAATTGCCCAAATGACAACAGCTCAAATGACAACTGCCCAAATGACAACTGCTCAAATGACAACTTCCCTTAATGAAAATTGCCCAAATGACAACTGCTCAAATGACAACAGCCCAAATGACAACTTCTCAAATGACAACTTCCCAAATGACAATTGCTCAAATTACAACTACTCAAATGACAAATATCCTAAATGGCCACTGTCCAAATTACAATTAGGTAAATGCCAACTACCTTAATGCTGACAGCTCAAGTACCAACTGCTCGACTGGTAACTTCCTAAATGACAACTGCCCAAATGACAACTGCTCTTATGAAAACTATCCAAATGATAACTGCTCAAATGACAATTGCACAAATTACAACTACTAAAATGAGGGCCATTTTTAAATAAAGATAAACAAAATTCTAATTGAGAAAAAAGAAAGATTAGAACATCACGTAACGCTCACTTAGAAAAATAAATGTTGATCATAGACCTCTTTTTCGTTAGCAAATTCGCTTCTCACAGAATAAACCATTATTGTGGCCTTGTGCCTGACTAGGTTGCACTTCGTATCATTTCGGTTTGATCTGATCGCTGAAATAGTTGCGTTTACCAAGTGGACGATGTTCGAATCCGGGTAAAGGGATTGTGAATGCTTATTTTCGTGGTACAAAGAACCTCACAATTTGAAATATTGGTACGATAGTCTTTCTATCTCTCCGGTTCAGGGCACCTCATATGGTGTCATGGTTAACAAGATAGATTAGCAGATCATTGTTGGTAAGTTCGGTTCTCACTGGTTGCCCCATACATCTGACCTTGTGCCATAATCAGTCTTCGTAAATAACTATCTCTTCAGTTCACAAAATTAAACATTGTACGAGATTCATTTTTACTAAAGATCCCTACGTAAAAAAACCCGATTCAATGCATTTCTTCGTCTGCTAATTTGACGAAATTAAGTTTAATAGAAATATTATTGCAATTATTTGGTGTCTAAAAATACATACAATTATTATTTATATTTTGCTTGAAGGCAATTATAAATGCATGTATTGCATAAAATTCGATAATTATAGAAAATAATCTTGACAAGTGTATCCCGGCAAAGGATGGCTCGCTATGCAGAACACCGTACAGACTGTTTCGACTTTATTAAGTCTCTTCAGCGATGTATACCGAACGGATATGGTCTCTGACTATGCCTGTGAAGTCCTGGTTTCGATTTCTGTCGGAGGGGAGTCGTTAGTATACATCGCTGAAGAGACTTAATAAAGTCGAAACAGTCTGTACGGTGTTCTGCATAGCGAGCCATCCTTTGCCGGGATTCACTTGTCAAGATTATTTTCTATAATTATCGAATTTTATGCGATACATGCATTTATAATTGCCTTCAAGCAAAATATAAATAATAATTTATTCAAAATGCTTCTATAAAAAACAAACATCCAAAAATCTTATACATACAATTATATATATATATATATATATATAATATATATATATATATATATATATATATATATATATATATATATTTGCTGAGGCAAAATATCTCTTCTTCCCTTTCTATATTAACAGGTCCGCCATTCCAGAGATGGAAACTATCCAATTAGACGAATATACCATATGGATAGTAAAAAAAAAAAAAAAAAAAAAAATTGGGATCCGAAGATCCATTCACTGAAAAAAAACCCTCATTGCATTGTGAGTGAGAAGGGAGCTTATTTTATTTATTTATTTTCTGAGATTCAAATTTTAAATAGACCTTGTGGCGTATTTTGAATTTTGTAGGATTACAAAAGGAATATTATTTGTTTATTGCTTAACCCTTTGCCAACCAAATTTCTCACCACGGCTGTACAAAATTTCCTTGGTATTTTTTTTACCTGTATGATGGGATATTTCTAAGTTCACTATCTATTCAACGCAGGACTCATTCTATTCATAGAAAGTTCTATTATTATTGTAATCTGACTCTTTCTGCCCAATTATAATTAGCACGTGCAAGAGCCGCTGCCATCGACTTACGGTAGGATCGCAGTGGTGGGAGAGTCGATGTGAGCGGCTTAAAGTAGGCAAAGAGTTAAAAAGGAGAGAAACCTGTTTCATTCATTGATGCAAATGGTTAGAGTTTTTTTTTCAAGAAAAATATCATAATTCAAATGATCATATTTTCTGTTGTACATGAAATGGAAAAAATAAAGATAAATTTAAAATGATTGCCCCCTCCCTAAAAAAAAAACCTCTTACGAAACAACTACTCAATTACATAAATATTCAGTATAAAATTAATATAGATATTAAAAACCTACATTAAGTAAATGTAGACTAGTTTGAATTCAGAGTTTTCCTTCTCCTAGACTGGGTGTCATACCAGTGTTAAAGAATCCAGTCTGACCTACTATCTACCCATAGCTGGAGTGAGAATATTTGGATTCATACATTTCCCAAGGGTATTAACGCAGTGCGAAATTCAAACAGCCTCGTCCAAGATTTGAACTCGCTTCGTTCTGTCCATTTCCTACGATGATAACCATTACACGACGAACGCCTCATTATTGTTACATATAATAAAAAAGATATTCAAGAAGCGTACTGACGAGTTGTTGTCACATCGTAATAGATGCATAAAGGAACAATTTGATATTTTTCTATGATTTATTCCCTTTATTTTGTTTTTGATAAATCGGCAATTTCATATTGAACAAGTGGATATAAAGGTTTAACATCATCATGTCGCACGCGCAGCACGGATATCCATGAAAATCTTTCGCCAACCTTCCCTATTACTCATGGCCCCTGGGAGGTCCTCTGTGCAGCATCCAGAGTCTTCGCATAGTTGGTCAATGTAGGTCCTTAGCGGGCGTCCTACGTTAGTATGTCCATGTGTTGGCTTCCACAGGAGAACGTCGCTTATGAGCTCATCCCCGCTTCTCCAGCAGTGTCCTGCATGTCTAGTCCGTCTCACCCAGATGGTTTGTGAGATGGGGTGCAGGTGACCATATAGTTGCTTCTTTGTGGGGTGCTTCTTCCATGACTTGTTCAGGACTACTCGTAGCATTCTTGTGCAGGTACCATCTAGCTTATTCTCGAGGCGCTTTGTCAGGGTCCAGGTGGTGCAGCCATACAGCAGCACTGATATAACCACAGCCTGGAAGAATTGTTGCTTTAGCTTGTCAGTGAGATCGGATCTCCATATTACTGATAGTCTGTTTGTGGCCGCCCATGCCTTTCCTATTCGTGTATTAACATCGTTTTCTGTTGATGAGATATTACTACCTAGGTAAGTTTATATCAAACCAATATTCTTGTCTAAGACGAGTAAAACTAAAATAAAATCGCCACAAAAGCGAACATTGAAAGAAAGCAAGAAAAATAGACAGGCTATAAAAAAAAGACAACAGAAAAGAAACGAAACTAATGTCAAGAGACGTTTAGATGTTTTATATTCTCTTGGACAAGTATTTCAGTCTGATTTTATGTGATCATTAAAGTTTGGACGGTGAAATGGTCCATTTTATAGGTGCACTCACACGTGGATAGTCTTACACAAAATAAATACGACTACAGAATATAACAAACCTTTTCCATTGAATCGAAAAGAAAAAAAGCTAATAAAAACCCCACCGTAAAATAAATAAAGAACGAATATATATTCAAAAGAATTCGTCTTTTCATGTAGACTGTAAAAACGTTTTTTTTCATTCAGCCCAAATTTATAAGACCCTCTTGGGAAAGACAAAAACACGACTTTTACGAGACAACGAACTTTTCACATCTCTCAACAACATCGTTGAATCTTGTGAATGACTTTCAGATACGCATGCGCACTCTGGTTTATATTTCACTTGCTTTTAAGAAATTTCTTGTCCAAAAGGATTTGGAGGTATAAGATATTGTAAAAATTGATATAATACGTCGTTTTTATCTCTCTTGATAAACTTTGTAGCGATTATCCGCTATTTTATAAAAGGGATGAACCTTAAAGTTACTACATCCAATATAATCACTTTACAGTTAAAGTAAAGTGATATAATAAAATTCGCATTAAAATCCAATTCTATCTAAAAGCAACAGTTATTAACTATTTTATTTGATGAAAACTTTTTTTTACTAGATATGTAATTTTTCAATACATTTTCTGATTGTTGAACTATCATCATTGTTACCACAACGGTAAGAGAGAGAGAGCGAGAGAGAGAGAGCGAGAGAGAGAGAGAGAGAGAGAGAGAGAGAGAGAGAGAGAGAGAGAGAGAGAGAGAGAGTGTTTTTATAGAATCAGCAAAAACTTTCAAGAATTTGAAGAAATCTTGGAATAATAAAATAATTAAATCTTATATATACAAGGTGTGTCAAAAATGTATCGATATTTTTTTTACTTTTTTGACACACCTTGTATTCTGAAAAAAAAATAACGTTCCATTCATTGTTAATTTCTATCTTGGTAAATACAGCTTTAATCTTGATACATTTATGAACACACCTTGTCCTTATATATATATATATATATATATATATATATATATATAATATATGCGCACTCGCGCACGTGTGTGTGTGTATTTGTGTATTTGTGTGTGTGTGTATTTGTGTGTGTGTGTGTGTGTGTGTGTGAGTGTTAGGATATTGTAGACAGATTCAACGGCGTGACTGTCGGTTTCTCGCTTAAGTGATCATCGGACCAGGTTTGAATTTTAGTGGTCCGATGATCGCATAGGTAAGAAACTGACAGATACCATTTGACTTTATATCTACGCTATATATATATATATAATATATATATATATATATATATATATATATATATATGTAGAAATGTGAGGAGAAGAAGAATCCACTAACCCCCCCCCCAACTACACTTCCCCCTACTGACGACCTTCCGCTTTCAGCATTTTGAGAATTTCCATCATTGGAGTAAGAACTATATTCAAGTCCTGAAGATGGTCTATAAGAGACCGAAACGTTGCACCGTCGACAATAAACATCAAGTTTTCCACAAATCCCGTGTTGTCTACTTTTCTCCACATATATATATATATATATATATATATATATATATATATATATATGGTAAAGAAAAGGGCGTAAATATCAGTCATATTAGCAGTTATAGACCTATTTCCACTCATATTAAGTGGGCTTGTTTGTATATGAATGTTTGTGTCTCCCAAAAATGACAAAGGAGTTTACATATTTAATATTTACTTGCCAATTTTTTTCTCAAGTATTTTTAAAATGAGCACAAATTTTGATAATAAACATCTAAAACTATGATATATCATTAAAAAAAATCATTAAATTTTAAAACCATATATATACAGTAATGGAAAAAAATTATCAGACACCTGACAGAAACAGAAATTGTAAATTTCAAATATAGGTCAAAAATTGAGAACCAATTTGATATAAATGGAAAGGAAATGGATAGGAAATTAGATATTAAAATCAATTTTTAGATATCAGTGCATAGTTATAGGCTATATTTGTAGGGGTGGTATATATATATAAAAAACTGGATACAATAGAAACCTACTCGAGTAGGTTTCTATTGTATCCATTTCTTTAATAAATTTGCTCTACTTTGTATTGAGCACTTTGTATTTGTTTTATCGCGGACTTAACCCCTGGATTCTGTGCACCTCCAACGATCGTGCCCATATTCACCGGTAAGCCATATATATATATATATATATATATATATATATATATATATATATATTTACCCAGCCTTTTTGATTGAGCTCTCTCAGGTAAAAATTTGACTGTCGGCCACGAATTAAGTTTAGATAGCAATGCCTCTCCTATAAAACGGATGTGAGCTCTCTAGCTGCTATAACATACATACCAATGTATGTATTTATCAATTAAATTCTATCCCTTCCATACAGGTGGCTGATGATGGCCCAGTGGTTAAGAAGCCTGACTGATGAAAATTTGGTCGGGTTCGATCCCGGCCGGAGGTAGCCTGCTAATTCTAGCCACATCGAGGAGACATAATACGTCGAAACACGGTATCTGTGGATGGCAATATATATGTATATACATATACAGGGTGTTCGGGATAAATTTGACATTTTCATAAGGAAAAGGAAAAAGTGCTTGGTAACTACAAAATTTAATGGATTGTAAAGAAATTCAACAAGCATGGAAATTACTCTACTATCAACAAGTTTCACTCAAAATAACCACCATTGGTGTCGATCACAGCATCAATCCTGCTCCGGAACCTGGAGCAAGCTGATGTTACAGTTTCCCTGGGAAGGGTCTCAAAAACTACCTTAATTCTGTCGATTAACTGGGCTTTTGTAGTACTGGCACGGTGATTGGTGTCTTTCTCAACAGCGCCACATACATAATAATCCATGGGGTTAAGATCTGGGGAGTTCGGAGGCCAGACTGTTGGTGTAGTCGTAAAAATTCACCGACAACCATTTTTGACTTTTCCCAGAGATGTGGCAATCAGATCGTTGCGTTCCGTTTCGGCGTTTCTGAAAAAAAAGTGTTTTCGTCAACAATTTTAAATAGACCGACCGACCACAAAACAAAAGAGTCTCGAATATTTCTTATTTTTCTGTAATACTTTTATATTTTTCCCTCAAACTAACGAAAGCCCTGATGAAGATCAATTGAAACAGACCGAAACACTGCAGCGTAGGCGAAATAAACATTACTCGTTTATGAACTTGTGTTTTTCAATTTTTTCATAATATTACACACACACACACACACACACACACACACACACACACATATATATATATATATTATATATATATATATATATAATATATAATATATAGTATATATTTAATTGTATGGAAAACAAGTCTGCTACCATTGATTTCTTGCTATCCAAACTTAATTGTTTAAGAGGAGCAATCGTTGCACAGTGAAAGTTTTTTGAAAATCCTTTAAAAAATCCTTTCGCTGCCTGACGATTGCTCCGCTTAAACAATTAAATTTGGATACCAGGAAACCAATGGTAGTAGACTTGTTTCCATACAAATGGATATATACTAAAATATGTATTTATTAAATGCTAACCATACACATTGATATATATATATATATGTGTATGTATTTAGGCAGCATTCTTTCATTTATACATGTAAAATTAAACAAAAGACACATCTGTTTAACAATTTTATTTTTGATATTTTCGAGTTTTCTGGCCTACTTTTTAATGTTTGGGTGGAATTCGTGGATAAGTCCACCAAAGTTCAAGTCCCGAGTACTTTCGGCACTTCGAAGTGCCATCACCAGGGGTGATGTGTTCCAGTTTTTAAAAAAATATATTAATGTAGAGGCTGGAAGGAGAAGAATTGGTGATAAAGGTGTTATAGGCATTTAAAAATGTGTGTACTGCATTGGAAATTAATTTTGTTTAAGGATGGTTTGTATTGTTTTATGTATAAAGCTTCGAGTTTTTTTATATATATATATATATATATATATATATATATATATATATATATATATATATATGATTTATCAATACTGATAATATAGTCTGCTATATTCTCTCTCTCTAGGTCTGTCTGTCTGTCTGTCTCTCTCTCTCTCTCTCTCTCTCTCTATATATATATATATATATATATAGAGAGAGAGAGATGGATGGATGAATGGCGGGAAAATCATTTGTCTTTAGAAAAATATGGATTAGATTTACAGAATATACGAACGGAATAAAAATAAATGGCTTTGAAAGCCCCAAAACTCCGGAATGTGAAGACAGGTTCTAAAGAAAAAAATTCCTCGCGTCTTAATCGAGAAGAAGGGGAGCGAGTCATAAATTAAGATTTTATTGTAAGAAATATCGAGTGAAGAGCCAATAAATCAGAAGCGTCACCCGTTTCAACCAGGGTTAAAACAAATAAAAATAAAATAAAAGTTTGGGAATTCGCCAGCAAAATCAAGTAACAGCCAGTAAAATCTATTCTGGGTGGCCGGTGTAAAAGATTGTTTAAGTTTTGTAAAGCGAACTGACCTCTGGGATGAAGTGGTCAACAGATAAGGAACGGTCAGTCGTTGCCGAGGACGTTACCACATGCATAAATTGAAATTAAGATTAAATCACCGGAGGAAGTAGCAATAAAAATAGAAACTAAAAAAAAAAATCCGGATTTTATTTGTCAAGTAATGAGAATCACATTTATTTGAAAGGCTCTTTAGAAGTAACGTATTCAAGAGAGAAAAAATTTAAACAGAAAAATTTTAATTTTGCAACCACATCTATTAGACCATTTACTCTTAAATTTCCATATTTACTTACTTATATATATATATATATATATATATATATATATATATATATATATATATATATGAGGTTAAGTAAACAAACAAATGTGTTTATTTTTTATATGGCTTTAAGCCAACAATTTTTGGAGGATATGTGCTTAATTGAAGTCGTACCTAATTTTGAAAATTAATTTGTTAATAATTAATGGATTTTAGGCGGGAATATATGTTCAAATGTAAGGCTAAACGACATTTTCTCGATTCGTTTAGTGTTACATTTGAACATATATGCCCGCCTAAAATTCATTAATTATTAACTAATTAATTTTCAAAATTAGGTATGACTTCAATTAAGCCCATATCCTCCATATATATATATATATATATATATATATATATATATATATATACCAAACTTGTTGGTAAATCCTCGCGGTGAGAAAAAACTCAGCAAATAGTTTGATTGTAAAAATACACTACCAAACATTACCCGGGGAGAAAAAACTTTTTGGAAAAAAAGAAAAGACCAAGATAATCGGACCAACCAAAAATAATCTATTGGTACAATATTTGACCAAAAGAAAAAAACAATTAATATGTATATATATATATATATAAGATATATATATTCATACAAAACCGTCAGGAAACTAAAGCTAATAAGTAAAATGTGCTCAATACCTAAGTAGAGCAAATAATAAATGTCTAAAGTTGAGTATCGAGATTTTCGGTAGTTT